>CM018683.1:43174671-43554740 GCA_009363875.1 Mikania micrantha | reverse complement strand
AACTATTAAACACTTTTAAATAAAGGATTTTATAACTCTTTTGTTATAAACCTTGTTGTTACACAAGGTCACTATTTTATGGTATTCAAATCAAGTGGTTCACATCATGTATTCAAATCAGTGGTTCATTTCATGGTATTCAAAATCAGTGGTTCACATCATGGTATTCAGATCAAGTGGTTCATTTCATGGTATTCAATCACCAGATTCCTTTCATGTTATTCAAACAAAGGATTTAATTCGTGGAATTAAATCTAGGTTTTCAATTCATGTTTCTCAATAAGGCATTAACACATCTGGTTAAAGTAAGGTTCAGAAACATGTGTCTATTGTTGTAAACCAACTTGTAAAAGCATCAAGTATCATATTCATTAGCGTTAGTACTGGGTGATCACAACAAGGAAAGCGGACACACACATTTGGGCAGACCGATTGCTTCAGTTAGTTTTTAATTTGTTTATAAACCAACTGCAGATTTCGTTACGTATGGTTTTAATCAAAACTGTTGACACATTATCTAACTCAAACGTGGTTTGGGAACTTGATATTATATGTTGACTCTTGTGCAAACAGTGATTGGACTGTTTACAACTCATTTTCTTACTTGATGTTGAGTTTGGGTTGCAGCTCTCCTGTGAATCCTTTATTACTTTAACATACCTATGCCTTATATCATTATTCATGTTTACAAATGATTAAACCTATTGTTCTCACCACCAACTACGTCTGTAGTTACAGTTACTTTTCACGTGTTTCAGGAAATCAGGTTTAAGACTTTCGCAGGACAACTAAGGAGACCATACTAAGATAGAACAAGATGAAGAAACTGCTAGGATGGATTAGAAACACACTAAATCCTAATTGTTTAATTGTCTTGTTTGAAGTCTTATTTTGTAAACTATATTTTGGGTCTGTAGTTGTCTTTCTTTTGGTAGATAGATTGTCTGTAACTAAACAACTGTCTAAACATTATGAAATGTAGTAATCCATTGTTTGGTTTTCTTATTCAATACTTGTGCATGATTCAACTGATCATACGTCACCGCGCCGTGGATTCCGCACGCGGCGCAGGGGTGTGACACTTTACCAACATGAATCCCATTTGCGTACGCCCTTCCCATGTACACCAGCCACTTATTTAAATTCAATGTGTTGTAAGTATTTTAAGTATTTCAGGAATTTAAGTATTGTATGTGTTGTAAGTATTATAAGAATATAACTATTGTAAGTATTGTAAGTATTGTAAGACAATAAATATTGTAAGTGTTGTAAGTATTGTAAGTATTCTAAGTATTGTAAGTATTGTAAGTATTCTAGGTATTGTAAGTATTGTAAGGAAATATTGTAAGTATTATAGAGTTTATGTATGAGAAAGTAATATGTTTGAGAAAGTATATGTTTGAGAAAGCATATGTATGAAAAGTATATGTTTGAGGAAGTATCAGTTAATAATAGTTTATAGTTGAAATCAAAATGTTTCAAGCATAAACATAACAACTTTTAAACAACTAGACATTACAATAATAAAAAAGTTAAACATGTAAACTTTATATAATACATTTAAATAAAACAATTAACATGTTTCTCAGTCCCGCAGTAAAACAAAATAGTTTGAAGGGACAATGAACTCGCCTGTGTTTTAGCCTACTTGTAGAAACTAAGAATGCGCTTGCTCGTCTATTGTATTGATGGTAACTTCAACACTTGATTTTATTGATTATGGTTTTGTATGATAAGTGATTATAGTTGTTAATATTGTGTTTTGATCCAAGTGTGTGACTAAGTGTCCTAATTGTTACCTTAATGAGTTACTAAGTGTTTCATCTACATTACTTTATTAGACTTATAGTTCTAAACCCTTACCCCAAAAATAAATAGGACTTATCTATTTGAACAAGGTTCATGTTTTTAAAGACATGTTTTAGATTATAAAAAGGAAGTTTATTGTAATATTGTACTTAATTAAAAGAAATTAATTTATTTCATAAAACTTTATTCTTTTAGTTCTAAAACTTTTGCAAAATAAGTTAATATTATCTTTAAACCTTTGTTTAAACATGAAAATATAGTGTTTTAAATCTTAGCCTCTAGGCTAAACTTTCAAGTTTATTCTAAGTACTTAGATATTCATTTGGAACTTTATATCTTGAGGTAACTCTTGTGTTTGTTTGAAATAGACTCCTTGGCATTAATCTCATTGGATTTTATTGTTAAAGATTAATTATCTATGGTAAGACTGATAGTATTGAAGGCATTAGAATCATGCAATACATGATCACTCCAATAACCTTTAACCGACATTATCACACCAATACCATCTCTTGTTATTGAGTTCTCATTGTTCTTAACCTTAAATGGTTAGTTAATAGTTTGTAACCTATTGATTTTTGTCTAACACCTTAATATCTATGATGATCAAATTGGTTAGCATCTTGTCATAACCCTAATGTTCTATACCCGACACCATTGCATTCAACTAACCCCACGACCTTATTTCAATCCCAAGCATCTAATTTAGGTTCTAGGTACTTGGATTAAGCTTAGGCATCAATATCAAAGGTCCAAAACTAGTATCGATTATCCAGACTTTGTTAGTATCGATAGCACTCAAAACCTTTCTTGCCGATACTATAGTATCTATAGGTTCGGGTTCTAGCCCCAATATACTACCAGCATCGATGGTCCATTGTGTTCCCAGACTTGGAGTCCTTCAATATTAAGAGTCTCGATCAATTGCCATCGATATTGAGTTGGTCGAACATGATAATCTCGATGGCTTTTGAAGCTGGGTCTACAGTGTCATTGATACTATGCAGATGAACATTCATCCATCAATATTGATCATTTCCACGTGCATCATCCACATTTGATCATTCTAGTACTTAAATCAACCTATTCCTTGAGTTCCTAAACCATTTTCGTGCTACCTAGCTAATTTAAGGTCTTAAACCGGTTTCAAAATTTAAAATCTGAAGAAGAAGAAAATCCTAACATTGCAGCACCTTCTCTCTAATTCACGAACATTTAAGTTTGTTTCATCACAGATCCTCCATACTACCCTATTCTTCTTTTTTTCCAACGATCGTTTTGACTATAAGAATGTCGAGTTGGTGGTGATTTGGATAGGTAGAGTGTTGGTTTTGTGGAGAGAGAAAGTAGATAGAGAGAGTGGACTAAAATGGTGAGGAGGAGAGAGGTTAGTCTGCAATTATGGAAGGAAAGATGGTAATTTATGGCTTTATAGCCCTGGGTGTTTGGGTGTGTTTGGTTTCATTCGGTTTTGTTTTAACGCGTCGTTATCGAAATTTCGCATAACGTTACGTAACGTTAGACATTTTTAAATCATTTTATGTGGTAATTCATAATAAATTAACTAAATATATTTTTATTATTCTTAAAAATTTCAAAAACGTTTATTTTTATCATTTTACCGGATCATATCGTTTTCGCGCATATTCGTACGAATCGTCACCCGTACAAACACGATGACAACTCTACTTTCCTAATTGATTTTCTAATTATAAGATATCATTGAGAACCTTAAACTTACAATTACATTCATGCGAATCGTCACCGACACCAATACACTGTCAGTTTAATATTCCAGTGTTGACATCCGTTACAGTTTTAGTTCCATTTTCGTCATCTACGTTTATACATAGTAATATCCTATCTAACATTCGCATATTTGATCATATCACAATTTAGCATTTGTAATCATATCAGTATTTTTTCTGTGTCTGTTGTTTGTCAGTATTGTATTTCTACACTGTTCGCATAACTGTTTCATATAGAATTATCACAAAACATTTTACAAATAGTTTCCGTACAAGTATCTATAGTACATTCCTACTATTTAGATATATTGTTCAGGCACTGATGTTACAATACTCGATTACACGTGTTGTCCTTAGAACCTAAAAGCCAAGATGGCAGCTAAGCGTTTTCATGAGGGCGCCCTTACCTGGTGGAATGCTGAGAGGAACACTAGGGGCTGAGAAGTTGCTTCATCCCTACCTTGGGAAGATTTCAAGAAGCTGCTTGTAGAACAATTTTGCTCACGGCATGAGCTAAAGAAGTTGGAAGTGGAGATGTGGGGGCCTCGTTCAAGACAGCGGGAGAATACAAAGTACATAACTCGATTTCATGAGTTGTGTTCCCGGGTACCACACCTCGTTATTCCTGTATCTCGTAAGATAGAGAAGTACATTGAAGGATTACCCTTGCTAATTAGGGGTAATGTCATGGGGAGCAGTCCTGCTACTTTGGAGGCTGCTATTCATTTGAGAGCTACTTTAACTGAGGAGTATATCAAAGCTGGCCTACTTCACAGGAAGGGATAGAAGGGGGCTAAGGCTGATGAAATGAAGAAGCCTGAACAACAGCCCAAGAAGAAGAAGCAAAACACCGTCAAGCATTATGCAGCGAGGACTGCAAATGCTCCAATTCAAGCCACTCCAATCACCACTATGCCTTAAGCTGTTGCAGCCAGAAAGGCTTACACTGGACAGTACCCACTTGTACTAAGTATCACTATCACTATCACCATCTCCCCACCCTTCCATACCGACAATGAACTAAGTGTGGACGGTACGAGCACTTAGTAACAATGTGTCGTGCCACAAATCTTGCTGCCACTACAACCGTAGTAGTTCCTAATATCACAGCGAGAGGGCTTGCTACAATTACATGGCAGAAGGAAATTTCATAAATCAGTGTCCTCATCTCAACAACACTGCTACCACTGCCACTTCTCGTACATTTGTCATCGGGGCTACCGAAACACGTGAGGAACTGGCAATCATTACAGGTAAATTTCTCATCAACAACCATTATGTTTCTATATTATTTGATACATGTGTGGTAAAGAGTTTTGTCTCTGCTTCCATTGCATCATTATTTAACATACAACCATCAATACTTGCTACTCCTTATACGGTAGAAGTAGCTGATGGTAAGAGCATACTTGTGAATTCGATACTTCGTGGTTGAGAACTTATGCTAAATGATCAATTTTTATCGTCCATGTCATTCCAATTACACTCGAAAGTTTTAAGGTCGTCATTGGAATGGCTTGGTTATCTAAATATAATGTCGAAGCCATCTGTTCGGAGAAACTACTTCAAATTCCTTTACCATCCGAAGAACCGATGCGAGTGTACACCGAGAAGCCATACCGCCAATTGAAGATTGTGTCATGCATCAAGGTGCATAAGTACTTGAAGAAGAAATATCGTGTCCTTCCTAGCACAAGTAATGGAGAAGAAACTAGAGAACATAAGGTTAAAGATGAGCCAGTCATCAGAGACTACCCAGAAGTATTTCCAGAAGACTTGCCAGGACTACCACCGGTCCGACAAGTGGAGTTTCGTATAGATCTCGTCCCTGGAGCGAACCAAGTGGCGAAGTTAACATATCAGTTAGCACCGTCCGAGATGCAAGAACTGCCTAGTCAGCTTCAAGAACTGCGAGACAAAGGATTCATTAGACCAAGCTACTCACCATGGAGAAGTCTGGTTCTTTGTCAAGAAGAAATACATTTCATTTAGAATGTGCATCGACTATCGTGATTTAAACTAGTTGACAAACAAGAACAGATATCCTCTACCCAGGATCGATGATCTGTTTGATCAATTGCAGGCAGCAATGTGCTTCTCTAAGATTGACTTGTGATCCAGATACCATCAATTGAGAGTAATTGATGAGGATATACCAAAGACTATGTTTCGGACTCGATATGGGCAAACGAGTTAGTGGTTATGCCATTTGGGCTGACTAACACATCGGCAGTGTTCATGGACTTGATGAATCAAGTCTGCAATTCTTACTTATATCAGTTCGTTATTGTATTCATTGATGATATACTGATATATTCTAAAGACTGAACGGAAACAAGAGAGGCATTTTAGGAAGATCTAAGAACTGTTACGAACTGAACAACTTTATGCCAATTCTCAAAATGTGAATTCTGGCTAAAGGGGTTCATTTCTTAAGACATGTTATTAACATAGATGGGATACACTTAGATCCAATGTAGATGGAAGCGATTAAGGACTGGACTACCCCATCCACTCCAACCAAAATCCGTTCACTTATGGGTCTGGTAGGTTACTATCGAAGGTTCATCGCGAATTTTTCAAAGATTTCCTAACCACTCATGAGCCTGACCCAGAAAAATCAAACATTTGTGTGGGGACAGAAACAAGAAAATGCATTTCAACTTCGTAAACAGAAGTTATGCAACTCCCCTATTCTTAGTCTTCTAGAAGGCAATGATGATTTCATTGTCTACTATGATGCTTCAAACCTTGGTCTTGTTTGTGTACTTATGCAACGAGAAAAATTCATTGCGTATGCTTCAAGACAACTTGAGGTTCACGAGAAGAATTATACTACTCAGGTTCTTGAGCTAGGGGCTGTGGTCTTTGCATTGAAGATTTGGAGACACTACCTTTACTTACTACTAATGTGCCATATACATGGACCACAAGAGCCTTCAACACATTCTCAATCAGAAGGAGCTCAACATGTGACAAAGGCGTTCGGTTGAGTTGTTAACAGACTACGACTATAAGATTCACTATCATCCGGGTAAAGCCAACGTGGTGGCGGATGCTCTTAGTTGCAAGGAACCAATAAAGCCGATACACATTAGAGCCATTGAAATTAACAAGCAACCAAATCTGAAGAATCTGATTCGTATTGCACCACAACATGTGGTGATCACTGATCAGCTAAAGACAGAGTTAGAATGCAGGGTTAAAAGTAAACTAGATCCTTAATCGGATGGAGTCCTATACTTCAACGGCCGCATGTGGATTCTACAATCATAGGAATTGGACAATCTCATATGTCATAAGGCTCATAAGTCGTGAAATTCAGTTCGTCCAGGTGTCGATAAGATGTATCAAGACTTGAGAACATCTTACTGGTGGCCTGGGATGAAGAAAGACTTGGATATATATGTAGGGAAATGTCTAACGTTCTCGAAAGTCAAAGAAGAACATCAGAAACCCTCGGGACTTCTGCAGCAACCATTAAAATAACGGGTTATGGTTAATAATGAGATTTTTAGCAGATAACATGGTAGAATTTGATCAAAGTAGTTGTAACATCAGTGCCCGAACAGTAGTTCGGAACAGTGTAAGGTATAGTAGAATTTTGTTCAGAACTTTGTGTAACTCTTGTTATATGTAATTAATGCTAAATACTTATGAAACTGTTTCAGAAACACTATGTAAACTATGATACAACAGTCAGATTATGTCTTGCAACACTAAATTATGCTATGATTGTTAGTTTAGGATATATTACGTGTAAACGTATGCAAGAACGACTAAAACAAAACCATAACAGATGTTGTTAAAGGAGCATTAAACTAACGGAATATTCGTGTGAATGAAGATTTCCACGAGTATATCTGTGGGTGACGATCCGAACGAATACGCACGAAAACTGTAAAATTTGATTAAACAGTTAATTTAAACATTTTGAAATGTTAAAAATAAATGAAAGATATCAAGCTAATTTATTAGGAATTACCACCTAAAATAATTTAGAAAACCCTATTTTAAAAGATCGTAACGTTTCGTTACAAGAAAACCGAAACCGACGCGTTCGCGCAAAACCGAGCGGAGCCTAACAAACCCGGACAAACTCGAACAATTAAAAACAATAAAATGACAATAAATGCCATTGAATGCACACAACAAACCACTCTCTCTAACTAGATCCGTTCTCTCTCTCTACATTTTTCTCTCACTAGAACACCCATATTTCACTCAAATCTGCACTAAATTGGGCAAATTTGGTGTCAAAACGATCATGGTAACGTGTAGATCATGAAGAGACGAAGAAACCGAGCTTTCAATCACTGAAAACGACGTAAAATCGAGTGAGAAATCACTGATTTTCAATGAGTTACACTATTCGTCTTCATTCTCGAATGGTTTGAACTTGGCAGCCTGAATTCGACCATCTAGACCATAGGATGTTGCACTAAATCAATATAGGAAGCTAAGGAACATCTTAGAATGAATTTTGAAACAATTGGGGTCGAGATTTGACCTCGGAGGTTAGAATCTACGCAAGAACACCCAATGAACAATATCGATGGCTCCAAGTTTCAGCAACATTCATCCATCGAGATCTGTAGTTTTGATGGGCCAATATCGATGGAACCTCTTCGAAAATTCTAGGATTGATAACTCCGAGACCTGAATGCAAGGGAGTGTCGAATTTATTTGAATCGACAGGGTTGGATCCCAGCTCTTGTCGATACTATGAATCCTTGGTCCATCGATATTACTCAATCCTATTTGAAACTATTCCTCAAACAAGATCCAAGTGTAATAAACCTGAAATCAGGTCCAAAAACCAAGAAACGAGCGCGAGAAGTTGGTTGGAACACCGAAGGGTTGCGTTGTGACACTCTAGGGTTTATGGTGTTAACTGGTTTGGTTTTTCATCGTTATTAAGGTTTTCACAAGACCAGCATTCCTTAAACATTTTTAACACCTAAAAGTGTGTTTTAAAAATCATAAGACTGTAAGTCAATTGTATTTTGGTTTAATTAAGCCATCCATAAGATTGATCAAAATCGGTTGTCTTAAAAGGTTAACCAAGTGTCAACATAAAACCCTAATACTCTAAATGTTAATTAGTGGTGTTCTAAAGCTAATAAACTTAATGTAATTAACATGATAAGAGCTATGGTGTACATAGAAGCTAAAGAACAAGGTTACTTATGAGAAACTAAGGAAAACACTGAGTATGGGATTGTGTGAGTCTTGTATGCCAAACACACAACTCTTAGTGATTTCAACATATTGCTGATGAACTTAGATTATTCAAATGGGATAATCTTAGTTAATTATCAACTCGAAAAGCAAACACATGTTTTTATATGATTAACACATGTTTTTATAAAATAACTTATGTTTTTTCAATAAAAGGGTAATATTTTATAACATGTAAACATAAATTTAAGAATTATCATAACTTGATTTAATAAAAATGTTTTCCAAATAAAGTAAAGGAATTTTACACCTAAGTTGGTTATAAGTTAATAAGATTTTATAGATGATGATTTTTAAATGTAATATATTTTAACTTATAAATCTTATGTAAATAAGATTTAATTACTATTAATCAATGAATAAGGGTCGTGGTAAAATACTTAGCTAAGAATACTTAGTGAAATGCTAGTAACTCATTAGTAAACATTTGGGATATATAGTCGCACACACGAGACCAAACCCCTATACATCAATTATAACTACTTATCGTGTACAAATCATGTTGGGACATTTTGTAATAGATACTTTCAAAAGTTTGTAAGTTAAAGTAGGTTTTTTCTAGGTTCATCTGGCCCACAAACTAGGCATGTAATGTAAAGGTTCGGCGAACCTATGGTTGTGTTATGTAGAGGATCGTCTGGCGAACCTAATGGTTCGGCTAGGTTCGTCTGTGTTTTGTGTATATATTGCAGGTTTGTCTGCATTTGAGTGTGAGTGACAGATCATAGAGGGAGAGAACCTGTTTTGAGATTTGTGAACTGTGTGTTCTTCTTTCATTGCAATCAGAATCGGTTGATCAATGAAATGATGTTTATCTTAATGATTGTGTATCTTTGATTCATATAGATTTAATCTAGATTTCGCATAGATTGAATTGTTAATAGAATTCCATTGAACGATCCAGAGGAATCTACAGTGGTATTAGAGCTTTGGAGGAGTTTTATACAAGTTATTGAAGAATATCAATCATTTTGAAGATCAAGAAATCAAGAGATGGCTGAAATGTTGATTCACTATATATGATTGATTGCTGATATTGTCATCATCATCTACCGCTATTTGGTTGATCAAAATTTGGAAATTTGTGGCTAAAATCTGTAGATTTTGAAGTTTTTTCCTCAAAATTTTGAAGGTTTCCCCTCCAAAATTTTCAAATTTCACATATAGGTTTGTGAGCCGAACCTTGTTGTTCCTCAGTTGTAATTTGAAGCAGAGGTTCACTGTAAAAGGAGATTTCAGTTGAGGTTCGTGTAGTAAGTTTTGGAGAGGTTCGTTTCAAAGATTCGTGTATTGATGAGGTTCGTTGATTAAGGTTCGGTTGACTGAGGTTCGTTGGTCAAAGGTCTATTGAAGAGGTTCGCTGATTCAGGTTTGCTACAGGTTCGTTGGATAAGGTTCGTGAGAAGATTTGAAGAAGGTTCGTCTGTCACTTAGGTTCGTGAAGTTACAATTCAAGAAAGGTTCGCTAATATATAACTCAGAATCATGGCTAATATGTTTGCTGTTGTTGCTAATCAAAATTCTAAGATACAAAGTATTTTGATTAGTGAAACTGAGTCTGGAAGCACAAATAAAGTACCAAAACTATTTGATTTGACTGATTATGAAAATTGGAAAGGTCAGTTTGAAACCCATCTCAATGGTACTGATACAAATCTTTGGAAAGAATCTTATCACCATTGAACGACCAAAGGTGGTTGGAACATATCTGGATCAAACTCTTGATAGACTGGATGTTGAACAAAGAAAGAAATATGATTCTGAAAAGAAAGCATATTGGATGTTGATTCACCTTAAAATGAAGGGCGAGGTTCAAACGAGGAAAGGCTTACGGTGGATACCTAGGCACCCAGAAACGAGGAAGGGCGTAGTAAGCGACGAAATGCTTCGGGAGTTGAAAATAAGCATAGATCCGGAGATTCCCGAATAGGTTAACCTTTAAGTAGAAGTTTTTTTAAACTCTTATGTTAATTAATTGAGTAATATGCATGAATCCATCAACTTTTTTACGGAATACGTGAATTGAAAGGGATAACAAAAAGAAGTGGTTTATGGAATCTCCATGAATAGGATCAAACCTTATTCCATGGTATTTACATGAGGTTCTTCTTTCTTATTCTTAAGAAAGTCCCCGAGAAGGCTTAGTTGATCCATGATTTAGGTTTCATCTTTCGTTTCCTTTTCGTTTGTTTCGAGAAATCTATCGATCAATTCCGATTCTTTCTTTTTCTCTTGATTCTTTTCCGATCGAGATGTATAGATCCTGTTCAGATGGGTTGTCAAGAACGTAGATGAGGTAGGATGGGCAGTTGGTCAGATCTAGTATGGATCGTACATGGACGGTAGTTGGAGTCGGCGGCTCTCCTAGGGTTCCCTTATCGGGGATCCCTGGGGAAGAGGATCAAGTTGGCCCTTAAGCTATTCCTAATCAAATCCTTCATCAATTTGATGAACATAAAACTTCATATGCTTTATGGAATGCTTTAAAGGCAATAATTGAGGGAAACACCAAACTCAAGAAAATGAAAGCCACTTATTTACGAAAAGAGTTTGAGAATTTCAATTATATTGGAAATGAAAGTCTTGAAGCTTTGATAACCAGATATAGACATTTGTTGACAGAAGTTCGTAAATGTGGAATTGAGTATGCTTAAGAAGAGAAAATATATTGTTTTGCAGATGCTTTGCCAGAAAGATGGAATTCATTAGTATTGATTTTAAGAGAAAATCTTCCTGGAATGACACTGGTTGAGTTTATTCAAAAATTAGAAGAACAGAAAATGAAAGACAAAAGAAAAGCAAGAAGAGTTAATGTAACACAGGATCCTTCACTCTATGGTGCATCTGTGGTTACACCTCCTGTTTCTTCCGCAAAAATTCAAACAGCTTTTGTTTCAAGTACCGCTGATAGTACTTCTGTACCACTTGCATCTACTAGCTCAATTCATCATATTCTATGAATGAGAAAAAGTCTGATTCTTCAACAACTCCAATTCAATTGAATACAACTAATTTGGGAAAAGTATCTGTGGAAGCTGTTAGAGATCATATGTCAATATTGTCATGTGTTGTTAGTGCCTATGATGAACAGATAGCTGGAAAAGATTGAAATTCAAATCATACTTTTGAAGATTATGAGCAGATATGATGATTAGATGGAATTTATTGATCTGAATGGGCTTTGGCTAGTACAATAAGAAGAATTAACTATATGAGAAGAAAACAGGAAAGATTTACTCTTGATAGGAACAAAGTTTGGATTTAATCCAAAGACCACACAATGTTATAATTGTGGTGAGTTGGGCTATTTTGCTCGAGAGTGTAAAAATCCTAAGAAGCAAGGAAACTTGAATCCTTTCAAGTCAAAGAAGCTTATCAAAAGAAAAGGAACAGCCTGAAGAATCAACAAAAGCTTTAGTCAGTCAGCAGATGAAGGATATGACTGGGGAAAACCATATAATGATTTAATGGGCACATTTATGGCTCTCTGGATGAAGACACAAGCAAGGGCAAAGAAAAAGGCTGAGGAGGTAAATAATGATCTTTTAGAAGTCATTGAGAAATTGAAATAATGAATGCTCAATTGACTGCTGAACTGATCGAGTGCACTGAAGCTAACAAAAAGTTGATTTCAGAGAGAAAGCTTTGATAAAAAGATTATTGATTTGGGAAAAGAAAACGAAGAATTAAAAATTAAAGTTTTGCAAAACAATCATGCAGTTTCCTATGCATCTCGAGTCAGTACAAAAGTTGAAAGTTAAATTGTCAGCAGCCAGAGCAGAAACAGAAATGAATAAAGCAAGCTAGAGAATAATCAGAATTCTCAGTATGTTATCGTTATTTTGCTGCTATTCAAAGATCATCGAATGATACTATTGGCTTGGGATTTCACTCTATACCACCTCCTTCAAGCTATGTTCCTAGACAACAAATTGATCCAAATTTGGAGTTCCATCCAATTTCTTTGAATGAACATGAGTCTGAACAAGTTGTTAAAGTGCTGAGTTTCATCTTCTGATGAAAAGGTGTTCACTTGATAATGATGCTCCAATCATTAAAGATATCACTGAGTCAGAATATTCATCTGATATTTTGAGACAAAATGTTACAAAGTTAAAAATGTTGACAAAAGCCTTTGAAATCTCAGAAGTCAAAATCTGAGATTAACAAATTGAGAAAGTGGTGCTTAAAACCACTCAAGTTTCCAAACTAGTGATTAAAGTCATACCAACCACTACTCTGAAACCGATTGTGTATGTTAGATCATTTAATACACATCAAGAGAGTCTAGTGAAAATTTTCAAAAGAAAAATGTGATTTCTAAGAAAGTTGAAAAAGTGGATTTTTTTCTTTGACAATTTTGGGGTTGGGCATAAATCTAAATCAAAGAACTTTCAACATCAAATGAATAATTCGAAGACAAATTCACTGGTTTGAGAAACCAAATCTCATCTTCAAATGTTGTTTCAAAACCTTTCAGTTCATCAAAGTTTATGATGAACCCACACCAAAAGATTTATTTGAAAGATAGAAAATGTTACCGACGTGGTAATATGGGTCATTTGGTTGCAAGCTGTAATGTGGATTTAACTTCAAGTGATTGTGGTATTTTTAAGTCTTTTTCACCAAGAGAAACACGAAAGCGTTTTACTTGTTGTGATAAAGGACATATTTCTACAGATTGTCCAAATAACAAAATTAGAAAGAGTTCTGATGAGGAGTGTCGGGTGAATGGTTCAGGTGGAAGCCCTAGGAGAATTAGACCTAGTGAAGATGAGATGAGAGTTATTAGAAAATTCAATCCTGAGTGTTTTTAGAGAGAAAGAAAACAACCAAAAGAAAAGAATTTTTGAGAATAAAAGAAATGTTAAAAGGATTGTGAAATTGTGACTTCATCTGGTGATGATTCTGTTGATGCATTTTCTGTGTGAAAGCTGCGTTTACTGTGTGAACCCTCGCTTGTTGTATATGAACTCATAGTCTGTTGTATATGATTAGAAAATTCAAGTATCAAAGGGTTCGGCTAGAGATCAAAAGGGTTCGGCTATGATTGATGGCTAAAAGGTTCGGCACTCACATGTTTTATGTTCGGCTGGTGTGAGGTTTCACGAACCTTATCAAAGGTTCGTGTAATATGGAGGTTTGTATAGTGTAACAAGGGCCGAACATTTGCTTTAGAAACCTATATATATGATGTTGCTAGTTCATTTGAAAGTTTTTTCTAGAGCTCGTATATCACACATACAAAGCAACATTCTCTCAAGAAGCACAACAAGATCTTCATCAAATTCTATTCATCTTAGTGTCTTTCTAGATTGAAGTGTCATGTATTTCAAGTTTGATTCATTGTAAACACTTGAATGATTAATGAGAAATGCAGATTCATTATAACTTACAATGTTCTTGTTGATCTAAATCTAGTCATGAACGAATTCCGCACGTTTATGATCGAATCGTAGAATTTCATGATCGATTCTTCAAATCTACAGTGGTATCAGAGATTTAGGCTCGATTCTACGAGTATTTGGACATCAATTTCATGTAATTTGATCATAAACTTCATCATCTTGAAGGTGTTTCTTGAAGTTCTTCACGTTATCGTCAACAAAAAGCCAGATCTACGAAAAATTATCAAGTTTTTGCAAATTCTGATCCAATAAAGATGCGCCTCGAAAAAAACGAAGATTTTGACTACTCATACCCTTCTTCTAACTCAAAAATTGAAGATTCTAGAGCCATTTTTATGAAGTTGCAGGTCTGTTCGATCAGATAGACGAACCTGAGTGAGAACCTACATAGGTCGTGGGAACCTCCAAGGTTCGTGGGAACCTCCAATAGATTCGTGAGAACGTCCCAATAGGTTTGTTCGAAAAGGTTTGCGAGAAAGATACCTTATTAAAAGTTCAAGTAAACCTTGTTTACCTATTTTGGGTCTTCCGGATAATTTGGAATAGGTTTCATGACCTAATTCAGACGTTAAGACGAGGTTTGAGCCGTTTTGTTTTGAGAGGTTAAACTTTGATGTGAAAATAAAAAATTAAAAAAAGGATGACATACCAGAACTGGAACGTGGAATGGTTGACTAACAATGGACTTGTGTTGGAAAATTTGGACAATTATCCAAACTGGAGATCCACATTCGAAACGTTTATTACTAAAGCGAATGAAATTTACCGGAAGTTATTGTACCAACAATACAAGAAACCATGTCTGAAATCGAATGATAATTTTGGGACATCAAAACTGATAAAGATCAAATGTTTGAATTTAATCAAGAAAGAATTGTGTGACTTGTTTTCAGTGATCACTTCTGAAGATATTAAAAAAACTGATTTTGAACAAATGCCACATTCTTGTGCAAAGTGGAGTTTGTTAGAACTTGCATATGACAATCATGTTGGAAGAAGATCAATGAGGCTTATGATTGTCTTTTACCACTTATGCAAGAATTGAAATATTTTAAGTTTGATATCACTGATGGGCAAATCGTTGAGAAGTTTACGCAATTCTTACCTTATCGATGAAGTGATTTTGTTGAAAGAATGAAGGAAACTGAAATCATTCATCATGTCAAATTAATGAAATTCAAATATGTTGTTGACAAATGGAATCGGAGATAAGACGAACCGAAACATGGATTGTGAAAATTGGTGGATTGATGAACAAAGCAACCTATTAAAGGCAACTATGAGTGTTGAGAAAGAAAAAGAGAAGTTGATGAAGGAATGAAAGATGATCCAAAAACTGAAGATCGTATTGAGACAAGTGTGAATTTGAGGATGGAAAGTATTGATGAAGAAAGAGTGAGGATTCTTCAGTGTCAGAATCTGATAAAGCAATTGAACCTGAAATGGCTGAAGATAGCAAACACGTGAATGAAGTTGTCGATGAGAGATGTAATGTTACTGAAGACACACACACACTTTTGATGATTCTGAAATTACAAATGAGATGAGGAAGTCTGAAGATGATGTGTTGAAGTCAAAGGATGAAACTTCAAGTGATGAGGTGGTGTGAACAGAGGATGAGAGTGTTTATGAGGATGCCTATGATGATTTGTTTGAAACAACTACCATTGTTAGTGAAGATCATTGTCATACCATTTCAGATAAAGAGGTACGTTCAGGTATGTTTTTCTAAACTCTCGTGCTCTAAATGTTTAAATCTTGAGGAACAAATTTGGAGTTTGGAGGAAAAAACATAACCTTGAAATGTGACTTATCAAACTGCAATAAAGCATACATGGTTTTAAAATCAAATGAAAAGTGTTTTACAAAACAAATTGCAGAATTGAAGTCACAGGTTGAAAAGCTGACTGATGATTTGTCAAAGTCAATTGTCAATGAAGGCGTTTCTGAACAAAAAATTGACATTTTGAGCAAAGTAAATTTTGAATTGACACAAGCAGTCAATAATATTAAACTCGGAATGGACAAGGCAAAAAGGGATTTTGACAAAATCATGCACAAATTGGAGAATCATTATGATTCTATAATTTCTTCAAGTCCTCTTATTGAGAAATCAAGTGATAGTGAAATTTCAAAAGAGAACATTCTCAATAAAGGAAAGTCTCCAATTTGTGCTGAAGACAACATTCCTCCGATCATTGAAGATTGTACATAAGAGGAATATGATGAGGAGACATTGTACAGATGTGGTGTAACATTTGTACATTTAGTCATGATAGTCGTAAACAGTGTTAGAACAGTGTGTGTCCATGTTCAGTCAGTCAATGTGAATCATATGTTCATTATGTGCTTGTGTGTTAGAATCTTTATTATGTAACAAGTATGTATTATTTATTTACAGTCGAGTTCACTAGGCAAGAACAGTATTGTGTTATATCGAAACAGTGGTGGGCAGCGAGAGTGAGCCCTATATATATACTGCGTTCGGTGTAACAGGATAGTGTTGGTGCGTAGTGTTAAGACGAATATATGACAATTAATTCAACAAGAATCGTAATACGTAAGCGAGACTGAGTATAGTTATGGGTGACGATCCATAATGATACGAATGTTGAACCTATAATTATGATTAAACGACTTTAAATAATTAATACGATCGAAAAACGTACGCGATTGCGGGTATACACGTAATTGTGAGTGTTTAACGATCTGGCAACACACGAAGAGTAAAAATAATTAATTAATTATTTTATATTTTTACAATTTTGAAACTCATCATTTTAATGAGTTTAACAACTCTTTTTATTTAAAACCGCGTAAAATACGCGTTACGTTCCGGAACCGCGAACCGAGCGACCGAACGGACCCGAATACCATACGGGCTATAAAAGCCTTAACCAAGACTTATTCTCTCATTTATTCCACCAACAACCCACTCTCTCACTACAAATTCGTCCAACCCTTTCTCTCTCTAAAAACCGAGCTTTAAACGCGCATAACTCGCTTATTTCTCAACGGATTTCGTCGTTCTTGGTGTCCACGCGTAGCTCTCGACGTTCTCTACACGGAAGTACAAAGGATCTGTGGATTTATCCAGCTGAAAACGAGGTACGATCGAAAGACGGGCTGAAAAATAGGGTTTTCGTTTTGTTGCTCGACCAAACCCTATAACCGGTAATGAAAACCCACATAGACCAACACTAGATCCGCGACACTTGGTTTCTTGTATACCGAGGATGTGGAGACTTCATCAGGGACGGTCATGGATCGAATGGGATGCGAAGTGTTACAGGTTCGTTGGAAAAAGGGGGCTGTCGAACCCTCTTCAGCAACCAGCCGAACCCTAGGCATCCCCACGAGCCTTCACCGAACCATTTGGCGTCCAACGAACCCTCAACTGCACCTGGCCGAACCCTGAGGTGCTTCACGAACCATCACGAACCCTTGAGCTTAGGGCGAACCTGAACGAACCTGTATGCTCATGGTTCAGCAGCCGAACTATAGGGAGTCCCACGAGCCTTCACGAACCAGTTGGTGACCAACGAACCCTCCTTAGAGCGAACTATCTTGCGAACCCTACGTGAGGATCATTCTGCGAACCCTAGTCGCCATGCACGAACTCTGCATGGTTCGCAGCTTCCTCAGCCGAACTCTTAGATAGTCAGTGAACCTTTCATGGATGATGAACGAACCAATGGGAAGCGAACCTTGTTGCATGCTGTTACCGAACCCAGCTGAAGTTCCCATGTAGCGAACCCTAGTTAGCCGAACCTGTGATGCAGCAACCATAGAGCCGAACCTTGATGTTCCTTTCAAGATTAGCCGAACCTTAGGCTATGATCAGGAAGGGTTCGCTGCCAAATGTGGCAGCCCATAAGCCATTCGGTCCAATCCAAAACCTATTCGGCCCAACACAATGCTACAAGGCCCAATTCCATTAACAAATCGGCCCAAGG
This sequence comes from Mikania micrantha, assembly GCA_009363875.1. Taxonomy (NCBI): domain Eukaryota; kingdom Viridiplantae; phylum Streptophyta; class Magnoliopsida; order Asterales; family Asteraceae; genus Mikania; species Mikania micrantha. Next base: position 43,536,578 of record CM018683.1, on the reverse strand, counting down.
ACTTAACCCAAGTGCAATTGAGATAGCTTGGCCCATTAAGGTCTTTAGTTGAACCAATGTCACTTTGGAACTTTAAGTGGCCTACCTAAACATTGCTTAGCTCAACACCAATCCTATAGGCCCAATTCAATTCCATTCGGCCCACTAAGATTTTAATTGGGTTGATATCGTCTTTGGCATGTTACAAGGCCTATATACAAGTTATTGGGCCAACATCACATTCACTTGGCCCAATATCATATTCAATTGGCCCATTGGTTAACTTAAATGGCCCATGGTTGGCCACAACTCAAAGTGATTGTAATTTGATCTTAGTTGGTTTAAGTTGCAACTTAAACTAATAATGGGATCAAGTCACAATCTCAAGAACTTAAACAATTGGAACATCTTTTCATAAATCATTGTAAACAATGGTTATCAAGTTCACAAACAATTATCATTTTATGCATAAGATTTATGCACAATGGAACATTTCATATTCGTTTCTTGGACCCATGATCAATCAAATGATTCAAATCATAACTTTCAAGTTTTCACAACAATCAAATCATGAGAACACAAGTCAAACAATGAATCAAAGTCTATACAACTATAAATCTTATATCTTATGTATGATTACAATGATATAGGAACCAATTAGAAGTCCTGTTTGCTACTTGCTATCTGTTTTAGTTCAGAGTCTACTGCAGACAGGTGAGAACATTAGCCCCTCTTTTAATGTTTTATAATAACTGTTTTGGGGTGGAACACGTGATCAAACCAATCGTTTACAATCATATTTCATTACACAAGGTGTGTGTATTCTTATAAACATTACGGGTTCATTTTACGAATCCTAGGGATTCATCAACTGTTTTAAAAGGAATTATCAACTATTAAACTCTTTTCACTAAAAAGGTTTTATAAAGGATCTTTGAACTGTTTTGTAACAGATTTACTCAAATGTATTTTGAAGGATAAACACTTTTAAATAAATGATTTTATAAACTCTTTTGTTATAAACCTTGTTGTTACACAAGGTCACTATTTTATGGTATTCAAATCAAGTGGTTCACATCATGGTATTCAAATCAAGTGGTTCACATCATGGTATTCAAATCAAGTGGTTCATTTCATGGTATTCAAATCAACAGATTCATTTCATGGTATTCAAACAAAGGATTTAATTCGTGGAATTAAATCTAGGTTTTCAATTCATGTTATCAAATAAGGCATTAACACATTTGGTTCAAGTAAGGTTCAGAAACATGGTGTCTATTGTTGTAAACAAACTTGTAAAAGCATCAAGTATCATATTCATTAGCGTTAGTACTGGGTGATCACAACAAGGGAAAGCGGACACATTGGTTCTTATCCAGGATGAGAGTTAGCTTTTAAATTTGTTTTAAAAGCTAACTGCAGGTCTGGTGTCATTATGGTTTTCAAAATTGCTATACATAATCTAACTCCAAACGTGGTTTGGGACTTGATATTATATGTTGGCTTTCGTGCGAACAGTGATTGGCCTGTTTACACTCATTTTCTTACTTGATGTTAGTTTGGGTGCAGCTCATCCGTGTGAATCTTATGTTGCTTTAACTTACCTATGCCTTATGTCATATATTCATGTTACAAATGTTAAACCTATTGTTCTCACCAACTACGTCTGTAGTTGACAGTTACTTTTCACGTGTTTCAGGTAATCAGGTTTAAGACATTCTCAGGGACAACTAAGGAGACCATTCTAAGATAGAACAAGATGAAGAAACATGCTAGGATGGATTAGAAACACACTAAATCCTGATTGTTTAATTGTCTTGTTTGAAGTCTTATTTTGTAACTATATTTTGGGTCTGTAGTTGTCTTTCTTTTGGTAGATAGCTGTCTGTAACTAAACAATTGTCTTAACATTATGAAACATAGTAATCCGTTGTGGTTGTTCTTATTCAATACTTGTGCATGATTCAACTGTTCATACGTCACCACCGCGCCGTGGATTCCGCACGCGGCGCAGGGGTGTGACATGTGGGTTGATGGATGTACATAAGGATTATGATGATTCACACACAATAATCTTTGATGATGTAAAACCATGTGTTTCAAACTCAGCAACATCATCCAATAAGAAAGTTTCTTTCAAAACCCCAGGTTGAAATTAAAAAGTTTCAAAGAACAAAAACAAGAATTTTTTCAAAACAAAATGGTTTTTTCAAGTTCAAACCCTAAACGTCAAATTCAAACAAAATGGGTTGTGAAATCATCATGTGCATCAAATAAAGTGGAATCAAAGTGTGATACTTCAAAGTCTTGGATCAAAGACAAGATTTCACTAAGTCCCACAAGATGTGAAAAGTTGAACTATGAGTCTCCCACGTCAAGTGGTAAGAAGTCACATTTGACTATAATGGTTCAACAAAGAATCAAAGACTGGTTTATGGTTCACCAGTGACAAATCACCAAAACCATAGATTTGTGCAAAACTATTCTCCTAGTTTTGTGGAGAGGAGAATATGTTTTGAGTGTGGTACAAGAGGGCATATCATTGCTAATTGTCCTCATCTGTGTGAGTTAAAAGGACAAGTTAGTAATGCAAAGTCATGTGTCACAGAGGTTTCAAAGTTCATTTCTTAAAAAACATAAAATGTCCAATCAAAACAAGGAAGAACTTGTGAAAGCCTCAGATGAAGAGAAGTTGAAACTTTCAAAACCCTTAACGTCTAATTTGGTTTTTAACAACAATGTGTTGATTCAAGATAAGTATTATCTTAAGAATGCACTTGAACAGGAACATTGTGGGTACCAAAAACAACGAAGTTTCAAAGCTATCTAATGGTTTGTGAGTGTGTGCAGGAGGATTTCCAGAGGACCTATCAATTGGAGGAGAGCTCATTGATAGTGGAACTTCCTGACGTGTATTTAGTAAAATCGTTCTAATCCTTTAACTGTCATTTTATTCTGGAGAACTTGACAGGTTTGGAATTACATTGTCATATTTTCTTGATATTTTCAAGTCACATTGAACATAATGTTATACAAAGATAGTAAATCATATCGGTTGTCAACTTTCTGGGAATTTTGTTTTTTCTATGTACCTATAAAATTCTAAAAATCAAAAAGATTTTCATTTTTAGCAATTTAGGGGGAGTAAAAATTAAAAAAATCAAAAACAACATAAAATAAAAAAATTGGGAAATTGATCCGACCTTTGAGATATGATTGTACATTGTAACATTCTGAAGCTTACTTGTACCACACAAGATCAAATACAAAGTGATCACAATGCACTCAGTATGATGTGTTGGTAGGTCTTTCACTTAATTGTGATTTCTGTTGACTAATGTCATAATCATTCTTTGCGGGACACATTTCTTAGAACACAGTGTTCGATCTTTGTCCTGAGTGCGTGGTCATTTGCCTCAGTGATTGCTAATTGTATTAGCACATATATTAGTTTGATCATGTGTTTCTTTTTCAAAAGAAATTCTGAGTTCATTTTTTTCGTTTATTTTTGTTCAAAACATGGACATTCTCTGCGTATATTTATGTATCACCTGATTGTTATGTTTTGGACATTCTGCTTTATTTTTTTTGGTTTCTTTAAAACTTGGGCATTCTATGTGCATACAGAAGTATCGATCTGATTGCTAGGTTTTAAACTTAAGTTATTTTTTAGTTCAATATCCCGGTTTCATCTGTGCATATGGAAGTATCGATCTTGTTACCGGATTTTGAACATTTCGTTTTATTTTAAACTTTGTTATTCACAAAAGATATTCTGCTTTATTTTTGCATGGTCAAACTAAGCAAGAACTTGAACTTATAATTTACAATGGCATCGCTGTTGGTTGATGTGTTACAAAGCGGGGATGTGTTAACACAAAGTTTTGTGATTGGTTTTCATTAATCCAAATTCACAATAAGTGATAAGACTTAAAGTCGACTAAATAAATCTCATTAACAATCAACAAGTAATGATGAAGTATGATTATAATATGATCTCATGTTTGGATCTTTCTCATTAAAAACATATTTATTTTTTTAGTTAGAATACAAATTTTGTAGTATTCTAGCATATAAAAAATCACAAAAATATTTTTCAATTCATAGCTTTAGGGGGAGTTTATTCAAATCATTGAAAAATTCATAAAAATTTTATTCTATTTTGTTTTAGACTATCCGATGTGACTTACGAATTCTTTGTAAACATTATAATTGATTAAATGTTAATAAGTGACAAAAAGAGATTGGAATTGTGACGAGTAATCGGGTATGATCACATGTGATGTTGTGATATCAATGATTGAGACTAAATACTTAATAGAAAGCAAGAGATTTAGTTTTGATAATGTATCAACTGATGAAGGTGATCAGGGAGATGAATCTGTGTGTTGAAGATGTCACTGCAGTCCTCAGCAGGTGAATCTTTGAAAAAGAAAGACATAAGATGGAGACAGAGAATGAGATCAAGATAGAGAGAATGAAGTGGAAACAAAGAGATTGATGCCGTCTATACAATAACATTTGATACAACAGCTACAACTGAAGGGGAGTATTTAGATAGCAAGGTTATAGGAGGGAGTATGTTGATGCATATTTGTTCCCCGATGCACACAAAGTTTGAGCATATACAACAGCAAGGTTCAAGGGGAGTATGTTGATGCATTTTCTGTGTGAAAGCTGCGTTTACTGTGTGAACCTCACTTGTTGTATATGAACTCATAGTTTGTTGTATATGAGTAGAAAATTCAAGTATCAAAGGGTTCGGCTAGAGATCAAAAGGGTTTGGCTATGATTGAAGGCTAAAAGGTTCGGCACTCACATGTTTTTAGGTTCGGCTGGTGTGAGGTTTCACAAACCTTATCAAAGGTTCCTGTAATATGGAGGTTCGTGTAGTGTAACAAGGGCCGAACCTTTGCTTTAAAAACCTATATATATGATGTTGCTAGTTCATTTGAAAGTTTTTTTTAGAGCTCTTAATATCACACATACAAAGCAACATTCCTTCAAGAAGCAAGAATAAGATCTTCATCAAATTTTATTCATCTTAGTGTCTTTCTAGATTGAAGTGTCATGTATTTCAAGTTTGATTCATTGTAAAACACTTGAATGATTAATGAGAAATGCAGATTCATGATAAATTACAATGTTCTTGTTGATCTAAATCTAGTCATGAACGAATTCCGCACGTTTATGATCGAATCGTAGAATTTCGTGATCGATTCTTCAAATCTACAGATTCATTTGAAAATTTTTCATCAAAATCATTTTGGAAACTCAAAAATAGATCAGGTGATGAAGTTTCTAAGCAATAGGATAACATTAGTGATGATGGATATTCGATCAATCATCACAAAAGGATGGAAGGGGTCCACTCCGGGAGACTCGACGCCGAAATGGCGAGGGTCATCCTTTTGAATACTGACAGGTTTCTTTTAATTTATTGTGCAGGTTCCATCCATGGGCCATATCAACAATCATTGGATTGTTGATAGTGGATGTTCCCGCCATATGACTGGAGAGTTGAACTTGTTAAGAGATTTCAAGTTGGTGAAAGGAAGTTATGTGAACTTTGCTAGAGACAAAGGAGGTCAAATTACAGGGTTTGGTAGTTTGAAAAATGGAAAGGTTTCATTTGATAATGTTAATTTATGCAAAGAATTAACTAACAATTTGTTGAGTGTTTTCTCAGATTTGTGATAAGGGTTACAAAGTGATGTTTGACAAAGACAGGTGTTATACTCAAGCAAGGATTTCAAATTTCTGAGGAGTGGATTTTGATGACCGCTGATCGGAGCAAGGATCTTTATGTGCTTGACATGGCAAAGGCAAAGACAGTAAATAAAGTGGAAACATGTCTGGTGTCCAAGGCTACTGAGCAAGATACACGTTCATGGCACAGGCGAATGGGACATATTCATATTCGGAAAATGAATCATCTTGTGCATAATCATTTAGTTGAGGGTGTACCTGTTAAACATTTTAAACTTCCGGATGTGGGTATGTCATGTAAAATGGGTAAACAGAAAAGGAAGTCTCACAAAACAAAGAAAATTTTTTCTATTGATATGCCACTTGAACTTCTTCACATGGATTTGTTTGGACCAATTAATGTGAAAAGTATAGGTGATGAATCTTATTCTTTTGTTGTGACTGATGATTTTTCAAGATTTTCATGGGTTATATTTTTCAAGCATAAATCAGATACTTATGAAACTTTTGTGTTGTTGATAACTAGGTTGGAGACTTTATATAAGTTAAGAGTTAGACGTGTGCGATCTGACAATGGGACTGAGTTTAAGAATCACCAAATGGAGGAATTTTGTAATTCAAAGGCATTCAGCAGCAGTTTAGTGCACCTTATGAGCCTCAAATGAATGGTGTTGCTGAAAGAAAGAACAGGACTTTGATTTAGTCTGCAAGGACAATGCTAGCTGATTCTAAACTTCCCATTACTTTTTGGAGTGAAGCTGTGGCTACAGCGTGTTTTACTCTTAACATAGTCTTAATTGTTAAAAGACACAATAAAACTTGTTATGATTGCTTCGGAATCGAAAGCCCAATTTGGAACACTTGGAACCTTTTGGGGCTCCTTGTACAATGCTAAGGAAAGATTCAAAATTCAATTCTAAAGTTGAAGAGGGATTCTTTCTTGGCTATAGTCTTCCAAACAAACGTGTGTTTAATAAACGAACGGGTGTTGTGGAATTATGGTATCATGTGGATGTTCAACAACATACACCTATACCAGACGGAAAGGGTCCAAACTAGCTTTTCGATTACAATAAATTGTTTGAGTCTTCTAATATGTCTTCAATTATTTCTGATGATGAAATAACTTTACAAATGTTGTATGATTTGCTGTCACACCCCCAATTTCCCACTCGTGGCGTATGTCCACGTGGGTGTGACGTGTCCAGAATCACAGCTCATGGTCATATAGAACAACTCTATATGTGTATATAAATCCAAGTTTGACACATACACACTATGAAATAGTTTGCAGCGGAATGAAGTTATCATATCATAATGCAGCGGAAAATCAAGTGTTTGACAAATTGCAGCGGAAATGTAAATAGTTCAACACAACATTGTTTAACCAAAATAAAAGTAAGTTGTTTTTGAAATAACAAGACAGTATGCATGTAGTTCCTAATGCTCGTTCCTTAGATTGTGCATCCCTGTCCTCCTGCTAGTCATACTAGTTACCTGAGAATACAAGTTTGAAAAGTGTCAACACAATGGTTGGTGAGTTCACAGGTTTTGATATACATATAGTAAGAAAGTGTGTCATGCTGTTTATCAATGTTAGTACCGAGCCCTAGGCCCAAAGTGTCAGTGCGTCACTACCGAACTAGACTTGTTTGTCCTTGCCTCCGCTATGTCTCGTATACATAGCAAGTTAGGTCAGAATTTGCACGGGTTATGACATCCAGTCAACATGGTGCCCCGTGGGGTTAGTCATTCCCTAATGGATCCATCCAAATCTACCACGTTGTTCGTACATTAACGGTAAGACTTTGTGAGGGCTTAATACGAGTTCAACACTTAATGTTTGTCCAATAAACCAGCATACACCAAATATGTTTGTACAGTAATAAATGTTTGACTCGATGTAACTAGTATTCTCCCCCTATTTTAAAGCGTTTGAAAAAGAGTAAGGAGGGGCCGTAAACTCACCTTAGTGATATGAATGGATATAAGCGTAAGCTCCTGAATCGTCAAGTAGCACGTCGGTCACCGGCAACCTATATCGTATACCGTACGTGAGTTCGTGTTTGTGACCGTGCTAGTGTTTGCGTTAGTGCTCGTGTTTGTGTCCAACAACCCTTGGTTGTTCATGTTTGTCCTTGTCGGTTCTCAATGACCGTGTTTGCTCGTGTTGGTCCACATTGACCGTGTTTGACTGTGTTGGTCCACAGTGACCGTGTTTGACCAGAGTTGACCGTGTCACGTCAACGACCCGTTGGTGAACCGTGTGACGGTTGTGAATCGTGTAGCAATCGTGTAAGTGTTTGTCGTGTGCAAAACGCACATGTCGCGTCTATGGACAACTTACTATTTATAGTAAGTTTTCATTTATGGAAAGTTCACAAAGCATATCGGTGTTAGAGTTCTAGCATGCTCAATGGTCCTACGGGGTCATGATAACACGTAGCACATTATCATACAAGGTCATATACGTCGTTTATATCATGTTAGCACATAAAAGTTTCCTTAAATGGAAAGTTTCCATTTTTAGCATACGTAACATCGGAAACCATCTAACTTAGCATCTAATCATCATGTTATAGCATTATAAGTCATTTAGCATGCTCAAATCATTCAACACGTTGACAAATCGGTTTTTGTAAAAATAAAGTTACTAAATATAGTAACTATCTAGTTTTTCATGAAAATGACCATTTTAACATTTCTAATCCTATTTTCATGTCACCAATCATCACAATAATCAATCCAATACCACCTAGGCATACCAACATAACCAAACTCATCACTTAACATTATTTCAACTAATAAAGTTACTAAAAATAGTAACTCATCACATATGACCATAATCATCATTAAAATCATAATCTAAACATTCAAATCGTCATATTATCAATCTAACAACAATTCTTCATACATGCATGTTCACCATTCCATTCACAACATCATTTTACAACGAAAAGTTTCTATAAATAGAAAGATTGTCAAAAATCATCATCTTAATCATTTCATCATCATCTAACCATGTATCATTCATTCAATATCATCAAGATGTATATCTAAATACTGAAAATCATCTCTATCATCATGGATCATACATGCATGGCAATATAATATCATAAAACATCATTTTAAGCATCATGGCTCCTGCTCATCATCTTAGATCATCATAGATCATCATCTAATCATCTTAGATCATCAAGGAACATAGTGAAATCATCAAACCCAGAAAAGAAATTCGTGCATGAGCATTATATGTGCTTGCATGTGGGTGTGTGAGTGTCTAGAGAGTGTTTGGACTAAGAGACTACCTTCCAACACTTCCTTGATGGCTAAGATGGTGTTTGAGCAGCTTCCAAGACTCCTGGATCGCTGGGTTCGTCAAGTTCAAGCAAGACAAGATGAAGCTCAAGCTTGGAAGGTCTTCTCCCTTGAGTTCTCTAAGCTTCCCAAGCTCCAAATGAGGTCTTCAATGGCTTCCAGAGGTGTTGCAGGTGTTTAGAGGAAGAAGATGGTTGAGGTGTTGAGTGTGAAGCCGGAGAAATGATGAAATGGGATAGCATAGGCATGATTGTCTTGGTTTTATAAAGATTTTGTCGACTGGGCGTCTTCGCGTACCGCGATGGGGCTTTCAAATAATCTCCGCGTACCGCGGAGGATTCCGGAAGTCAACACTCCGCGATGTTGGTCGCGTATCGCGACACTGATTCTTGTTGGGCCATCGCGTACCGCGATGGGCCCCTGAAGAGCCCAATAAGCCTGTTTCAATGGGTTTGATCCGTTCGTCGCCGTTTTCACGCTTCCGAACTATCGTTTGGCCTTGTTTGAACTTCCTAGTTCAATGTGTGAGTGTTTCGTGAAGTTTCGAGTGTTGTGCTACACAATGTGCTTGACGTTCACCAACGTTCGTGTGTTTTGACACGGGTGTGCTGTTTGTCGATAATTCCACGAATTATCTAGTCATGTGTCGGTGTTCGTACTGTCGTGCCACGTGTCACACTTAATTATTCTAATTCTAGTGCCACGTGTACATAATGCATTTAAATAAACATTTAAATAAATAATAAGCTGACCTGGAAATTACGGGGTGTCACATCCTCCCCATGTTAGAAAGAATTTCGTCCCGAAATTCAACTTGTGTTGTCAGTGTTCGTCTGTTCCGCGAACAGATGTGGGTACTTTTGTTTCATCTGGTCTTCACGTTCCCACGTGAATTCCGGTCCTCGTCGCGAATTCCATCGCACTTTCACAATCGGGATCTTGCTGAGTTTGAGCTTTTTGGTTTCCTGGTCCATAATCTCTACCGGTTCCTCAACGAAGTTCAATTGTTCGTCGATTTGTATCTCCTCGAGAGGAATAACAAGTGTCTCGTCAGATAAGCACTTCTTGAGATTCGAGATATGAAATACATTGTGCACGCTGCTCAGCTCGTCTGGCAGGTTTAGTTCGTAGGCCACAGGGCCTATTCGTTTAGTAATCTCGAAAGGTCCAATGTAATGAGGGTTCAACTTTCCTCGTTTGCCAAAACGAATGACTCCCTTCCAGGGCGAGACCTTGAGTAACACTCTGTCTCCCACCTGGAACTCTAACGGTTTGCGACGTTTGTCAGCATAGCTTTTCTGTCTGTCTCGAGCTGCTGCCATTCGCTTGCGTATTTGCACGATCTTCTCAGTCGTCTCGTGCACAAGCTCTGGACCGGTCAGTTGGCTGTCTCCAACTTCCGCCCAGCAAATGGGTGATCGACACTTACGTCCGTAAAGTGCCTCGAATGGTGCAGCTTGGATGCTGGTGTGATAGCTGTTGTTGTATGAAAACTCAACTAATGGTAGGTGGGTTTCCCAACTATTTCCAAAGTCAATAACACATGCCCTGAGCATGTCCTCCAATGTATGTATGGTTCGCTCACTCTGTCCGTCTGTTTGCAGGTGGTAAGCGGTACTCATGTCCAATCTCGTGCCCAAAGCCTTATGTAAAGACTTCCAGAAGTGCGACGTGAATCGACTGTCGCGGTCAGATATAATCGAGATTGGCACTCCATGTCGAGTGACCACTTCCTTTATATAGATACGAGTGAACTTGTCCAACTTGTCAGTCTCCTTGATGGGTAGGAAATGTGTGGACTTTGTCAGTCGATCTACGATAACCCAGATGGTATCGCAACCACTTGCCGTCTTAGGCAGCTTAGTTATGAAGTCCATGGAGATCTGCTCCCATTTCCACATTGGTAATTCCGGTTGCTGAAGTAACCCTGATGGCTTCTGGTACTCCACTTTGACCTTTGAGCATGTTAGACACTTACTCACGTAAGTTGCTATTTCGGCTTTCATGTTCGGCCACCAGTAGGTTGTCTTCAAGTCATGATACATTTTGTCAGAGCCCGGATGTATGGAATACCTGCTCTTGTGAGCTTCATCCATCACTACTTCTCTCAATCCCCCGTAGCGTGGAATCCAGATTCGATCCATCAGATAGTAAGCTCCGTCGTCTTTTACTTTCATTTGCTTATCCATGCCACGCATGGCTTCAAGAGAGAGGTTTTCTGTCTTCAAAGCTTCTTGCTGTGCGAGTCGGATTTGATTTGGTAGTTCAGAGTGAATCGTGAGTTGTAGCGCACGCACGCGTTTTGTTGTTTCTTTCCGGCTCAACGCGTCGGCCACTACATTGGCTTTGCCTGGATGATACTTGATGGCGCAATCATAATCTCCTATGAGTTCAACCCACCTTCGTTGTCTCATGTTCAACTCTTTCTGATCGAAGATGTGTTGTAGGCTCTTATGATCAGTAAAGATAATGCACTTTGTGCCATACAAGTAGTGTCGCCAGATCTTCAAAGCAAACACTACCGCTCCCAACTCAAGGTCATGAGTCGTGTAGTTTTTCTCATGCACCTTAAGTTGTCGTGAAGCGTATGCTATCACTTTCTCACGTTGCATCAACACGCAACCAAGTCCTTGTTTAGAGGCGTCGCAATACACCACAAAATCGTCGCATCCTTCCGGTAAGGATAGAATAGGTGCAGTACACAGTTTCTGCTTCAACAAATTGAAAGCAGTTTCTTGTTTGTCTCCCCAGTCAAACTTCTTGTCTTTATGTGTCAGGGATGTCAGTGATTGAGCAATCTTCGAAAATCCTTCAATGAATCGTCGGTAGTACCCGGCCAGACCTAGGAATTGTCGCACCTCAGTCGGGGTCTTGGGTGCTTCCCAGTTCTTAATTGCTTCAATTTTGGCTGGGTCTACGTGTATCCCCTGCTCATTCACCACGTGTCCAAGAAATTGGACTTCGCGAATCCAAAAGTCGCATTTTGAAAACTTCGCGTATAGTTGCTCTTTCTTTAATAATTCCAAAACTAGCCTCAGATGTTCAGCATGTTCTTCCTGGTTCTTAGAGTAGATCAGGATGTCGTCGATGAATACTATTACGAATTTGTCAAGATAGGGTTTGCACACTCTGTTCATGAGATCCATGAATACAGCTGGTGCGTTGGTTAGTCCAAAGGGCATAACCAAGAATTCGTAGTGTCCATATCGGGTTCTGAAGGCAGTCTTAGGAATATCGTTTTCCTGTATCCTCAATTGATGGTAACCCGATCTTAAATCGATCTTTGAATAGTAGCTTGATCCTTGCAACTGATCAAACAAATCGTCTATTCGTGGTAACGGGTATCGATTCTTGATTGTCACCTTGTTCAGCTCCCTATAGTCGATACACATACGGAATGTTCCGTCTTTCTTCTTCACAAACAAGACCGGTGCTCCCCAAGGTGAGAAGCTCGATCTGATAAATCTTTTGTCTAACAGTTCTTGCAACTGGTTAGACAGTTCCTGCATCTCAGTCGGTGCTAATCGGTATGGAGCCTTAGCAATCGGTGCTGCAGGTGTAAGGTCTATCTGGAACTCGACTTGTCGTTTCGGAGGCAGTCCAGGTAGATCTTCAGGAAACACTTCGGGAAAATCGCGGACTACGGCGATGTCCTCAATCTTCCTTTCTTTCTTTGGTTGTTCCGTGATGAGAGCTAGTATTGCAGTGTATCCCTTTTGTAGATATTTGTTCGCCTTCATGCATGACATGATGTTCAGAGGTACTCCCCGTCGTTCTCCCTGAATCGAGATCTGCTCACCGTTCTGCAACGTCACGCGCACGATCTTCTCGTTGCATACGATCTCGGCTTGGTTAACGGATAACCAATCCATTCCAACGACCACATCAAAGCTTCCGAGAGTCACCGGCATCAAATCAATTTCGAGTTCGTGATCCGCCAACACCATGACGCATCCTCGAAAGATGTGTTGTGTTTCAATTAGCTTGCCGTCGGCTAACTCTACAGTATACTTGTAGTCTAGTGGCGTTGGGGTAATATCTAGTAATTTACTAAACTCACTAGATATAAAGCTCCTATCGGAACCGGTATCAAATAATATGCTAGCATAGACATTATTTAAAAGAAACGTACCGGTCACGATGTTCGGGTCATCCTTGGCTTCCCCTGAGCCAATCACAAATGCTCGACCCTTGGCCGCTCCCCCTCCGGCCTTCTTTAGTTGAGGACAATCCCTCCTCATGTGACCCGGTTTTCCGCATTCATAACACCCCTTGAGAGTGTTTTGATTGTTGTTGTTGTTCTGGTTGTGGTTGGGGTTGCTGTTGTTGGGAAACTTGGATCTACAGTCTTTGGCCATGTGGCCATGTCTTCCGCACTTCAGGCAACGGTATCGCTCGCATTGCCCGAAGTGATGGTATGAGCATCGGTTGCACAGTGGGTACTTCCCTTGATACACACCCTTTCCTTTGCAATCGGGTTGGGTGGCAGTGAAAGCTCTGGCTGGTGCAGATCTTTGTTGTTGCTGCGGTTGGTGAGACTGGTGCTGACTAGGTTCCCACTTCCTTTTCTGGCTTTCTTGAGGCTTCAGGTGTTCGCCTCGTTCGGGTAGCTTGCCCTGAGCTACAGCTTGATTGGTCAGTTTATGAGCCAGTCGGATCAGTGGTTGGATGGTGGTGAGATCAGAAGCAGTCACCATGCTTTGGATTTGTTCGGGCAGCCCGCTGATGAACTGCTCGATCTTCTTGTATTCCGGCGTCACCATCGCCGGGCATAACTTACACAGCTCATGAAATCGAGTGCAATATTGCTCGATCTCAGACCCCACCATTTTGTGTACCTAGAATTCGGCTTCCAGTTTCCGAATCTCATCACGAGGGCAATACTCCTCCTGCAGTAGTCTGGTGAAATCAGCCCAGCTCATCGAGTTGGCACCGTCCAACCCCAAGGTTTGAACATGGGTATTCCACCATGTGAGAGCCGGTCCCTCCAATGTACCGGTTGCATATTTAACCCTGCTCTCCTCGGCACAGTCGCACATGGCGAACACAGATTCCACCTTTTCCATCCAGCGGAGCATCCCAACAGCTCCTTCAGTTCCCTTGAACTTGTGTGGGTGGCAGTTCAGGAAAGACTTAAAGGAACATCCTTTCCCGTTGCTGCTGTTTGACCCTGTTTGTCAGAAACCAGTGTCGTGTGTTAGTATTGTGTTAGCTACACTATATTAGTCGCGTCAGGCAAGTGTTAGTACCGTTGTTGTTTCCGCTAGTTTCGCTATGCTGGCGACTGGCTTCGTAGTCAGCGATCGCTTTGTTGACCCGACGGTCAACCATCATTTTTATCACAGCGGCATCTAGTGTCCGTTTAGCAGGACGCGCGTACGGTCCTCTTCCCGCCATGTATGGTTCTATACATAAGGGATAGAGTTTTAATTAGCACATGTTAGAGTGTTAGCCAAATGTCATGTCAGAGGTCGGATCAGATGTCATGTTAGCTGTCAAGTCAGAGGTTATGTTATCAAGCAATCATGGTCAACATGTAATAAGTAAGACAAAACATAATTCTCATTAATAATAAGCTTGAAGTACAATAATTTCAAAAGGAAATACATAATAAGTTCTTCGAGCACATCCCGCTCGTCTAGGCCAAAATAAGAAAGTACAAAATACAACCGTCCTCTACTCCGAATCCATAGAGACGTGTGAAATATCGCTAGCAGCGTCTCCGTCATCATCATCCTCCTTCGGATCCTCATTAGGATCCTCATCAAAGTCCCCTTCTTCGAGGTCCTCGGCCTCGAATTCAGGACCATCCTCCTGTGGTGGTTCCTCAATAAACTGTGCAGCCCATGCGTTAAGCATGGCATCACTGGCCTGCACCATCGCCTGAGTCTCGGTTATGTCTGTCCGATTCTCAGTGATGCGTACATCATGCTCCTGCATGATGTCAACGATCTGTCCGTGCTGGGTCATCAGTTGAGACACTTGGAGACGTAGAGTCTCCACCTGTGCCTCCAGTCTGTCGTTGCGTTCCTCCAGTCTGTCGTTCTGCCTCTCCAGTCGATCGTTCTTCTCGCGAAGAACTCGAACCTCGTCTGACAGCTCTCCAGTCCTCCAAATCTCTCGTCGGGTGCAAGCAACGTGGGCCGCGAAGGCCTGCTCCAGTGGTACACCAAGTGATGGTAGTCGGTGTCCTGGAGTGGTATCGCCGGGATACCGATATGGAGGTACCCTCTCCCCGATGATCCATCCCTGGATTATGGTGGGAAGCCACCCCCAGTGTTGGGCCCGTGCTGCGTCTCTGGCTCGCCGGTCCATCTCGGCGTCTACCTGCTCCACAATGTCGTGGACGCGTCGGCGGCTCTCTGTCGTCAAGTCGTCTGTCGTTGGTCGTCTATCCGAATTCCTGCTGGTACTTCCGTTGTTGGCCATCCTGTAAGTTTCAAGTTAGTAAGCAACGGTTCGATATAAGCAATAATATCATCATCAATGTGCAAGTTCTATGTGTAGTGTCTAAAGTTGAGCATTGGCTATAGTCTAATTTTACTATATGCAAACCTAGTTCCCTATAACCAAGGCTCTGATACCAGTCTGTCACACCCCCAATTTCCCACTCGTGGCGTATGCCCACGTGGGTGTGACGTGTCCAGAATCACAGCTCATGGTCATATAGAACAACTCTATATGTGTATATAAATCCAAGTTTGACACATACACACTATGAAATAGTTTGCAGCGGAATGAAGTTATCATATCATAATGCAGCGGAAAATCAAGTGTTTGACAAATTGCAGCGGAAATGTAAATAGTTCAACACAACATTGTTTAACCAAAATAAAAGTAAGTTGTTTTTGAAATAACAAGACAGTATGCATGTAGTTCCTAATGCTCGTTCCTTAGATTGTGCATCCCTGTCCTCCTGCTAGTCATACTAGTTACCTGAGAATACAAGTTTGAAAAGTGTCAACACAATGGTTGGTGAGTTCACAGGTTTTGATATACATATAGTAAGAAAGTGTGTCATGCTGTTTATCAATGTTAGTACCGAGCCCTAGGCCCAAAGTGTCAGTGCGTCACTACCGAACTAGACTTGTTTGTCCTTGCCTCCGCTATGTCTCGTATACATAGCAAGTTAGGTCAGAATTTGCACGGGTTATGACATCCAGTCAACATGGTGCCCCGTGGGGTTAGTCATTCCCTAATGGATCCATCCAAATCTACCACGTTGTTCGTACATTAACGGTAAGACTTTGTGAGGGCTTAATACGAGTTCAACACTTAATGTTTGTCCAATAAACCAGCATACACCAAATATGTTTGTACAGTAATAAATGTTTGACTCGATGTAACTAGTATTCTCCCCCTATTTTAAAGCGTTTGAAAAAGAGTAAGGAGGGGCCGTAAACTCACCTTAGTGATATGAATGGATATAAGCGTAAGCTCCTGAATCGTCAAGTAGCACGTCGGTCACCGGCAACCTATATCGTATACCGTACGTGAGTTCGTGTTTGTGACCGTGCTAGTGTTTGCGTTAGTGCTCGTGTTTGTGTCCAACAACCCTTGGTTGTTCATGTTTGTCCTTGTCGGTTCTCAATGACCGTGTTTGCTCGTGTTGGTCCACATTGACCGTGTTTGACTGTGTTGGTCCACAGTGACCGTGTTTGACCGTGTTTGACCAGAGTTGACCGTGTCACGTCAACGACCCGTTGGTGAACCGTGTGACGGTTGTGAATCGTGTAGCAATCGTGTAAGTGTTTGTCGTGTGCAAAACGCACATGTCGCGTCTATGGACAACTTACTATTTATAGTAAGTTTCCATTTATGGAAAGTTCACAAAGCATATCGGTGTTAGAGTTCTAGCATGCTCAATGGTCCTACGGGGTCATGATAACACGTAGCACATTATCATACAAGGTCATATACGTCGTTTATATCATGTTAGCACATAAAAGTTTCCTTAAATGGAAAGTTTCCATTTTTAGCATACGTAACATCGGAAACCATCTAACTTAGCATCTAATCATCATGTTATAGCATTATTAGTCATTTAGCATGCTCAAATCATTCAACACGTTGACAAATCGGTTTTTGTAAAAATAAAGTTACTAAATATAGTAACTATCTAGTTTTTCATGAAAATGACCATTTTAACATTTCTAATCCTATTTTCATGTCACCAATCATCACAATAATCAATCCAATACCACCTAGGCATACCAACATAACCAAATTCATCACTTAACATTATTTCAACTAATAAAGTTACTAAAAATAGTAACTCATCACATATGATCATCATAATCATAATCTCATTCAAAATATTATCAATCTAACAACAATTCTTCATACATGCATGTTCACCATTCCATTCACAACATCATTTTACAACGAAAAGTTTCTATAAATAGAAAGATTGTCAAAAATCATCATCTTAATCATTTCATCATCATCTAACCATGTATCATTCATTCAATATCATCAAGATGTATATCTAAATACTGAAAATCATCTCTATCATCATGGATCATACATGCATGGCAATATAATATCATAAAACATCATTTTAAGCATCATGGCTCCTGCTCATCATCTTAGATCATCATAGATCATCATCTAATCATCTTAGATCATCAAGGAACATAGTGAAATCATCAAACCCAGAAAAGAAATTCGTGCATGAGCATTATATGTGCTTGCATGTGAGATTTAGCACATGCATGTGGGTGTGTGAGTGTCTAGAGAGTGTTTGGACTAAGAGACTACCTTCCAACACTTCCTTGATGGCTAAGATGGTGTTTGAGCAGCTTCCAAGACTCCTGGATCGCTGGGTTCGTCAAGTTCAAGCAAGACAAGATGAAGCTCAAGCTTGGAAGGTCTTCTCCCTTGAGTTCTCTAAGCTTCCCAAGCTCCAAATGAGGTCTTCAATGGCTTCCAGAGGTGTTGCAGGTGTTTAGAGGAAGAAGATGGTCGAGGTGTTGAGTGTGAAGCCGGAGAAATGATGAAATGGGATAGCATAGGCATGATTGTCTTGGTTTTATAAAGATTTTGTCGACTGGGCGTCTTCGCGTACCGCGATGGGGCTTTCAAATAATCTCCGCGTACCGCGGAGGATTCCGGAAGTCAACACTCCGCGATGTTGGTCGCGTATCGCGACACTGATTCTTGTTGGGCCATCGCGTACCGCGATGGGCCCCTGAAGAGCCCAATAAGCCTGTTTCAATGGGTTTGATCCGTTCGTCGCCGTTTTCACGCTTCCGAACTATCGTTTGGCCTTGTTTGAACTTCCTAGTTCAATGTGTGAGTGTTTCGTGAAGTTTCGAGTGTTGTGCTACACAATGTGCTTGACGTTCACCAACGTTCGTGTGTTTTGACACGGGTGTGCTGTTTGTCGATAATTCCACGAATTATCTAGTCATGTGTCGGTGTTCGTACTGTCGTGCCACGTGTCACACTAAATTATTCTAATTCTAGTGCCACGTGTACATAATGCATTTAAATAAACATTTAAATAAATAATAAGCTGACCTGGAAATTACGGGGTGTCACATTTGCAGAATTCAGAAGAACAAGGTATTTCTCATCAATCTGAAGATGGTATTACTACATCACATGAGGAAGCTATTTCAGAAGTAATTGATGATGATTGGTCATCTGATGATGATAATGATGTTTTTGAAGACGCTATTTCTCACGATCAAGATACTGATCAGAATATTACTAATCTGGATCATGATGTGGGTGTATCACAAGTGCCTGTTACACATGTTTATGTTAATCATCTGATTGCTCAGATCATAGGAGATCCAAATGTAGGAGTACAGACACGAAATCAAGTTACAAATGAAGAAAGTATGTATGTGGAGTTAGAGAAAACTCCTAGCAGTCAAGAGCTCTGGATGCATTTAGCATTTATTTCAAAAATAGAGCCAAAGACTGTGACTGAAGCTTTACGTGAGCCTGCTTGGGTGGAGGTGATGCAAGAAGAATTGAATCAATTTCGAAAGTTGGAAATTTGGCATTTGGTAGATTTGCCAAAGGAGAGAAAAAGATTGGTACTAGATGGGTGTTGAGATGTAAACGAGACGACAGAGGCGTAATTGTCAGAAACAAAGCTCGTTTAGTGGTTCAGGGTTTTAGACAAGTTGAAGGAATTGATTATGATGAAGTTTTAGCACCTGTTGCGCGGTTGGAAGCAATTATACTTTTTCTTGCTTTTGCTGCTCACAAGAAGTTTAAAGTTTTTCAATTGGATGTAAAATCTGCTTTTCTGTATGGTTCGTTGAAGGAAACAATGTATGTTGGTCAGCCACCGGGCTTTGAGGATCCTATCCATCGGGATCAGGTTTGCCTTTTGGACAAAGCACTGTATGGTCTGTATCAGGCTCCGCGTGCCTGGTATGAGACTTTATCGACTCACCTTATTGGACACGGGTTCAATAGGGGTCAGATTGACAAAACTTTGTTTTTTTGGGAAAAGGGCAAGGGCATTCTTCTTGTTCAGATTTATGTAGATGATATCATTTTTGGATCTACCGATGAACAAATGTGTTTGGATTTCAAAGAGGTGATGATTGATAAATTTGAGATAGTGCGATGTCAAATATCAAATTTTTTCTGGGCTTACAAGTTGATCAAACTGATAATGGAATTTTCATTCATCAGACAAAGTATATTCAAGATGTGCTAAAATGGTTTAGCATGCTTGATTTAAAACCAATTTCCACGCCCATTCAGCCTAATCATGGGATTGGGTCTGATATTAAGGGGGAGTTGATTGATCCTACGCTTTTATCGTGGAATTATTGGAAGTTTAATGTTCTGGCTGCCTCAAGACCAGATATTGTTTTTGCTACAATTATTTGTACAACATATCAATCTAAACCTAAAGTGTCACATTTGATTGCAGTCAAGAGAATACTTCGTTATCTGAAGGGTACACCAGACACCGGTTTGTGGTATCCTAAGGATGATAACTTTTCCTTCAATGCCTACAGTGACTCTGATTATGGAGGATGTAAGACATATGCAAAGTCCACAACTGGTGGTGCACAATTTTTGGGGGAACGATTAGTTTCTTGGCAGTGCAAAAAGCAAACATATGTGGCTACTTCAACTTGTGAAGCTGAGTATGTAGCTGCCAGTTGTTGTTCACAAGTTTTGTGGATACAACAACAAATGAGAGACTATGGTTTGAATTATCTTAAAACCCCAATTCATGTTGATAATGAGGCGGCTATTGCTATTACTAAAAATCCAGTGTATCATTCATGTTCTAAACACATTGATATTAGATTTCATTTCATACGCAATTGCTATGAAAAGAAACTTATTAATGTGGTGAAGATACATACCAATGAGCAAAGAGCGGACCTTCTCACCAAGGCTTTTGATAAAAATCGTTTTGAGTATCTACTCAAATTAAATGGCATTCGGGTCATGGGTGAGGTTATTTCAAATCAACTTCCTTCATAATCGATTTTATTGAATTAACATTAGATATTTTTATTTGTTTGTGTTTTAGTTTTTAGGGGGGAGAAAATTTTGAAAAACTCAAAAACATTTGAAAAATCAAAAACACAAAAACTTTAAAAAAATTAAAATTTTGAGAAATTTATTCGACCTAATGAGAAATGATAGTATATTGTAGCAATCGGAAGCACATCTGTATCATACTAGAATTTAAACATAAATAGCATTTACAATTACTTAGTATGATATGTTGGTAGGTTTATAACTTAGTTGAGATAACATTTGACAAAATTATTGTAGGTCTCAAACCGGATCAAGAACGAAACTTTATCTTCTAAATCATCATCAATGATCTTTAACAAGTGCGGAATCCAACTTAGAATCAAGAAAGCAAGTAGAAAAATGTAATCTTTGTATAAATACTGAAAATTAGAGTACAAGTGCCTCAATACGTCTAGAGAGCAAATGCCTCGAGATTCCAACCTAAACCTGTCCAAATAAGTCTATTTATACTAGGCCTAGGTATACTCGAAATCTAATACAAAATAGTTCGAGTACACGAACACATGGTGTACTCGAACCTGTGGAGTACTCGAACCTACTTTACACGAAAATAATCAAAATCTGGACTTTGACTCTTCCTAGGTTGACTTTGTCAGTCTTCAACGCTTTCAGGGCTCTACAAACTCCCCTAGACTGGCGAAGTCATCCAATAGGAAGAGTGACATTGTGTGGTCCAGCTCCGGCACAGAGTTTCAGCTCGACAGCATAAGCAACTACGCGAGTGAATGGCTTAGCTTCCTCATCATTCCCAGAGTATACTCGTATTGTAGACTCATGTAACTTCATCATGTCTTCCTTTTCGTACTTCAAGAGATCCATAGGGTCAAGAATGATATCAACATCATCAACATTATCTTTGTTCTTGATGATGACTGCTGCAAGATTGAGATCGTCATAGTACCAAGATAAGAAGTTGGCCAATGAATTATCTGGAACTCTAGGAGACACTGGAACTGCTATCTCAACATGAGGTGGAGGATACTTATAGTATATCCAAGGCTTCTTCGTTTTCGGATCGATAATGCAAGTTGAAGCAAAACGCCTTCCATTGGCTGTGCGCATCACAGGAAAGTCCTTCTCACATTGGTCGTTAATAAACTTGGCAAACAGATCAGCCTAAGAGTCTTTGGAAGGATTGAAGAACATAGCTTTGTTGATGCTTCGAATATCAACCTTTGGCATTGTGCAGAAATCTCTCGGCTTCTTATAGAATTCGACCTTTCCATTCATCCTTTTACCAGATAATTGTCCCTTGCTTTGTCATACATCCAGCAGCATACGTTGGACCTGTCATTGCGAACAGCGAACAGGTTTCTAGCATCGGAAATAAATGTGTGCTCTGGATGTTCTTCATTTATCTCTTTGAACCAAGCAGCTCTATCCACAGGAGGAGACGGTGTCCAATCCTTCTTCTTGTCAAACCAGCTGACAATCACTTCATGGAGAGAGGTGACCTTCTGTCCCAATGCATCAATGTATTTGTGGGCATACAAATGATTAATATAAGGATCGGAGGAGACGTTGCCAAGGATAATGTTTTCCGGTTCCTCTTCGACAGATGCCCCTGTGGAAGACTCAGCTTCTCCTTCGGCTTCTTTACTGATTCCATCAAAAAGATAATCATCAGGAAGATCCTTGAAGAAGTCATCAAGCCGGGTATTCTCCATATCAGCTCCTGGAAGACTTTCACCGAATAGAATGTCATCGAGAATATCTCCAAACAGATCATCATAGTAACTGGTGGGCTTTCCTGAAGAGGATGGATTTCCAGTGGCTCCTCCTTGATCTTTGTCGTCTGGAGGTCCTTGATCCCTTCCTTTATCGTCTCCACCATTATCATCCTCCTTGTCCTCCTTCTTTTCAGGCGAATCCTTCTTATTCTGATCATCACCATCATCATTATCATCACTATCATCATTATCATTATCATCCTTATCATCATCATCAGACTCTGGGACTTCTTCTCCTTTCAGTCTTTTGATTTCTTTGCTCATCTTGTGGTTCTCTGAAGATAGGAATTTGATAGCCCTTCGGTGTGCTTTGATTTTCCCATGATATTTGTTCAACTTCTCACAGATCTTAATCATTCCCTCCTGCAAATTTCTGATAAGACTATCCTTGCGCTCAGAATCCTTTTCAAGCAAGAATACTCTATCTTGCAAATCCATAAGATCGACAGGCACTTCCTTCGGCTCATATGGTGAATCTGAGTGCAAAGGAGATTTTCCTTTGTCACTGCTTGAGCGAGGCGGAAATGAAGCAGTTTTGGTGTGAGGAGCAGAGTTAGTGGATCTGGCTGGGATTTTGATAACTAAGTTGGGCTTGGCTGGTTTGGTTGGAGGTTTTGGTTGAGAAGGTGTTGGTTGAGTAGATGGATTGGGTTGTGTAGGTGGAGGTGGTTGTGTAGATGGAGGTAGTTGTGTAGGTGGAGGTGGTTGTGTAGGTGCCTGTGATATGATCGATGCAACCGAAGAAAATGATAATCCTGAGAACATCTTCTGTAGACGGGGATATCTGGTCTTCCTAGCCATTGTCTTCTGTCTCTTTTTCTTTGGAGATGATTCAGGAGTAGGTGTGTAATCTACATCCTGTGCCTCTTCTCTTTCCTGTCTTGTAGGAGGTGGCTTTTTAGCAACAAAATCCTCACTTGATGAGGAGGATGCCTCAGATGAAGGTTCCTTGTCAGTTGCGCCAGCCTGTGAGCTTATGGGAATGTCATGTTCCTCGGCAATGAATGCAACAGGAGTACCTTGACCTTCTACTACATCTTTGTCTCCCACGAATCGTCCAAACTTTATCAGAGGCCTCTCCCCAGTATACTGT
This sequence comes from Mikania micrantha, assembly GCA_009363875.1. Classification (NCBI taxonomy): domain Eukaryota; kingdom Viridiplantae; phylum Streptophyta; class Magnoliopsida; order Asterales; family Asteraceae; genus Mikania; species Mikania micrantha. The sequence goes on along the minus strand of CM018683.1, from coordinate 43,513,220 downwards.
TTCTTTCCCCGCTTATTCATCTTCATATACCCAAAAATGTCGTCCCTCATCCTTTTGATTTCCAGAGTACCAAGTGTGGGAGTCAGAGATGAGTACTTTCTGTTGATGATGATCTGCAAAAACTGGGGGAATGCCAAAAACCGTTCTTTTCTTCGTCCTTTGATATTTGCGTGCATGTCAAGGAAGACCATCTTCGAAACGTTAAACTCCATTCCAAGTACTAATGCCACCAGACAGGAGCTAAGAGTCTGGTTCAGGACATCGTATCCTCCTTTCCGTCCGGAGAGACACTGTGTAACTACGTGCGCCAGGTACCTCTAGTATGGATGTAGCAGTTTCTTCTCTGTTGGAGGGTAGGCACCTTCGTGTCCCATCTGGAATACAGTTCGGTACACTAATGCTTGATCAAGCTCAACTGGGTCAGACTCTTTATCTCCGAACTGTAGACATTCTCTGCTAATCTGCTCAGTGATAACGATGGGATGACCTTGGATCTTTCCAACGATACTGACGTTCCCATATGCATCAATACTTTCTTCCACTGTGCTCCAAAAACTCCGAATAAAATCAGTCACAATAGTCGGGTGTTCCATGATGGCATAATTGACCGGTGACAGGATCAATCCTTCAACGAGAGTCTTGAACTCAGAATGCTTCACGGGTGGATCTCCAAGATACGCCGTCATGTTGTGATATGATACAAAACGTAGGTCAGCCATCTGAAAAACACAAACAGATCAAGTTAGTTCAAGTTCAAGCAAAATGAATTAACTGAAAATTTTCTAAGTCCAAGTGTTCTGTTCTCAAACTAACAGTTCTACTCGAAATAATCAAACTGTACATGAAGAACAACCTGTACACGAAGTACAGGCTGTACACGAAGTACAGGCTGTACACGAAATACATCTGTACATGAAATGCATCTGTACTCGAAGTGTTAAATTTCGAGTACACAAAAGTCCTTTAAAAATTCATCATTTTTTGCTCCTTAGAACTTCCAGTTCCATTTGACATGCTCGGAATTACTAGGCGACCATCATATCTTGTAATCGCCTTTCAATTTTTGGTGTTTCATGGTCAATTTGACCAAAAACTTTCTGTATTCGAAATTCACGTATTCGAAATACATTTTTGTCCATAACTTTCGATTTCACAGTCAAATCTTGATGAAAATTCATACCTAGGGTCGCCTATAGGTGATTTACGAGACTATCGAAGTAGATTTTTGAAAAAGCTCTAGAAAACGAGATCGCCTAATGGGCACCAAATCTGTACTCGAAATAGAAATGATGTACACGAAATAATGGTACACGAAATTAAATGGGGTTGGGCTATTTATAAGGATACTTCGAACACACAATTTCGTATACTCAATTTCGAGTACACCTACTTATATAATTCGATCTAAAATCCTATCTTTAATAAAATAAAATAAAATAAAATAGGAAACTTTGGACAAGTTTAAGGTTTTAGTCGGGTCAAATTTGTGAGATCAAATCTGTTGTCAAAATTTTACCAGCTTAGTTAATTTCTTAACGAAGCACAACTTTTAAACAGTTATTCTCCACCAATGATTTCCACTCGCTATTCCATTATTTAAAATTCAGTCATATGATCATGGTTTTTGTAAACTATCTTATGGGAAATTTGTGAACAGTCAGATGGTAAAACCAGATTATCATGCAACCTATCAGTTCTGTTAAATCTTCTGTTTAAAACTTTGATTGTGTATCAACGAACTTAAAATGTTTTGACAGAGTTTAAGGTGAGAAAAGAAAAGAACAGATCTATTAGATTAGAATCAAGAACAAGAAGGGTATCTATCATCTTGTGCTCATTGGCATCTTTTATTGACTGATCTGCAGACACATTGGCCTTAACATCACACATCCAAGTCTTTGCATACGCAAAACAGAGGATGCTTCAGTAAATATTTCCCGCTCTTTGTTTGCACAAAACATAGGAAATACCTGAGTTTTTCAAAACTATGTCAAGTTTATTGAAACACAATCTTGTTTTGACTCAAAGATTAAACAAAAGGTCAAATAGTTGTAACACATTTCTAGTTGTCTAATGAACACAATTTCACACTTATTTTATTTATATACTTATTTTTTTAATTTGATCAAGTCTGATTCTTTCATTTGGAAAACTAGTTTCAACTTCTTAGTGTATAATAGATATTCAAAGTTGTTATTCTTTTAGAAATCTCATTAAGATAGTGAAATTTTGATCTTTAGAAATTATTTCACTTCCCAATTTGATCGATTCACTTTGCTTGTCCAAATAGACTCTTTTTGTATTTTCTTAAACTTTGAAAAGGTAAAATCTTTTTGTAACTTTCTTTGAATAACAAGAGGCAGGATTTCCTTCTCTTAGGTTTTCAAAAAAACCTAACTCCCCCTAAACTCGTAGATCATCTTAGACTAACTCAATAACCGAAGAATCTTTTTGTATTTTCTTAAAGACTTAAACATAAAAACTAAAAATCTTTTTGTTGTTTTTGTATATTTTGACTCAAAGAACAAAAAAATCTTTTTGTGTTTTTGTAAATTTTCTCCCCCTAAATTTGTGAATAAACTAAGACACAAATTTTAACGTATTTACAAAAGATGCTTTTAATTAAAGCTTATTAGTTTGAGAGAGGCAAGCAAGTGATGAAAGCATGCTGTGTCGAACGGTTTTGTGAAAAGGTCCGCTAGATTATCGTCTGTGTGGACCTTTTCAAGATGAATTAGTTTCCGTTCGAAACAGTCACGGATGAAATGAATCCGGATGTCAATATGTTTAGTTTTCGAGTGTTGTACCGGATTCTTGACGATCTGTAGGGCGGCTTCATTGTCACAATAAATAGGAGAGTCAAGAAAGTTCAAACCGTAATCGAGGAGTTGTTGTTGCATCCAGATAACCTGAGAGGAGCAACTGGAAGCAGCAACATATTCGGCTTCCGCAGTAGATGTGGATACGGTCGTTTGTTTCTTGCATTGCCATGAGACAAGGCGATCTCCCAGGTACTGACACCCGCCGGTGGTTGACTTCCTGTCCAGGTTACATCCACCAAAGTCACTGTCTGAGTATGCAAATAAACGAAACTCAGAGTTCTTTGGGTACCAAAGACCAAGACGAGGCTTCCCGACAAGATACCGAAAGATTCTCTTGACAGCTATAAGGTGAGATGCCTTCGGATTTGCTTGATATCTGGCACACTGACAAACTGAAAACATGATGTCTGGATGACTAGCAGTCAGATACATCAGGGAACCAATCATCGAGCGATAGAGGTGTTGATCAACATCTTCACCATCCAAATCCGAAGTTAAGAGAGGACGAGCAGCCATGGGAGTGGATGCCGGCTTTGATTCCATCATTTTGAACTTGGTCATAATATATGTGACATACTTTCCTTGGTGAATCAGCATACCCTTTGAATCTTGCTTCACCTGTAGACCCAGAAAGGTCATTTCTCCCATCACACTCATTTCAAACTTCTTCTTCATTACCCCCTCAAATTCCTTGCACAACGCGAGCTTGTGGAGCCAAATATAATGTCATCCACGTAGATTTGGACGAGAATCAAATCATCCTTATCCTTGCGAACGAACAAAGTCTGATCAATGGCTCCACGGGTATATCCATTTGCAAGCAGGTGATCAGTAAGTGTAGCATACCACGCTCGCGGTGCTTGATGAAGACCATAGAGAGCTTTGTCTTACTTGTAGACATGGTCAGGAAACTGAGAATCTTCAAAGCCTGGGGGTTGGCACCCATAGATTTCTTCTTTAACCTTCCCATACAGAAAAGCGGTCTTTACATCCATCTGATACACCGTAAAGTTCATATAGGAGGCATAGGCCAAGAAAATCCGTAAGTCTTGCGACTGGTGCAAAGACTTCCTCATAATCTATCCCTTCCTGTTGATAGAAGCCCTGAACTACCAATCGTGCCTTGTTTCTGATAATGACTCCTGAGTCATCTCTTTTGTTTCTGAAAACCCATCTGGTTCCTATAGGCAGTTTTCCTTTGAGCAGGGGAACCAGATTCCATACTTTAAGTTTCTGAAACTGCATCAACTCCTCCTGCATCGCCTCAACCCAGCTAGATTCCTTGAGAGCCATCTTGACATTCTTCGTCTCAACCTGCGAAATGAAACATGAGTATAAACAAGAATTAATTGGACCTGATTGGCTTCGTGAAAGAGTGCTTTCAGGCAAGACATTCTGAGCTGGAATTGACCGGCTCCGGGTGAGAACTCCTTCTGAAAGGGATCCAATGATGTTCTGCACAGGATGATCCTTGTTGATGTTAAGAGTAGGCGCTTCTTCCACAGCTAAATTGTCAAGTAGATTGCTGAGGTGTGTCAGCTGATTGTCATTTGAGGAAGATAGATCATCAGTAGGAGAAGCTTCATTTGTTGTAGCTCCTTGATCCACACAATGTTCTTCAGGAATGTTATCTGAGAACAGTGGATTATCAAAGGTCAAATGAGAGGAGGACGAAACTTGATATGTTTCTGGAAGTGGCTGAACAAACTGAGAAGTGTCTGGTTCTGATGGAAGAACTTCATGTATCGGAGTGGGATGATCTGGAAGAACTCGGGTATACATGCCTGGAGGATCAACTGACGGAAGCTTTGGATCACAAGGAACATAGTCAACCCTATAGTCGACATCATCATCCTTGTAGAAATTATCAGTTTGCTCAGATGCTCCTGTGCTCTCGGAGGTAGTGTTGAAAGGCCTAAAGGTGGAATCATACTCAAACAGCCAGTTTGGACCAGAACCGGCATCAGTAGAGTTCAACTCTTGCCAATCAATATAATATGATTCCACGATCATCCGAGTCTTCTTGTTATAAACTCTGTAGGCTGCCTTCTCGGATGAATAACCTACAAAGTAACACTCATCCGCCTTATCATCAAACTTGTGGTTAGGCTCTGTATGAAGAAGGGTACAAGGACATCCAAATGACTTGAAGTGACCAACTTTGGGCTTCCGATTGAAAAGAATCTCATACGGAGTCTTCTGATGGCGCTTGTTCAAAAGTGCTCGATTTTGAACATAGCAAGCGGTGTTAACAGCTTCGGCCCAGAAGAAAATTGGCAGTTTGGATTCAGACAGTATTGTTCGTGCAGCTTCACTAAGCGTTCTGTTCCTCCTTTTAGCAACTCCATTTTGCTGAGGCGTTCTGGCTGCACTGTACTGTCTAACAATCCCTTTCTCATCGCAGAAGTCTGTAAGAGTCTGATTTCTAAATTCAATGCCATTATCAGTCCTAATTACCTTGACTTTTAGATTCTTTTGATTTTCGATCAAGGTAATAAACTTCTTCAGGATCTCTGGTGTTTCATCCTTCTTGTCCAGAAAGAACACCCAAGTAAATCTTGAATAATCATCCATCACGACAAGACATATGACTTCTTCCCGATACTCATTACGTTGATTAGTCCGAAGAGATCCATATGAAGAAGTTGAAGAACTGAAGAGATAGAATTGAACAATTTAGGCTTGTGGGGTCTCTTGTGTTGCTTCCCTTTGGCACAAGCGATGCTCTTCTCAATAGTGGAGAAATCTTTAGAAGGCAAACCGATGACATGATATCCCTTAGCGAGTCTGTTCAAATTCTTAAGGTTTACGTGACCCAGTCTCCGATGCCATAATAGACAATCATGCTCCGATGCCTTTGAGAACAAACAAGTGTTCTCTATGAATGAATCTGAGTTCATGTTGATAATGTAGGCATTGTTTATTCTTGGAGTTCTCATCAGAATCCACTTCTCAGGCACTACAAAGCCAGGCTTCAGAATAAGACACTCCTTGTTTGTGAAGTGAGTTGAAAAACTTTTGTCACATATCTGAGAAACACTTAACAGACTGTGATTGAGTTCTTCAACATAATAAACATCTTCAAAATTAAGAGTTCCATTTTTCACCGTGCCCTTCATGCTTATCTTTCCTCCCTTGTCTCCAGCAAATGAGACATACCCGCCATTAAAAGGTGTGACCTCGTGTAACTGAGAGAAATCCCCAGTCATATGCAGGGAGCAACCACTATCAACATACCAAACATTTTTAAGCTTGCTTGGTCGTCCTTGCATCACATACAATCAATTAATGAGAGACCGGTACCCAAATCATAATGTACTTAGGTACTTTAGAAATTACATAGTCTTTGTTTCTGGGTTTGAGTCTATTCTTGGGTCTGTCTGATTTATTTTCAATGTATTTAGACTTGCTTCCACTGCCATGGTCAACTGGATTTATCTCAGTTTTAAAAATTCTTGTAGTTTGCTTATGAAAACCAGATTGAGTTTGGTTTGATTTCTTTTCCCTTTTAGCAATGGAAGGAGTCCGAGTTGAGTCCCCTTTTGAGAGATTACCTTGGGCTTGGAGGATGGAACAGTCCTCACATGTTTGTTAACCAGTTTAGCCTTAGGTGTGACCTTCTGATTCTTCCCATAGAAGAACTCAGTAGGTCGGTGCAGACAGTGTCGAGCAATGTGGCCTGGTTTCCCACATGCATAGCAGCAGACTTTCTGGTGAAATTCAATTGGGTCAAATGGCTTTACGTCACAGTTACTTTGACCAGAGGATAAGTTTGAAGAAATCTGTTTCAAGGACCCAGTTGGAACATAAGGTTCACAGTGAGGATTCAACTGTGAACCCTCCTCCTAGGTAACTGTGGAATGAGCTGGCGCTGTCTCTTTTGTCAAAGGAGAGGAAGTTGATTGTGAGACGTGATTTATAGCAAAATTCTTCTAAAAACTTTTCAACATATCATTAGGATTAATGTTAATTTCATTAAATTTTCCAACAAAATCAGTTTTTGGAACAAAATATGATTGACTTGTAGATGTTGAACAATTTGTGCTCCTCCTAGCACTTCTTTCTACCTCCTTCTCCTCTGAACCTGTAACACTTAGTTTTTCTGCACAAACCTCAGAATCATTAGTCATAATAGGGTCAACTGTGAGTATAACAGGTTTGATGGGAAAATCACAAGCACGATCAGAATCCAATTCCAAGTCATCAACTGATGTGTTGATCCTTGGCATGCTTGAGTAATTATGATTAAACGGTGGTTCACACTCATTAAAACCAAGACCCTTACCCCTCTTTTCCCTGTATTGTATGCTTACCATGTTTTCCAAAACTTCGCTTGAATAATCAAATTTTTCACATTTTACTGAGGTTTTAGAAATTTGAGTTTTGACTTGGTCCAACTCCAAAGTGAGTTCATCAATTTTGCGTCTAGCATCACGATAGTTCGACTCTTTGTCACTCAAAAGTTCTTTTAGCCTTGCCACATCCCGACCCTCGGCTTCAAGCTTTCTTTTGAAAATTCCCTCATTTTTATGAAATTCTGAGTTAAAGTATTTAAGTTTAGTTACTTCTTTGATTAATGATTCATTGTGTGACCTGTACTTAAATACTTTATCTATGCATGAGGTTGAGCAAAGATTTTCAGTTACCTCCTTTTGATTGTCATCCACTTCAGCCATGAAGGCGTGACTCAGAGTTAGTTCAAGTTCCTGCACCTGATCACTCCAATCATAGGAGTCTGTCTCTTGAGTTACCAGTGCTTTAGACGTGCTAGCACTTCCTCCTGCAGCTGCAGTCACAGCTTTCTCTTCAGACTTCTTTTCTCCTTCCTTGTCCGTCTTAGGATGCTTACATTCTCTAGCAAAGTGACCTGGTTGATCACAGTTGTAGCACCGCAGCTTTGACTTGTCAAATCCAAGTTTCTTTCCCGGGTTATTTCCAAAACTATTCCTTCCATATCGCTTGATGAACTTCTTTGCCCGAAAAACAGCCATTGCCATCTGCCAAGAGATATCCATTTCCTCAACATCAGCTGGATTTATCTGATCTAAGTTGTCCTGAGTTAGGTTGGCAGGTGCCAATTCTCCTGCTATGAATGCATTGTAGCTATTCATAAAACCTTTAAACAGCAGCAGATTTTCTTCACTTTCTGGATTGATCTTGGACATTGATCCGGCTTGTCCAGATGATAGGAATGTGGTCTCAAAAGGAATTGACTGAGATGAGGAATGCTGATAGTGTTGCATCCCTGAAGCTTGAAGATTGATAGCTGATAGAAGAGTAGAGTTTTCAGACACTCGTGCAATGCCCATTGAGCTAGCATGGTTCAGTGCTCTCTGTTTATCATCCATGTCATAGGATTTGATGATTGAGATCAGCTCACTCAGAGAGGTCTTGTACATATCCTTTGTTCTTTTGATTGTTGTGCAGTTTGAGTTCCAAGTGTAAGGTAGTGAATTCAGAAGCTTCTTGTTCACTTCTCCCTTAGTCATCACAATTCCAGAACTTGTCATCTCGGTCATCAAATGGGTGAATCTATTCAGCTGTGCTTCAAGGGACTCTCCCATGATATGATTAAACATGTTGAACCTTTGTCTCAGCATATCCTTGCGACTCTCTCGCATGTCTTCATTTCCTTCAAACCATTCAATCAAGGCATTCCATAGTTCCTTTGCGGTCTTGTGCTCTTTAAAACCATGAGCTACTTCAGTTGATAGAGCCATTGTGATTGATGCATATGCCTTTTCATCCTTTTCCATCATAAGGAAGTCATTGTCAGTGTACAATTCAGGATCCTTAGCAACAAGAGGACCATTGATTTCACTCTGGTATGAGGGCACAAAGGGACCCTCTTCAATGGACCTCCAAAGCTTTGGATCAATGTACTTGATAAAGGATTGGAATCTGAATTTCTAATCTTGGAAGTTATCTCCCGACACGAGCCTTGGTGGCTTTGTTCCGGTGCCGATCTCATTGTCCAGATTAAGCAGATTGGACAGGTTAGTCAGATTCTTAGATGCCATGACTGAGAGATTTCTAAGTGAAGTTCACGAAGTCCCTGTAGAACAAATCACCAAACACTACCCAAAGATAAGATTGTAATCGAAATTATCTTGTATACAAAAAAACGCCTGTACTCGAAGCTCTTCTCATACTCGAAGTTGAACCTGTATTCGAAGTTCTGTCTGTAATCGAAAGTCACTTGTACTCGAAATACCCTTTGTAGTCGAAAATCTCTTGTATTCGAACTGTAGCTATCTTTCGAATACACTCTATCTATACTCGAAATAGCTGAACTCGAAAATTTTGAACTCGAAAATACTTAAGAAAAATTTTATAAAAATATTTCTTAAGATTTGGAGTCCCAAATTTACATAGTAGCTAGATGGAGTAGAGAAGAATGATAAAGTATTAAACTTGTTTCAGAAAGTTGTTACCTTGACGATGAAAAGAGCACTCAAGCTCTGATACCACTTGTAGGTCTCAAACCGGATCAAGAACGAAACTTTATCTTCTAAATCATAATCAATGATCTCTAACAAGTGCGGAATCCAAGTTAGAATCAAGAAAGCAAGTAGAAAAATGTAATCTTTGTATAAATACTAAAAATTCGAGTACAAGTGCCTCAATACGTCTAGAGAGCAAATTACTCGGGATTCCAACCTAAACCTGTACAAAATACGTCTATTTATACTAGGCCTAGGTATACTCGAAATCTAATACAAAATAGTTCGAGTACACGAACACATGGTGTACTCGAACCTGTGGAGTACTCGAACCTGCTGTACACGAAAATAATCAAAATCTGGACTTTGACTCTTCCTAGGTTGACTTTGTCAGTCTTCAATGCTTTCAGGGCTCTACAATTATGATTATACTTTGCGGGAAATAGTTGCTTAGAACGCAGTGGTTAGCTTTGTCCTGTATGAGTGGTTGTTAATCTTTCAATATGTTTCTTGAACAAAAATTACTAAATTACTAGTTTTGATCATGTGTTCAATTTTAAAAGAAATTCTAAATATTGTTTTTCTTTTGTTTTAGTTTAAAGCTGAAACATTATATGCATATACTTACGTATCGACCTGATTGTTATAGCTTTAAACAATTCAAATTTGTTTTCTTGGTTTGATTAAGTTTTGGACAGTCTCTACGTATATGAGAATATCGATCTGATTGTTAAAAGCTTAATCTTAAATTATTGTTTCGTTTATTTTCTGGATCATCTGAGCATACGAAAGTATCAACCTTGATTCCAAGATTTTGAACAATTTCAATTTTTTTTACATTTTGCTGTTTTTCAAAAAGAAATTTTATTTTGTTTTTGCATGATCAAGCTAGTTAAAATAGTATTAAATTGTTTCAAGGGCATTATTTTTTTTTACTTATTCACAAAACGGGGATGTGTTCAAGTAAATGGAGAACATAAAGTATTTGATGGTTTTGTTTTCAATTGATATCTTAACTAAGTAATTAAATTTAAAGTGGATTTAAATACTGACAATCATCTTTGAATTGTAATTTGCTAATAAATATATTCATTAATTCAATCAGGTTGTGTTGATGATTTTAATGCAATATGATCTCATGTCTAGATCTTTCTCACCAAAAATATGTGTTTGTTTTGGTTATTTTCATATTTCATGATTAGGTTCATTACATTTGTAGTGTGTTTGATATAAAATTTGAAAAATACAAAAAGATTTTTGGTTTATATCTGATGTTAAATCAATAATTTTTGATTATTTGTTTTAACTCTGAAACATTAAAGTGTTGTTTGTTTGAAATTTTAAATAAAATTGATTTTTGGAAAAATAAATTCGTTTGGAGGTTCGTTCAACAGGATTGTTGAAGGTTCGTTTGATAGGTTTGTAAAGAGGTTCGTTTATCAGGTCTGTTAAAAGGTTCACTTGAAAAGGTTTGCTTAGAGGTTCGCTTGAAAAGGTTGTTGAGAAGTTCGTTCAACAGGTTTGCATGGAGGTTCGTTCAAAAAGGAATGGCAAATCTAACTTTCGGCGATAACCACAATTATGTGCTTATCTGGATCCAACAACGAAGAATGGCAAAGAGTTTAGACCGATGATCGAGTTTCTAAGAAGACAAGGATATACTATGATATCTCCATTTCATGTCACATCTATAGATCACATATTCAGAGCTTCTGGGAATCAGCAAGATTGATCACTGTTGATGATATGTATGTGATTGAAGCAAATGTGCTAGGACAAGCCATTAGGATTACTGAAGCTGATATTAGGAGAGTGTTGCAGTTTGGAGGAGAACCTGCAGGAATGACTTTAATTACTGAAAGGTGCATTAAAGGATGCTTTATGAGGATCAAATATTTTGGGGTGTATAGTGAGTATTCGATCAAGAAAGGAAAGTTGGCTTTACAGTACAAGTTTCTAGCTCATGTACTTCTTCATTGTCTCAGTATGAGGAAAGGCACTTTTGATGAGTTGAGAGATTTGATGAGGTCTGCTATGGTGGCTTTGATTCTGAACAAGCCATTCAACTTCTCTGCAATGATCTTCAGATATTTGTCTGACAACATTACCAAGGCAAAAGATAGATTCTTTATGTATCCCAGATTCATTCAGATGCTGATTGATGAGAGATTTCCAGAACATAATTTGCCAAGGGTTGCATCTGATATACTCAAGCTTAAGCACATGACTGATTTAAGTTTAGGACAAGTGAAGATTTATCAGAAGAACACTGATGTGATTTTAACAAAAGATTTGATTTGTCATTGTGCTAGAGCTAATTATGTTGCTCCATTGAATGATGCATGGAGGCATGATGATTCTAACTCAGAAAGTGAGCATATAGATAATGATGATCAACAACCACCACCTCCTCCTCAAGTTCCACAAGTTAGACAGTCTCAAGCTCAATCTTCTCAATCACATCAACAAGCACAAGAACCAGCACAAGAAACTCCAAATGTAACTCCTACTACATTTGTACCTCTTCAAGTTATTTATCCAGATCAACAAGATGTTCAAGGACAAGCACATACTATTGTTTCATCTCCACATGTTGAGGCTGAAGATGTTGATGCTGAAGTGGATGAAGAATCTACTGAATCTGAGATGGAAACTGTTCAAGTTGGTAATAGAATGGTGAGGAGACTGAAGAGAAGGCCAACACAACAACAGAACTTAGAACAAAGAGAAGAGAGAAATTATCCTAATTTTCAAATTGATGAACTAGAGACTTCAAGGCCAAAGAAGAAGAAGAAGATGGCTAAAGTACCTAAATGGAAGAAGTCAAGGACTCCAAGGATTATTGTATCTTCTCCTGTGACTACATCTTCAGCACCTGCTTCTATTTCTGTATCTGTACCTGTTTCCGTTGCTGTAACTGTGCAAGAAATTGATGTGTCTACATCTCAAGTTCCTATGCATTCAGAAACTTCTATGCCTAGTTTTGATTATGTAAATGTTGCATCATTCATGCCTTCATTTGTGAATGCTACAACAGTTACAACATCATTCCAAGACGCTTCTACTTCCAGAGTTGATTCTATGTTTGAGGGTTTGGATGATCTGGACTTAAACTTCTCTTTGGATTATGATGACTCTGAATTGCGAAGGAGGATTTCTATTCTGTCACAAGAGTTTGATAAATACAAGAAGCAGAAGGAAAAAGCTGAGACTGAAAGACAATCTTCTTCAAGTCAAACTGAAATGGAATTAATGAAAGCTCATATTGCTCAGTTAAAGAAGATCTTGCTGTGTTGTTTGGGGTAAAATTAAACAAGTTACAAAATGCAAATGCTTCAGGAAAGATGATAGTTGGAGAATCATATCATTCATATGAGGTTGAGCATGATGAATATGTTGATGAAAATTTGTATAATCTGCAGACATTGAAGAAAATTTTTGACATTGAAGTTCATAGAAGAGTTTCAATTACACCAAGTGATACTTTGAAGATTAAGACACATATGGATATGTGGAGAGAGAGTCAAGAAGAACAAAAGTATATTATTGATCATTTAATGATTTTTAAGCAGATGATTGACGTGTTTGATGAACCAGTTCAAGAAGATCAATCAAGACAATTTTCAAGGTTCAAGATTGGATCTAAATCCAAGATGAGGGGAAGAATTGTGAGTTATGGATATTTTCATACCATTCCAGGAGTATTGAAGAATAGATGATGCTATGTTGTGAAAAGAATAGATGGATGTCAATACTTTGGAAAAGCATATGATCTTATGTCTTTACCTTCTTTTGAGTGTATGCAATTGTCAAGGTTGAGAATGATAAAGCCTATTCAGACCTAACATAATGAAAGATTTGAGAAGTTGAAGAAAGAAGCCAAGACAGGATGGAATTGGTTGGTTCCATAATTTTCAGTGCTGAAACATAATTCCTATGTGTATCCAAAGCCAAAGGTTTACTCTAGACCAAGATTGAGGAAGATAGAACAAAACTGGAATTCTTATTTCAAATTCTGGTTCTATGATAAAAGATCTTCTGAAGCAGTTATCTTACTGAAAGAAAATGAAAAGTGGAGAGTTATAAGATTGCTTGATCATGTTTGGTTGGTTAACTGTTCAAAACAAGACATTGATTTCTAACTGAGGCTAAAATTTATGCAAGTGAAGGATTTCATGATGTTGGTATGAGTTACAAAGACATGGCTTTACAATTTCAAACTATAGCAAGGATGTGCTACACCTTGGGAATTCATTCTGGATGCAAATGGGAAGATGTGAATTACTTGTATGTTGAATTGATGGCATGGCAGAAGGAGATTGATGACAGAGATGCAAAGATTGAAGCTGAATGTCAAAGATTCCGAAGTCAGAGGTTATTCGTGCTGAAGACAACGTTTGTAAAGATCAATCATCAAGTGGGACTCAGATTGCAGGTTGAAGATAAAGACTTTGAAGATTTTGAAGCAACTATTAAGGGGGAGTTTGTTAGGACATTTTGTAATAGATTGCTTTCAAAAGTTTATAACTTAAAGTAGGTTTTTGCAAGGTTCGTCTGGCCCACGAACCTAGGCATGTATTGTAAAGGTTCGGAGAACCTTTGGTTGTGTTATGTAGAGGTTTGTCCAGCGAACCTAAAGGTTCGTCTGGCGAACCTAATGGTTCGGCTACGTTCGTCTGTGTTTTGTGTATATATTGCAGGTTTGTCTGCATTTGAGTGTGTGTGATAGGTTCGTCTGGCCCACGAACCTAGGCATGTATTGTAAAGGTTCGGAGAACCTATGGTTGTGTTATGTAGAGGTTTGTCCAGCGAACCTAAAGGTTCGTCTGGCGAACCTAATGGTTCGGCTACGTTCGTCTGTGTTTTGTGTATATATTGCAGGTTTGTCTGCATTTGAGTGTGTGTGATAGATCAGAGAGGGAGAGAACCTGTTTTGAGATTTGTGAACTATGTGTTCTTCTTTCATAGTAATCAGATTCGGTTGATCAATGAAATGATGTTTATCATAATGATTGTGTATCTTTGATTCATATAGATTTAATCTAGATTCCGTATAGATTGAATTGTTAATAGAATTCCATTGAACGATCCAGAGCAATCTACAAATCACAACAAATCAACTTAGGCATTGAAGCTACATAATCTACAAAGTACGAGAGCACGTTTATCTGATTCTTAGTCATACAGGCATACTACAACACAGGTCAGTTCATTTGTCCATTTTCAAACTATTTTGTTTTTACTTCGGGACTGAGAAACATGCTTAAATATTTTAAATAAATGTTTCAATGTTTTCTTGACACTTTTATACTTATTCTTGACACTAATATTCTATCCTCATATACTTTAACGCTTGAAACTTATGAGGCTTTGAAGGCTTTTGAAACTAAATACTAAAACTCTATTATGCTTTTGAAACTGAATGCTTAAAATGTTGAAACGCTTGAAATGCTTGAAATGCTTGCAATGATTAAAATGCTTGAAACGCTTGAAATGCTTGAAACACTCGAGATGCTTGGAATGCTTGAAATGCTTAACACTACGGAAATGGATTCCGGTTGAGAAGCTAGTACATGTGCACACGATACAGAAATGCTCAACACGTGTATGCTATAAACTTATATGCTAAAGATATTGGACTTCGTAAGACCGCCTGATTGGCCATCGAGCCTTGACATTTGTCAAGCCCTACTAGTCATCAGTGTTCTATGTTGTCATAATCTTGTAAGACAGACTGATTGGCTGCCGAGTCTTGATAGTGTTCAAGCCCTACTAGTCATTCAGTGTTCTTCTTGATTCATCAATGGTTTTATGACGAGTGACTAGGATGATTCTGGTTTCATCCTGTTGACTTTGTTCCATCTTGAGGATTCCTTTATCAAAACACCGATGTTGAAAGTCACACTTAGTTTCTTCTATCGATCGATATTGTATTCCTTCAAGTATTCATTTGTCCATAGAAGTAAACTCTAAAAAAAACTCGGTTTTCAAATGGTATTATGTGTGAACTTGGTTAAACAGAGATGCTAAACCTATGATGGAAATGGAATGGAATGGTAGGTAAAACGCTTAATTATCGTTAACAACAATATCGTATGTGGTTTAGTATGTGGTGGAGCTGGCGGTAAGCTTGACCCTACGTATGCCCTATATATAAGCATACCGAAATTGGATAAGACAGATGGTTATTAATGAGGTTAAGGTTGTTACCGAAAAGGTTTGTGAAGCTATTTTTCAAATACTAATTGCTATGAACTCACCAACCATTGTGCTGACTTTGTTTACTTACATGTTTCTCAGCTAATGTACAGGATTAAGCTAAGGCTCAGGATTTGCATACTAGGATGCCCAGTTAGAAGACTAAGTAGCTTTTGGAAAGCACATACTTTTGTTGACTAACTGTGAATCACTTTTGATATCTTCTACAGTTACAAGATAGTAAACTTATGATTCTTTTGATAGATTTACTTAGTTAAATTATCAAACATTGACAATTGTAATTTAACTTTGTAATCCTGGTGTAATACTTATTGTGCTTTATTTATTCTCAAATGTTGATGCTATGAATACAATCTGATCATTCTGATTATCACACGATATCGCGCCCCTAGAACCTTCCACCCGACGGGACATTTGATCCGGCTCGAGGTGTGACAGATTGGTATCAGAGCTCAAGGTTATAAAGAATATAGGTCATTTACTTAGAACGGTTTGGCCTAGACTATAACTTAGGGAACCTCGTGTATAGAACATAGGAATTAGGATTCTATTTGCATTTTGTCTTCAGCATTCGATCATTGCACTAACCGATTCCTTTTCGGTTGTGATCCTAATGCCGCCGAGAAGACAACCACCTCCTCAACCACCACCGCCACCTCCTCCTCCACCTACTTCTCCCCACACACTCCGCCTCACAATCCGAACGCGAATCCGGAGCTGGATCCTGCTACTGTGGCATTGGCTACTCTACTGAGCAGACAGCTGACTAATCAGCTGAAGGAATTGATCCCAGATATGATTAATATAATTCAAGGCCATGGTAACAACTCTGGGCATACGACAGGGGAAGCTAGTGGAAACACCGGTAATACTCAAGACTGCTCCTATAAATCATTTGTAGGATGTAAACCGCCAAGCTTTAGCGATGCTGAAGGAGCAATTGGATTGATCCAATGGCTGGAGAAGATGGAAACTACTCTGGACATTAGCAATTGTCTAGAGCAACATAAGGTTTGCTATTCTACGGGATCTTTCAGCAAGCGAGCCTTAACATGGTGGAACTCTCATATACGAGCTCGAGGCAGAGAAGAAGCACTGCCGATGCCTTAGGCAGATTTCAAAATCCTTTTAAGGAATGAATTTTGTCCCAAGAATGAACTCCAGAAGATGAAGACTAAGCTATCGAATCATGTGATGAAGGGAGCCTCACATGACTTACATCACTCGCTATCATGAACTGGTAGCTTTGGTGCCAGAGATGGTGCCGACTCAGGAAAAGCTGATTGACCGATATGTAGGCAAATTGCCGACCTGCATTCAGGGCCTTGTACTTGTTGCCAACCCTGTGACTCTTGAGTCAGCCATCTCACTATCAGCTAAACTTACTGATGTGATGGTAGCATTAGCAATTCTGAAGAAAGACTTGGGTTAAGCTAAGGAAGAACCAACAAAGAAGCCCGAACACCATCAGAAGAAGAAGCACAAGGTCGTCAAAAACTATGTGATGGCCACCCCATTGCAACAAGTCGCTGCAGTACCTGCTAATGCTGCACACAAACCATATGTTGGCATGCACCCTCAGTGTGCATGTTGCCAATTTCATCATATTGCTACCATACAGTTCAGGAAGTGCCATGGCTGTGGCGACTGGGCCACTGGATTCAACAATGTTGTACTCCAGCAACACCGGTAGTAAACAATGCTGCTTTGGCACTACCTCCACCACCAAACCCCAACAATCTCAACAAAAACAACAACAGAGGATGCTTTCATTGTGGTGAACTAGGCCACTTTTCCAAGAACTGCCTGAAGAGAGTACAACAGGGAGTTCAAGCACCTCGTGGGAGGGCATTTGCTTTAGGAGCACCCGCTGCTCGCCAGGACCCTAATGTGGTCACTGGTACATTTCGATTATCTAACTTTATGATTTTGTTTTATTTTTGTATAGCTCGACTAAAGACGAAGACTGGCAAAGTCAACCAGAGAAGAGCTCAAGACCTTATTTTATGATTTTCGTGTACAGTCTAGTTCGAGTACAGTAGAATTTCGAGTACTCGAACCATTTTCGTGTATAGGGTTTGAGTACTCCTAGAATAGTATATATAGACGTACTTTGTACTGTTCTAGGGTTGGATTCCCGAGGCGTGCTCTCTAGAGGTATTGAGGCACTGTTTCGTGAACTTCACTGAATATACAAAAATTTTCATCTTTCTTCTCGTTCTTGTGATTCTGGATTCCACACATTATAGAGTCTTTTGATGCAGAATGGAGACATAAAGCTCGGTTTTTGACAAGATTTGGACCTACAAGTGGTATCAGAGCCTTAGTGCTCTTTTCTACATCAAGGTACAAGCTTTTCAGTGCAAGTTCAATACTTTCTTGTTCTACTCTACACCATCTAGCTGCTATTAAAATTTGGGACTCTTAATCTTGAGAAATATTTCTCTAGAAATTTTTCAAGTATTTTCGAGTTCAAAATTTGAGAACAGTTTTTCGGGTACAGTTAGAATGTTCGAGTATAGTTGTGGAGTTCGATTACAGATTGGTTAGTTCGAGTACACTGGGATTTCGATTATACTTCGATTTTCGAGTACAAGTTGGGTGTTCGAATACAAGTTGGAGTTCGATTACAGAGTTGGATTTTGATTACACAGTTGAGTTCGAGTACACTGGTCCTTCGAGTACAACAGGGATTTCGGGTACTGAGGACATGCTAGAAAGTCTCAAGGACATGTTGAGGCAGCGGTTCAACATGTTCAACCATATCAAAGAAGAGTCCTTGGAAGCTCAACCGAACCAATTTACACACCTGATGATCGAGATGACCAGTGCAGGAATTGAGATGTCTAAAGGAGAGGTCAACAATAAGCTTTTGAACTCATTACCATATAACTGGAATTCCAACTACACCACCATCAAAAGAACAAAGGACATGTATAAGACTTCTCTAAGTGAGTTGATCTCCATTATCAACTCTTATGACATTGATGACGAACAAAGAGCCCACAATCATGCTAGTTCTATGGGCATTGCTCCTGCATCAAAGAATGTTGTTCTCTTGTCTGCCATCAACTTTGAAGCATCTGGATCTCAGCAATCCCAGAACCCCTCATCTTAGTCTGTTTCGTTTGAGACTGCATTCCTTTCTTCAGGGCAAGTTAGTTCAGTGCCCAAGGTTAGCCTAGAAAGTGAGGAGAATCTGCTGTTGTTCAAGGGATTTATGAACAGTTACAACTAGGGGTGTGCATAAAACCGAAAAAACTGACCCAAAACCCAAAAACCGAAAAATCCAACCCGAAAAAACCGAACCCAAATAGAAACCGACGGGTTTGGTGCAAGTTTTTTAAAAACCGAAAGTTTGGGTTTGGGTTTGGTTTTACCTTAAAGAAAAACCGAAAAAACCAAATACATGCGTATATATGCATATATATATATATTACATTTGAAAATTTTTAACAATTCATGAACCTTCTATTTTTAATTTCTTAGTTCTTAATATCAAAAGTCAAATAAAAATCGTGTATTTTATTATTATTATTGGCTTTGTATACCAAAAACACGTATAATTTTTACTAAATTTAAATATTTTTGTATATATTTTTAAATATTAAGTAGTGTTGTACTTAAAATATTTTTAGTAGAAATATAATATTTTAGTTTATTTTTTTATAAGCATAATTTAAGGATTAAGTAGAAAAGACCGAAAAACTGAAACCCAAACCGAACCCAAATGGGTTTTGAAAAGATAAAAACCATAAAAACAAAACCCAAATGGGTTTAAAAAACCGAAAAAACCGAAATTTCGGTTTTGGGTTTGGACTAAGCCAAAACCCGACCCAAACCGACCCATGCACACCCCTAGTTTCAACACTTTTATTGCTGGAGAGCTGGCACCGGCCAATCTCACTCAAGATAATTTAGAGCAGATCAACCCGGTAGATGTGGAAGAAATGGATATTTCTTGGCAAATGGCCATGGGAGTCTTCCGTGCCAAGAAGTTCATCAAGAAATATGGAAGGAACAGTTTCGACAACAACCCAGGGAAGAAGCTCGGATTTGATAAGTCAAAGTTGCGATGCTACAAGCCGGGTGACTTTGCAAGGGAGTGTAAGCAGCCGAAGTTTGACTTGATTATATTTAATAAATAAAATTTATTTTTAAACATTATTATAAATATTAAGTCTCATGAAAACACGATAGAAGTTTTGGAATTTGACTCAATAGAAGTTTTGAGAACACGATTTTATTTTCATTACATGATTTACTTGTAAACCCTTGAAACATGCTTGATGACCACTTGTGATTATAAAAGAAAAAGACTTTACAAAAGCTAAGAAGGTTTTCGAGAAGAATTGCTTAAAGGATCTCAAACGTTTGTGAATTTATCAACCGATTCGTCGAAAAACTCCCTTCTCAGTACACTTTTGGACGATAGAACTACTATTTTCATTCCGTATGAAAATACCATTCGTTGTTTAGCAATCTAGCACGCTGCAACGCGTGCGGGATTAACACTAGTTGAGGATTAATATAATGATACCTGTATATTATTTGTTATTTTTCCAATCATTTAACGTATTTAACGTCAAGTGTCATGCAGTGTAACCAAAAGATGACAAGTAGCTCATTTTTATTATTTTATTATAGAGTGTATATATATAGGGGAGGGTTCAAAAGAAAACTCCTTACTTTGAAGAAAACTAAAAAAACTCATACTAACCAATCAATTTTTTTAAAAAAAATTCATGATTTTTATTATTAGCTTAGAAATGTTAAAAACAAAATTTTTTTTTGATAAAAATATGTAGATCATGTAACCTATAAAATTACATATATGTAAATCATATATATATGTAGTTTACAAGTTATATATATGTAATCAATGAGTTACATATATGAAATAACATGAATCACATATATTTTGTATTTTTTTGTTAACAAATATAACCTTATAATAAAACAAAATGTAATACAGAAAACGAAATTGATTGAGAACAATTGTGATAAGTTTTCTTAGCTTTTTTTCAAAATGGTGGTTTTCTTATGAACATTCCCCTATATATGTAGGAGCCAGATCAAATACAAAGGATTATTAACGTGAGAAGGGTAGAAAGGAATTTGGACCCTTGATCAAATAAATGAATGGTTAAGATCTAGTGGTCCCCACATGTTGTTTAAAACTTGCGTGAATTAAATCTGAAATGAGCTTAATTATTTTTTTTAAAAAATTACACCATAAAATAGAGAATTTTATTATCTTTCCTTTGAGTATAGTATTGTTATAGTTTTTTTGATTTTTTTACGTGGTCCGTGATTTTAATGCTTGGTACGTGATTATTGGTACGTAATTATGCAGTTGTCCTTTGATATGCAAAGTAAATAACGGTCTGTAATTTTCATATAATGTGGTACGTGATTATATGGTCCGTAATTATGTAGTTGGTCATTAAATATGTGTGTTAAACTACAGTCTGGAATTTTATGAATCATGGTTTGTAATTTTATATGGACGATAATACCCCTTATATTAATGACACATGTCCAATTCTTATGGCTTCTTACGCTTCTCACATTAAAACCCTTTGTATTATAACAGGCCTATATATATATATAAGAATTGAATCCAATGAAAACACAATCTTAAAGAGAAAACCCTTAAACCCAATGTGAGCCATTGATTTGGAATCTTGAAACTAAATATGTGGTCCATATAAACCCATATTAAAAATGATTTGTTTATTCAAACCCAATTTTTTATTCAGGTTTAACACATGTTTATTGCGTTAACCGAATAAGTACATCTTATTACTTTAGGGCCCACATTAAAGTAAATCTAAAGGTGTATGTTTTTTCTATTTTTTAATTAATGTAGGGCCCACTTATATTAATAAAAAAAGAAGAAGAAACGTAAAAATTTAGATTTACTTTAATGTGGGCCCCAAAGTAATAAGATGTAGTTATTCGGTTAACGCAATAAAGAAGTATTAACATTCGAACATCCTCTATATATATATATATATATATAAGATTTGGTTCAAATAAGAACCCTGCTTAATTGTGGTAACCCAAATAACCCTGCAAAAAATGGCCGAATCTTTGATTTTTTCATGGTCTTTATTATACATATTTAGGAGGGGTTTCTTTTTTGTGTTTTGGCTAATTCGAAAGGCAAATCGAATTTGCATCGGTGTAAAAGTTTTTCACTTTTCTAAATGTTGCGAAATATGCAAATTCGATTTGCCTTGCGAATTAGCCAAAACACAAAAAAGAAACCCCCCTAATATGTATAATAAAGACCATGAAAAAAAATCAAAGATTCGGTCAGTTTTTTAAAGGTTATTTGGATTACCACAATTACAGTGGGTTAACAACGGAACCTTCACCTATATATATATATATATATATATATATATATATATTGAGTTAATGATTTATGTGACATTTAAAAGATACATTTGGGTTTAGTGTAATAAGCTCGTTTCAAACGGTAAAGGTTTCGGTTTGATTTTGTTTTTATAGGCTCAAAAGCCCAACCCCAAAAGACTTTAACCGTAAAACAAATCGGAACCATATAGCTGATAATTGATACCAGTTTTGTTTGATTTAATTTTTATTTTATAACTTTTGTTTCGATAATTATTAATCAAAAATACTATAAAACTTTGATTTACTGTTTCAATTAAAACCCGTAAAAACCGAGACGGTAACAATTAATAGCTCTGTAACAAAAAAACAAACGAAAAATCTGGCATATATATAAAGGGTGCTGTTAAGGAGACACCAGGCTGGTTCTTTTAACACAATCTTTACTGGTCGTATATGGCTATACGAGGATTCTGACACCCGACATTCTCTGACACATCACATCAGAGCTCTGACATGTTTGACAGACGCCATCCATACGACCCGTATAGCCCTATACGGCTCGTATGGATATTTAATTTTGAAATGCGTGCCAATCATTTGGGATCTCGGTTTGCGTATAAATTATTTGACATGACGTTTGGATAAATACTCGATTTGCGTGCGAATACCTACTTTATAATGAAAGTTGAAGTTTTAAGTTTTCTTCATTCAATCTTTTACTCGTTAAATATTACTTGTTTGTATTTCTTCGAAAACGTACTAAAGGTTTAAAAATGTTGATAGGAAAGAACAGATTCGGAGATGAATACATGTGTGTGTATGAAACTGATCAAGTAATAAGATTATTTGTTTTATAGTCGTTAGTTTATAAAATCTTAAACATTTGTTGTTTTCAGGTATTTGTTGGCCCTGATGAACTGGTTGAATGGGCCATTGCAAGTGGGCTTGAAAACAGTTATGTGTTAGTTCGTTGTCGAAGCAAAATTAATGCATCCGAAGCCGTTATTAAGGTGTGGCTGAAATGCGAACGTGGTGGCGTTTACAAAGGAGAACCAAAACTTAGACGTACTGGTTCAAAGAAGACCGGTTGCGAATTTGAGTTAATTGGAAAATATGAGAGGAGTTGCGGTGGTTGGAAGTTGCGTGTGGTTAACAATGAACACAACCACCAGGCGCTGAACAACTAGGCGGTCATCCTTACGCGATGAGATTGAAAGAAGCTGAAACACGTCTAGTTGAGCAACTTTCAAATCATAACATGTTGCCCTGTGACATACTTGTAGCTGTACCAAAACCCCGATAATGTCTCTAACCTTAGATCTATTTACAACACACGACGAAAGTTGTGTGCTGGACAAAACACGGGGGAAACTCCAATGCAGGTCCTTTTTAACACCCTGCAAAATAATAATTTTATTTACCAAACTCTAGACAATACGTCGACGGATGTCGTGGAGTAGATTTTTTTATCCACCAGACATCCTATAATATTTGGCGCGCATTTTCTCATGTCTTGTTAATTGACACAACTTACAAAACGAACAAATACAACATGCCATTTGTTCAAATAGTTGGTGTCACGTCAACACATGTCACACCCCGAGCCGGCGGGATTGGATCGGAGTCCCCGTCGGGCGGAAGGTTCCCGGGGCGTGATATCGTGGATGATAATCAAGATGATCAGATTGTTTACATAGCATCAATGTTTAAGAATAACTAAAGCACAATCAAATGATAACTAGGATTACAAAGTTAAATTACAATATCAAAGTTCAGCAATTTAACTAAGTAAACCTAACAAAAGAATCAAATGTTTATATCTTGTATATGTACAAGATATCAAAAGAAATGTGTATCATCAACAAAAGATGTGCTTCCCAAAAGTCTACTAGGTCCTCTATCTGGGCAGCCTAGTATGCAAATCCTGAAACCTTAGCTTATACCTGTTCTTCACCTGAGAATGAATATAAGAAAACAAGGTCAACACAATGGTTGGTGAGTTCATAAAGTTTATAAGTTTAAAATAGTTTCACAAACCTCCTTCGGTAAAACCTTAACCTCATTAACTCCACATGTAATATCCAAATCGGTATGCTTATATATAGGGCATATGTAGGGTCGAACTTACCGCCCACCCAGCCAACATCCCACCACATACTAATCCGGATATGACACTGTTGTTAATAATAATTAAGCATTTTACCTATCAATCAACCCATTCCTCATCAAAGCTTTTGTTTTCTGTTTCAAAGTTTACAAGTCTATAATGTTTACAAGTGTTAGTTTCAATGAATGTTTATCAAGCATCATAGTTTCACACGCACATAGTTTAGTTGTCCCTAATCTCATGCGTGAGTACAAGCTCTGCACTAGCAGTCGTTTAGCAATTACGTAGCTCACGGATAGATACAAGCTCTGCACTAGCAGTCGTTTAGCAATTACGTATCTCATGAATTAGTTAAGCTTAGTCTAGCAATTACGTGTCTCCTATACAAGATACAAGCTCTGCACTAGCAGTCGTTTAGCAATTACGTATCTCATACATAGACACAAGCCATGCATACACAAGTAATCCAGCAATTACATATCTCATATAAGCAGACAAAAGCTCTGGACTACCAGTCGTTTAGCAATTACATATCTCTTATATAGATAATAGCTTAGTCTCGTTACGTTTATGTTTAGCAATTACATACCTCATATAAGCAGACAAAAGCTCTGGACTACCAATCGTTTAGCAATTACATGTCTCTTATATAGGTAATAGCTTAGCCTCGTTACGTTTATGTTTTACATGTATCTCAATCCATAGGTACAAGCTCTGGACTACCAGTCGTTTAGCAATTACGTAGCCTATGATTAGATACATGTACAATGTTTCATGCGCAAGTAGTAGTTTCAAGCATAAAGTTTCAAGTGTTCACACATAGTTTCATCAGGAATTCCATAGATTTGCATCAAGTCTCATGTTTAAGCATAAAGTTTTCACAAGCATAAAGTCTCACGTTCAATCATATAGTTTCATAAGCATCAAGTCTTATAAGCATATAGTTTTTCCCAAGCATAAAGTGTCATGTTTGAGCATATCGTTTCACAAGCATCTAATCTCATGTTTAAGCATCAAGTCTCATAAGCATCCAACATAGGGTTTCAAGCATCAAGTTTAAAGTCTAAGTTTCAAGTCTATTGCTTTTCAAAGTATACTAAGTTTCAATATAAGTATCATGTTTATGTTTAAAGCATTAAATAACATTTCAATAGTTTCATGAAAATGTTTAACATG
The DNA here is from genome assembly GCA_009363875.1 of Mikania micrantha. Classification (NCBI taxonomy): domain Eukaryota; kingdom Viridiplantae; phylum Streptophyta; class Magnoliopsida; order Asterales; family Asteraceae; genus Mikania; species Mikania micrantha. The sequence goes on along the minus strand of CM018683.1, from coordinate 43,488,087 downwards.
CTTCTCAGTCCCGAAGTAAAACAAATAAGTTTGAAAAGGGACAGATGAACTCACCTTGTGGTTGTAGTGTTTGACTATGTGGAATAAGATTGCTCGCACTCTTTGTTTGCACTTGTTTTGATGTTCACGCTCCTATATTGAATTCATTGTATTGTAGTTTATAAGTATAAGTTTTTAAGGGTTTGTTGCACGTGTAAGTATTAGTGTTAGCCCTAAAGTTGGCTAACACTCGTGATTCTTGTTCGTTATCCGATTCAGAATTCCATATGCTAAATAATATTGTGTTGAATCTTTTTGATTGTTTGAAATTTTTTCCCTTAGACTTTACTTATATATTAAGCTTTCTAAATGATGAGTTTAGGACTTGGCATTCCTTGTATAGAACTTTAACATCCCCGTTTGCAATGAATAAAGTGACGTTTCATGCACCATTTCTAACATTTATTTATGTTTTGAAATTCATTGAGCCGGATAACTTATTAAACCAAATATAGTGTAATTGGGCCTAGAGTTTGTATGTCGATAGGCCGGATAAAAGTATTGTATAAAGGTGTAGAACATTAACTTTCCGAAATAATTGTATAAAGCCTTAGTGTTTAGTTTAAGTATTTTCAAATCCTTAAGATTGTGTATATAGTTAAACATAGAGTTTATAAGTTAAACCTCAATCGTATAGTTTAAGCACATAGTTTATAACATAAGTATTTAGCTCCAAGTTTAAGTATCAAGTTTATATCATAAGGGTTTAGCATAAGGTCTAGGCTTCAAATTTTATGTTGTAAGCCTCAAGTATTTAGTTTAAACTTCTCGTTTAAAGTATAAGTATCAAGTCTATAGCTTCTCAAGTATACTAGTTTCCAGTTTGATCACAAAGTGTTTGTATAATGTAAATAAGTATAAAGTAAATAGCATTTGCTATTTACACTATAGCCTTAGTCTTTGTTTTCCCACCCAAGCATTTCAATATCATGCATTAATATACGCATTGTAAATATGTGTAAAAGCATTTAATAAACTTTTCAATAATTGTTTAACATGCTTCTCAGTCCCGAAGTAAAAACAAAAGGTTTGAAAAGGGACAAATGAACTCACCTGGTGTTTGGAGTGGTTGACTTATCTTAACTAGAATGCACGCGCTCTTTGTAGTATTCGCTGTTGTGTTCAAGTTCCTGTATTGTTTTCATAGTGTTTGTATCGTATAAGTATAAGTTATAACGATTCATGAGTGTAGATGTTAATGTTAGCCCGGAAATTGGCTAACACTTGTGAGTCACGGTTTGCATTCGGCCCCGTATAATTGTTTATGATTTCAATGACACTTGCTTTAGATTAGCACCCCTCATTATTGATTTTATGTTCCACTTGGTTAATAGTTTGACACAAACATATTCCTAAGTGTAAGACTTAGGTTTTTGATAGCTTGTTGTTCACCCTTAGCATCTTGTATTATTATCTTGTATTAAACTTTATGAAATCAATCCAAGCTTTGCCACCCTTGTGGTAAAACACTTGATCACTCACATATGTTATTCACACTTAATAGTTCAATGTGTTTAATTACCCCATTACTACATGGTCGTTTCATTCAAGTGGTCTAATGTTTTGAATAGGCTTAGATTTCTTTTGTTCAAATGATATAAATCCTAAACATCTTGCAAGAACTTATTAGTAAATAACAATAAAGTTATCCTCTAAAAGTATAACATCTCAAATGCTATGATTTGCATAAGTCCAATAATAAATCAATTACTTTTGTTTCAATACCAATTATGTAAGTTGTTATAATCGAATTATTTAATGAACTTGGGCCGAATGCTATAGGGTTTGGGCCCAACTAAGGCCCTAGGTCAATGGTTCGGTGCGTGGGCCGATTGAATTTGGGCCAAGGTGTACTAGATCGAAAGTGAAGTGGCTAACAAAGTCTTGGCCGGTTTAAGTTGTATGCGGGCTAGGTGTCAAGGTTTGGGCCAATTGGTTTGGGCCTTAGCTTTAATCAATGATTATGGACCAATTAAAATTTGTATCAAAGTATACTATTGGGCCAAATAGAACATCATTGGGCTGATTACAATAAGTTGGGCCGATTAGATTCTATGGGTTTGGACAAATTACCAGCGAACCTATCAACAAAGTTCGGCTGCATGGTATTTGGTTCGTGAAAAATCAATGGCTCGTAGCAGGTAAGGTTCGTCTCAGCCATCAAAAGGTTCGGCAATTGGTTAGTTTTGGCTAAGGTTCATCCATGCAGTCATGCATGGGTTCGGCTACTGGTTTCAGATCGAAGGTTCGGCCAAGTTTGAGATGGTTCGGCTGGGTCTTGCTAAAAGGTTCGGGAATAGGGGTTGGCGAACCTAAGGTTCGCTGCTAGGTGAGGGTTCGGTAGCTGCATGCAGGTTCGTTGGTCTCTAAAGGTTCGTTGCCAAAGGGAGGGTTCACTGAAGATGCTAGGTTCGTAGCACCCATGGTTCGTTCAGCCTTTGCATAAGGTTCGTCGGTTGCCAGTTGGGTCGTCAGGGTTCGTCAACCAGGAAAGAAGGTTCGGCCCTTCGGGGTTCGGTCAGGGAGGCAAGGGTTCGGTCATTCTTGCTAGTTAACAGGTTCGGCCAGTTCCAGATCCCACGAACCTGTTCATCTTTCTAACCTGTTTCGAACTAATGCAAGTCGGTCTCGGATGGTGGTGTCATGCCGGAATGGTGTTGCGAGGTCGTGTGGTTCCTTGACAAGGTGGTTAGCCGGTTTGTGTGTGGTGATCCAAAAAGATTCACGAAAACCCTAATTTTTAGAGATTTCCAAGCTTCATACCTCGTTTTTCAGTGGGTAGACGTTCCGATCTGCTGTACTTCTACGTAGAGGATGTCAAGAGCTTCACGTGGACACCAAGAACACCCGATTTCGTCTCCAAACTAGTGAGTTATGGTGATTTGAAGGTGATGATCTTAGAGAGAGAGAGAGAGAACGGGAATGAGAGCTAGAGAGAGAAAGAAATGTGTGAAAATGAAAGAAACTAGTTCTTTCAACGTTTATATACCCCAAGGGTATTCGGGTTCGTTTCGTTTGTTCGGTTCGCGTTTTCGTCGCGTTTCCGGATCGTAACGCGTGTAATTTCGTAATTTAATTAAAAGACTTATTTTGAAATGTTTGGAAGTTATTTATTTTTAATAATGTGTTTAAATATCATTTCCTTGAATTAACTGTCATAATTTATTATTCTTACGCGTTTCGTTATTTGTTCGCGTATTTTGTTTTACGCGCTTTAAATTAAAATAGTTTCATTTTAATTTATTTCTGATGAGTTTCAAAATTGTAAAATAGGAAATATTATATTTTCTTAAATTTATTCTCGTTCGAATCGTCTTCGTTTCGTTTCGTCAGAAAACGTCACTTACGCGCGTTTTCGTACAGAGCGCTAACTGTACGAACACGATCGCACGTTTCACTTTCTAATTTTTTTTTGTTTTCTACTTTTCAGTCATCATTTCAGATTGTTAAACCCTCTGATTTATTCGTACAGATCGTCACCTATACGAATAGTTCGTCAGTTTAGCATTCTGTAACAACAACTGTTAAAATTTGGTTCTAGTTATCCTCACATACGTTTGAACCTAATAACACAAAATCAAGCATGTTTGCATCTGTTCATGATTGTCTGATGTGTTTCTGACTGTTTAAACCATGAGGTTTAAATCAGGATTTCAGAAACGTCGTGTAATAGTTTATGTTTTGCATCAAATGTTAATAACTTCTAAGTATTTTTCCTTGATTGTATCTGAGTTACTGTACAAGTTACTGTACAGATTACTGTTCCCCTAACGATTCCGGCACAGATGTTACAGTTGGTTGGTGAAAAGGCCAAAATTCAGATGTTGATAGCATCTAATGCATCATGCGGTTGCCATCTTTTCACGGGCTGTGGATTGCCGTGTGCATGCCGTCTATCTAATAGTATGATTTCATTAAATTTAATTATATATTTACACATATATAATTCTGTATAATTATGACTTGGTTTTTTTATTTTAAAACAGATGCTAAAATTACACTGGATGAGATAGACGTATTTTGGCGTAAGGTTGATTTAAACCCGTCATTCCTTAACGAGGACGAAAACGTTGATATCGATGTCCAAATGGATCGGGTGATACAACATATCAAGAATCAACCAAATCTAGTGAAGAAGAGTATGATGTCAAAGGTTTTTAGTGCGGTTTTCCCATTTAAATCTATGAAAAAAGAACCTGTTGTGCAACTAACATTCGTGGGCGTCCAAATTTAAAGACACAACAAAAGAAACAATAGCCTGCCCAACACAGTTCGTTTACGAAGCCAAAGAAAATCAAGCAGGATCTTTCAACGGACGCTCATGATAGTCAGTTGCAACGTGCTAATTTGTTTTCTTCGACGACAAAAATGCATGATTTCATGGGGGCATCGCAGGCAAATGTTGGGTTATCGCAACAAACCGTTGACATCTCAGTAAATCTAACTGGTCACCAACTGTACAGTTTTAACCGGTTCAAAAATCACATTCCGAAAGTTTTCCACCCATACATCTCACAAATACAAGACGTTACTCCAGACGTAAATTGTGGCTTTAGGTTTGTGGCTGTTGTTTTAGGATTTCCCGAACAAGAATGGTTGAACATTCGTCAACAACTCCTGAATGAGACAATCCGAGATGAAAACCTGTACAGGTTTGTCTTTCCTGATATTTTTGACGAAATTCAAGAATCCTTGAAATGGTCAGGACCAGGATTTGCTCCACAGCGTTATTGGTTGCAAATGCCGTAGACTGGAGTTTTGATTGCTAATGCGTTTGGTGTGATTGTGGTTTGTATAACCATTAACGCTTCCGCAACAATTTTCCCGTTATAGACGTCGCCTGAATATCATCTACCACATCGTGTGGTGTCATTTGTATTTTTTAACGGAAACCATTTTGTAATGGTTGAACTTAACGGAGATTATCCAATTCCCCCACCAAGTTGGTGCCGGTCAAGATTTAAAAATCAGCGGGCGCAGTTGCAACCTTGCATGGTTGCTAGCTAATTATTTTTCTAGCTTTATTAGCCATAAGGCTACTGGAGCTATTATGTGTGGCTCTTTTATCACACGTATAGCTCGACGTATCGGTCGTTTTTTGCCCGATATTAGAGATAGCATGACCGTGACTTACGCCTCGACACTGCTGGGGCGTAGCACGATCATGCTCATGGGTATAGCGGCCGACATTCCCGCGTGGGTCTGCAATGGTCACTGGATCGGCGCACAGAGTGGGTGCCGCCAGTTCCTGCTCCATAGTAGAAGCCACAGCTGGGGGCACAACCGCACGTACAGCACCCCCAGCAGACCAGCCACCACCAGACCAGCCACCGCCGCCACCACCACCACATCATGTCGTTGTTCGTTAGGCACGACTGCATCCGGCTGACCCGGCGATATTACGCGAACTTTCTGGAAGCGTACGCGATCTTTCTGGACACGTTGATCGCTTTGAGTGGATGATGCGGTGGATGATCCGTTCTATCCAGGACCAGGACATGATCAGGATCCTATGGTCATGCTTACTTATTTTTGTTGTATTTTCTCTTTTCTTTTTTTGTATTTTGATGTATGGACACTACCTACTATTCGGATGTATGTATTTTTATTTCGTAAGTATGTTGTATATGGCGTGATTGTTTGTTTTATCTTTTATTATATAATTAAAAAATGTGCGTGTTTGTGAAATGAAAAATAGATAGTTAACAATTTTTCTTAAAACCGTTCAAATTTATTTATGTTCTGATAACTATTGTTTTAAAATAAATGTTTAAACACGATTACGTTAAAATAATTTTCAAACAAAACATTTAAACGATATCACATGTATGTTTCTTTGATAAAATGAAAAAATAGATAGTTAACAATCATAACTACCTATGTTAAAAAATTGTTATTTAAATTTAAACATCACGATGTTAAAATATTTGTCAAACAAAACAAGTAGACAATATAATTAAATAATCACGTTAAAATACTTATTATTTTACAACAAAACGATTAAAAATGGTTACGCTTTTCTTTCGAACAATTGTAAACGATATTATAAATTACTTAAACACGTACGTGTCACGTTTACGAATACCGGATTTCAAAACAAACTACGATTAGACGATATTATAAATATATATTACTTATTACTTAAAGATTAAACAATTAGACGATATGATACAGCTTGTAAATTAACGTTAAACACGTACGTATACCGGATTTCAAACAAAGTACGATTTTATAACATAATTACGTTACGGCCCTTGCAACTTATCGATTAAACATAATTACGTTAAAAGATATCTTTTAACCATTTAAAACACTTAGACAATTACAATGTTACAAATAAGTTAAACATGTACGTATATCGGACGAAAAAACAAAAGTTGTAAATTTTCAGGTTTTCATACGAATCGTACAGGCCAATACTACTCGTATGTGGTTTTCAGCCGCCAGACATCTGACTGACATATTCTGACACACTCTGACACCTATACCGCCCAGCCCGTATAGGGGTATATGGCTCGTATAGAGTCAGATGGTGTTAACTAATATGCAGGTGGTGTCCAAATAACCACACTCATATATAAATTGCTACATGCCTCGTACTTTCCCCTATCATTTGTAAACCCTAACTCAGCTATCGTTGTGACACACGGATCTCTTATCAATCAACTCACCAAGGGTTCTGCTCCATCGATGCTCAATTCGCCATACTAATTTCATCATTTTTTTTATGTTTTTCAGATAATCGTCCAACTTTTTGCTCGTTTGATCGAAGTAGATTGAAGCTTTTAAGTACTACTACGAGGTACTTGATAAATACTTCAACGATATCTTCTTTTTAACAGGGAATTCTTGTTGATTCACCATATGCATGTGCGAAACGTATTTGATAAGTTTGTGTTCTTCTTATTCGCTTTTGAAACTAGGTTAATTGGTTGCTTTAAAACGAATTCATATTAAATTATTGATTCCATATTTGCTAATACTGATAGCGAAATTGGAAGCTTTGATTTTCAGTCTACGACACTGATTATTGTAAACCGAGTGGGGTATTATGCTTATTCAATGATCATAATCGTTGATAGGTGTTTCTGTTTTTAGGCAATATTATAGAAGTCGCTAGTCGTTCGGTGGGGTGGGGACTAGGGATTAATCGGCCAACTAAGCGGCCTAATCGGATAGTAGGGCCTAGTTGGCCTTAGGGGACTAACAATTAATCGGCTGATTAATCGGTCTAATCGGGGATTTTTACAACCATGTTTTTAGGGTTCTTCTATAATTCTTCCCCATTTTGTTACCTTTATATTATTTTTTCTTTTTTTTGGTCCATTCACTGTATTTTCACTTCTTGTCTTGTAACATGAAATTTTAATGGAAGAACATCCAAATTTTGTTGTGTCAGCATAGGTCTTAGGTTTGGGTCTAGGTTCCATTATTTTCCTGCCCTTAACCCCTATAAGGCTACTTGCCCATACAATTTGCGTTTTACCCATAGTTGTCAGGACACACACTCAAGGTGGATTGGCCTTGCTAGGAGCCTAGGCACAAGGCGCTTAAAAAGCGAATTACATAGCAACATATAATAAAATAACCATTTTAGGGGTGCTTAGGCATGAGTATTCTAGTACAGGGTTATCACAGTTGTAAAGGATGGCTTTGTATTCTTCTGGGTACAAAACAGTAAATTATTTAAAAGACGGTGGGTTTCATGATCGTCATTGTTTGTAGTGATTTCTCCTTTTGTATTCTTGTATCATTTCTTGAATCTGAATCTTAGTAACAAAAATACCCATAACGTAGAACATCTTAAATATTGCCAAACGTTAAACTTAGTTTGTTCTAATACTTGTTTATGATTTTTGGCTTCCCTACCAAAATTGTGAAGGTTGGCGAAATGTTATAAATACGAAGGTTACTCATTCTAAAAGTGCAAGTAACATGTTCTTCTGTATATATGAGTCATATAATTTTTCTAGTGTGGTTTGTTTGTGTACTTAAATCAAATGGTCCTCAACCATTCTTTCAAAAAAGGATCTGTTGCTGAATTGTTTTTAAATTTTTTTAAATTGCTAAAAAAGGTGATAGAAGCTAGAGCTAGACTTGCATCTTTTAGGAATCAAAGTGATGCAACGAAAACCGATTAACTCATACTCACACATGAATGCAAAGAAAAAACTGAACACATGATATAACGTGGTTCGGTCGATGTGACCTACATCCACGGGTTGCAACTAGGGATTCTTTATTGATTAGGTGTTGAAGATTACAATTACATGACAAAGCTTTAAATAGAAAATAATTAGGTTAAACCTCTAATGGGCCAGGATTAAGGCCGACTGCCCTAAACCTCCCAAAGGCCTACGTAAACCTAACAATCTCCCACTCGGAGGACTTGCGATAGAATCAAGCCCGACATCCAACATAAGCAATCTATTCATCCAGTAAATACAGTAATCTACAATAACAAGTCTTCCAAGCCTCAATTCCCAAAAATAAGCTAAGACTTTATCATTTCCAGCATAGTTATTGATAACGTCCATAACGAGCGCTATAGTGTGCTACGGCGCGATGTTAGAGCACCCCGCTATTGGTGTTTAGCGGTCCGATAGCGTGAAAATAGCGGGAATTGGACGGAGGAATTGGACGAATTGGACGGAATTGGACCCTAATAGTCTACGACTCAACGTTTTTGGCCAATTGTCAACCTTAGCGGAGAGTTGGAGTCGGACGACGACGACGGAATTGGACGACGCCAATTGTCAACCCTGATTCGAATTTCAAAGATGATAATCAGTGAATGGGACGACGAATTGGAGTCTGGATTGAATTGGACTAATTGGAGATTTGGAGTATTGGACATAGACCGGAGTCAGGACTGAATTGGAGTTGGAGTTGGAGTTGGATTTGGCTAACCGAGGTTATAAGCATCTAAATTTAGTTCTGAACTTCTGCCTATTTTTTTTTTGTTTTGGTCTTTAGTTCACTGAATTGGTAATTGGTTATGTGTTTAAAATTTAGAATGCTAAAGGAAGCTAATTCAGGGTGTACTTATGAGACTTTAAGTGAGTAGTAGTGACAAATTATAACATATTTTAGCTATTTTCTTGGTGCAAAACTATGAATGTTTATTTTGTTGCTATTTTGGATGATTAAAACTATTTATTGATTTTTTATATTATTTTATCGCTAAACACGAAATAGCGGTCGTGATTTATTGTTATTCTTTACGTAGCATATAGGTAGCTTATCGCTATTTACCGCTATTCTCTATCGATAACTTTGATTTCCAGACATATCCCCTTGGTGCAACCGCCCTTCAATTATCAAGTACAAGAGGGGCAGTTGCAGCTCCCTCGTGCTCCAACTCAGTCGTGACAACATCCGTTGGCGACTCATCCTCAATCTCAACTGGTATGGATACTCCATATCCAGAGATATACTGAGGACCACCAACATTCTCCACGCATAGCAAACTACCAACATGAGAGAATTCTTCAGTTCTAGTCTTCAAAACCCAACGGCTCTTCGTAACTGTACTCGGAACAAAACCCTTGCTCCCACTGTCATCGAATCCCCGGAATGGTTTAGACTTCTAAACATATTCAGCTAATATCCCTGGGCTCCATATTTCATGTTTGCAAAATGAACTCTCTTAGCACGAGATTTAGCGAACCATATTTTGTTTTGCTTAACAGGGATGGCCATACATCCCTCAACAGGCTCATCAACCATATATAACGATCCACGCTTCATGCCATGAGCAATCACAAGATTTCCTTTGACCACCTTCCATTCATTGCTACCAAACCTTCCATTCCTTGTTCATCTAGCTGACCCACGGAAATCAATTTTCTATTCAACCCTGAAATAACCTTAACATTCTTCTGGTTCCATGTAGTTCCCAATAAGGTAACCAGATCAACATCCCCCATGCCCGTGACTTCAAGCAACTTGTCATTAGCAAGTTGAACCTTCCCAAAATCTCCTTGTATCAGATTCAGCATTGTTTCCCCGTTGTCCATGGCATAAAACTATGCCCCTGAATCCATGACCCAAGAGTCTACACAGCTTTCACTGATGCATACCAAAGCATCATCATCATAAATGCCTAGACGGGCTTCTTTCTCGACTCCCACTGCTTCTGTTATTCCCCCTTCCCCTACCAACATGTAGCATCTCAGATGATGATCCTGCACTAGTACTTTTCCGGGGAACGTCTTCACCTAGTACAATATCACGGATCCCCTCAAATGCCATATCAGTGGTCCCCACAGACATTGACGGAGTTTGAAAAAAAGCTTGGTGGGGGGCGAAGGATTTTTAGGAAGAAAACGGAGGGGGCGCAGGATTTTTAGCAAGAAAACGAAGGAAGCTGAAGGTTATTTAGGAAGGGAACGAAGGGAATCGAAGGATTTTATGATGAAATACTAGTAAACCGACCCTTCTGACTGGCAGGGGGCCTGGGGCCCCTAAGAAGGTCCGTCAATGCCCACAGAACTTGTTACAGCAGTCACAGTCCCAGACCAACTATCACGTAGCGAAGACAACCGCAACACAGCTTTAGTCTCGTCATCAAGCTTGATTCTCACAGATAATAATCTGGACAGAATCGAATTTAGATTATTGATGTGAACTGTAGCTGAGCTTCATTCATTCATTCTTGTCATGAACAATTCCCTCATCAAGAACACCTTCTTAGCAGAAGAAGGCTTCTCGTACATATTTAACAAAGCCAACATCATTCCGCGAGCGGTAGTATCGTGCATGATGTTGAATGCAACGCTCACGTCAAAGCCAATGTAATAGCTCACTGGCTTTCTTGTCCTTTGAGTTCCATGCAGATTCAGCAGCTGCATACATTTTCTCTGGTTTATCCTCCTGCACCATATCCAAATCCTTCTGACTAAGCAATGCCTCCATTTGCATTTTCCACCCGACGATATCCCATTGAACTTCTCAATCAGAATCTTCCCCTCATCAGCCATTTGAACTATGGTAACAAAACAAACCAATACAAATTCCAAGACCTCTTAATCAATAAATCCGGCGAATACTCCAACCAATCCCAATTGTAAACATAGCAACAATCTGATCAGTAACAAGAACCTTTGCAACTTGACGATTTCTAGGGTTCACAACCAATCGTACCAGATCAAAAAAGCACGACCAGTTTTTAGCTGCAACTGACTCGAATCGGGCTGACGACAACAATGACGACTTCTAGAGTTCAATTTCGAAACCCTAATCGTCAGAATCAGTCAATAGTAGCAGCAGACCCAATTCCAAGGATTAGACGAACCCTAATTGGTAGCTAATCAAGAGATTCAAACCAAACCTGTGTCAAAAACAGGCTTAATTAATGATTTCAAGGTTAAGAACCCTAATCGCGACCAAAATAGGCGACGACCGGCGACGAAGGAGGTAACGGTGGCGGCAGCAGGGTGAAACTCTAATTCAGGCGGCTCAGATCTGGACTACGAACTCCAAGGGTTGTAAAACCCTATTTCGAAGAACAACAGACAAAACTAGGGGTGTTCAAATTCGGATATCCGAAAATTTTGGATAGTGGTTTTCACTATCCGAATCCGATCCGAAATTCCGGATTCGGATATCCGAACTCTAAAAAAAAGGAAAAAAAAATTAAAAAAATACATTCGGATATCCGAAAATATGAAAAATATCCGAAATATCCGAAAAAATACCCGAATATCCGAAAAAAATAACTATTTCGGATAGTTCGGATATCTGAACTATCCGAAATTTTTCAAAACTACTATCCAAATCCAAATCCAAATCCGGACTTCCAGATATTTCGGATACGGATTTTCGGATATTTCAATTTCGAATTCGGATACGGATCTTTTTTAACACCCCTAGACACCCCCCCCCCCCCCCTTTTTTTTTTCTTTTTCAGCAATCGTATTTAGTACATTCGTATATTAATCATCAACGAGCCAAGCTCTGATGCCACTTGTTAGGAAACAAAGTGACACAACGGAAACCGGATAATTCATACATTGATACACGCACACAAAAGCAAAGAAAAAACAAAACACAAGACATAACGTGGTTCGGTCGATGTGACCTACGTCCACGGATTGCAACTAGTGATTCTTTATTGATTAGGTGTTGAAGATTACAATTACATAACGAAGCTTTAAATAGAAAATAATTAGGTTAAACCCCTAATGGGTCAGGATTAGGTCCGACTGCCCTAAACCTCCCAAAGGCCTACGTAAACCTAACAATATAAGCTACCTGTTGTCTTGAAGATAGTGATGACGTTATCATAGTTATCGATAGTGAATAGCGGTAAATCGCGTTAAGCTACCTATATGCTACGTAGCGAATAGTGGTAAATAGCGACCGCTAGACAGAAAGCCTGTTGTCCAAATGAGTTGTCAATTTCAGTCCAATTGACTAATTGTGTCTCCATTTCATCTTAATTTAGTCCTCCGATTCAGAAGTCTATTGACAGTTCCCGTCCTCCAGATCCCGTCGCCTTCGAGGCGTCGACTATTAGGATTGAATTTGGTAGAATCACTGGAATTTAATAAAAGCATGTTTTCGTCATCAAGATTCCTTCGCTACTTTCACGCTATCAACCCGCAAAATCCTAATATCGAACTTTGCTTGCATCGCGTCCTAGGGCGTTATAGTGCCCGCTTTGGACGCTATTGATAACTATGGACGTTATAGTTACAATGGTTATCAAGTCTCAGTTTGTGGGTGTTTTTGTAAAAACTTTGTGATCATGTGGCTTGATTAGTTTATAGAAAAAAGTATTAAAAACTTTGGTGCTTCTCATTTCTTGGCTGGCAATCATCATCAAAGTATTAAAATAATATAGTTTAATTGTCTTGATTTCAAGGGAACTTAAGCAAATTAACACATTTACTTTTTATCCTATTACACTATGTTGTTGTTCATCGTGCATGACGTTTGATGTAGATTTCTTCATGTTGCCACTTCTATAATCATTTTATGTAGTTACATTTTTGCTATTGTTATATGTTAACCAAAAACAGAGATTTTAAGCCTCCAAATATGGATCAGCAAGATCATGGGCATGCTCCAAACATGGGACCAGTTGGCTCCGCTCAGATGCCATATGTATATCCACCACCAAATCCAACAATGGGGCCCGGGCCCACATCAGCTCAAACCACACAGCCCATTGGTCATCCTTCACCTTCAGCACAGCTTGCACAACATCAGCTTGCTTATCAACACATCCATCAGCAACAGCAGCAGCAACTGCATCAACAACTCCAGAATTTCTGGGCAAATCAGTACCAAGAAATAGAACAAACAACTGATTTCAAAAACCATAGTCTACCATTAGCTAGGATCAAAAAAATCATGAAGGCAGATGAGGATGTGAGGATGATATCAGCTGAAGCCCCAGTGATATTCGCACGTGCGTGTGAAATGTTTATACTTGAGTTGACTTTGAGGTCTTGGAATCACACTGAAGAGAATAAGAGGCGGACACTTCAGAAAAATGACATTGCTGCTGCAATTACAAGGACTGATATTTTTGATTTTTTGGTTGATATAGTACCCAGAGAGGATTTAAAAGATGAGGTACTAGTATCCACAATACCAAGAAGTGGGCCTGTTGGAGGCCCAACAGAGGGTCTTCCTTATTACTATATGCCCCCTCCACAAGTAGGTGGGCCAGGAATGTATTTGGGTAAGCCCGTGGATCCTCAAGCCCACCTATATGGACCCCAAGCTAGTTCATATATGGCTCAGCAACTTTGGCCACAACCACAACAAGAAGAACCACAGGGAGATGCCTAACCACTTAACCAGGGATAGGTGACTGGCAAGGTTGGTTCATTTCTTTCATTGCTCACCCTTAACCAATGTTTCCAAAACAGTATCGCAAATTTAACCGGTTGTCTTATTTGTCCATTGGTCGGACTGGTCGAACGGGATTGAAGAACCGGATGATCCCATAAATGATAGAAAAATTAAAATTATCTGTATATATATATATATTTAGTAAATTGCACTTTTGGTCCTTTATATTTACACAAAATTTCAGAGATAGTTATTTATGTTTCTGAATGTCAAAATCAGTCCTTTAAGTTTTCAAATATTGCAAACTCGGTCCTTTATTCGTTAATTGGGGCATAAATGTAAAAAAAAATATATAAGTAATTGAGTAAACTTCACTTTTAGTCTTTTATGTTTACAACTTTACATAAATTTTCAGATATGGTCCGTTATTCGATTAATACTTGATGGATAAAGAACCGAGTTTGCAACATTTGAAAACTTAAAGGACTGATTTTGACATTTTGAAACATAAAGAACTATCTTTGAAATTTTGTATAAACATACATAAAGGACCAAAAGTGCTATTTACTCGTGTGTGTGTATAATTTATAACAAAATAGAAAAATACTAGGTTTTTTTGGGGCCATCACTGTGTACTTTTGTATCTTTTTCAATTTTCTTTTATTATTTTATAAATGATACCTGTGTTAAATATCTTTGCGTAAACTTTATTGCTCCCTTTGTCTCAAAATTATCGTCTTCTCATTTAAGCCTTAATTTCCCTTATCATTGAACCTAGCAAATGTTCCAAGTCAATTGGTTTCTTAAATGCACCAAGGATAGAAATTTAATTCTTGTTTTAAAGAATGAAATGGGATGTCATGTTATGTAAAATCTGTATTTTTTTCCTCAAATTATAGAGAATTTATATTGAATATGGAATGGCACAGTCCTATATATATTTTTGGATACAGGGAGTATAATAAGTATTGGTATGTAATTGTTTTGTTCAAACAAATTAGAAGGCTTTATGTGATTTGAAAACATTGTGGATAATTTTTTACTCTTTTTATCAGTTTTCAACAATTGTGAGGAAAAACTTGTTTCTGATTCTGCATTCATCTAGCGTGAGCATTGATTGTGGTTTAAGCATTGTTTAGGAAAAACTTGATTTAGTGTAACCATTTGGTTTTGCTGCTTCTAACACCAATATTTTGGTTTCTGCAGAAGCTTTTGGTGGATGTATCAAGTTTCATAAGATCATTTCCATGGTTGGATCATCTTGGAAGATAATGGGGTTTTGGATTGAAATTGTAGTGAGACTTGTTGCAACGCAAGTTGAATTAAATTAACCATGACTTATATGTAATTTAGTGGTCATGATGAAACAACCACTTTATGTAGTTGTATATTCAATGCTTGAACTCATAAAGTTGGCTACATGGCGGGTTATGTCTTCATGTCATACCCGTAGGTTACTGATTTCTTGCCTTTGGGTTTTATTTCTTAATCCTGAAAACATGTCATTTTGCAAAAAAAAAAAAAAAAAAAAAAAAAAAAAAAAAAAAAAAAAATCATGTTTTATTTAAAATTATATAAAAAGATACCAAAGAATTTTTTTTTTTGGTCCTTTAAGTTTGTAAATTTAGATTTTCTTAAGCTTTATTTATATATTTTTTAGCAACAGAGGATCTTTGCGTACAAGGCATCAGGGACCGAAAGATCGATTCCTTTATTGTCGTGAGATTGTACTCCTTTGACAACTGGGATTTCCAGATAAATCTGTAAATCCTCTCTATTGATCTTAATAAGGTTTAGGTTTAGCTGATCTCTTATGCTACCTAACATAAGCGGTTTCTAACTAGGGCTGTAAACAAATTAAGTCGTCATAATCAGATGGGTAAAATTAATTAATTAATATAAACAAGCCAAGTTGAACAACAAATCCTTTTAAAAGATAAAAGTAAAAGATAAAAGAAGGGTGAATCTACTACCAGGTATCATTAAATTCTAAGTATCCTAAAAAAACGAGTGTCTTGTGTATCATGGAAATTCTTTGAAAGACAAGAATCAAATAATTTTCTATGATAGAACAAAATATCTTTAATTTTCCCCTCTAATAGATTTTTTTTTTTTGAGTTCAATGACAATGTTGTTAGGTTTGTTTGAAGATGCTTTGAAGCTGCTACCAAAGCGGTTTTTTGAAAACTTGCTTTAGATATGAAACTATGGGTATTCATGAATGCTCCTATTATTCACAATAAGACGGCTTGGTAAAAAATTGCATCTTCCATAGTGCTCCCCATTCTTGCAACCCCTGTTGTGATTGTGAGGAGGCACCCTTTCTCCCGAAGTTACGGGGCTACTTTGCCGAGTTCATTAGAAATAGTTGTCTCGGGTCATGTCACACCTCAAGCCGGCGGGTTGGATCGACTTTCCTGTCGGGCGGAAGGTTCTCGAGGTGGGATATCGTATGATAATTGGGATGATCAGATTGTATACATAGCATCAACATTTGAGAATAACTAAAGCACAATAATATTAAAATAGGATTACAAAGTTAAATTACAATTGTCAATGTTTGATAATTTAACTAAGTAAACCTATCAAAAGAATCATAAGTTTACTATCTTGCAAGTGTACAAGGTGTCAAAAATGATTCATAATTAGTTAACAAAATATGTGCTTCCCAAAAGCTACCAGATCCTCTAGTTGGGCATCTTAGTATACAATCCTGAATCTTAGCTTAATCCTGTACATCATTTGAAAAAACATGTAAGAAAACAAAGTCAACACATGGTTGGTGAGTTCATCAAAGTTAGTAATTGAAAATAAGATTTGACAAAACCTGACCGAATGACAACCTTAACCTCACCAACAACCACCTATCCTATCCAGCTAGGTATACTTATATATAGGGCATACGTAGGGTCAAGCTTACCGCCAACCCAGCAGCCGGGCCACCACATACCGAACTACATAGTATATTGTTCTTGATGATAATTAAGCGTTTCATTCCATACACTGAAATTACAAACTTGATAAATCTAAAAAAATGTCCGAAAATAATATCCTTAACCTCACTAACAATCACCTATGATATCCAGCCAAGTATGCTTATATATAGGGCATACGTAGGGTCAAGCTTACCGCTAGCCCACCACATACCGGGCCGCATAATCATATTGTTGTTAATGATTATTAAGCATTTTACCAATTCCAACAACCTTTCAGAATGACAACCTTAACCTCACCAACAACCACCTATGCTATCCAGTCAAGTATGCTTATATATAGAGCATACGTAGGGTCAAGCTTACCGCCAGTCCAGCCGCCAGCCCACCACATACCGAACCGCATAATCATATTGTTGTTAATGATAATTAACAATTTCACCCGCTACTAAATTCACCAGACCAGCCTACGAGAATGACAACCTTAACCTCACTAATGACACCTATCCTATCCAGCCAGATATGCTTATGTATAAGGCATGTTGGGAATTCTATGTTACTTTTATTTAACCAGTTTCAATTAATCGTATTAATTGATCAAATCAGTTTTCATAAAACCAGATTAAATTGACAGATCAGATCTGACACAGCTGTAGCATTTAAGTTTAATAACCTTTCGATTAGTAATCGAAACAATTCCCAAATTAGGATCCAGTTACAAACAGTTTAAAAAACAATTAAATCAAACAACACAACCATAGGGTGTTTTAGTAATCGACCTTTTTACGAAGCGGTTCCAAATCCACACGATGAATCAAGCAGCGGTCTCGCTAGTTGACTCTATACGATCTCCCGGTTCCCAATTTCGTCCTACGAATCATAAAAGGAACTCGAATCCAAATCCGGCTCAATACGGCTCGCGATTCAGTCCACGGCTCGACGGTGCAACCCATGACTCACCGCGACTTGATCCGGCTAGTGGCTAGTTGACCGAAACACCAAAATAGTGGTGGTGTTGGGTGACGACAATGGCAGCCCAAGGAGAGGGGGACGACGACCGCACAAGAGAAACAGAGAGTGGGTGAAAGAGTTCTACACAAAATGTGGGAGGTTGGATCTACATTTAAAGTCAAATGTAGATCCACCGTTTTAGGATCTAAGAATTACCAATTCAAAATTGGAATTCCCACCTTTTATTTCACATTTAATTTAAATTAAACTCTTTTAATTTAATTAAACTCTTTTAGTAATTAAACCATTTAATTACTACTCTCCAATATTACTAACTAACAATTAGTTAGTAACATTTAATTAAATATCTAAAGTTTAACTAATTCTCAATTTGTTAATAAACATTTAATTAACAATCCCTCATAATAAAGTTCAAAACTTTATTTGTTTAACGAATTAATTATCTCTATAATTAATTCTCATTGATTATTATTTCATAAATAATAAAAGCCAATTCGATAAAACCGACAATTCGTGATCATATATTATGTTTAACAATTAAACGTAAAGTCGTTGCCTTCCCAAATGTAACTCTTTGGATCATACCTTTCATAACAACATTGAACTTATCGTTAATCAAACATCCAATATCCAACAGACTCCCACTTGGACGATTCATCGACTAAGTGATTCAACGTAGACAGTGTTGGACGCCTAGCTGCATCACGTTGCCCCTAGTAAGGTATGACTTCTTAAGTCGACTAAAACTCCTTTGTTTAAGTAACCTTTTACTTCAACTAACAATTATAGTCTCAGATAACCTTTATCTGTATATCCTTCCTATTTAGATATTCCTTGAACATGAGACATGGATCTCTTTTCAATCTCATATATTGTTCAAGTATTCTCGTTCTCAATTTAAAATGATCTAACAAACTACTTTTAGTTTGAGCGTGGCCACGCGTTTACATCAGTTTAAATCAACGAGGGCACAATAATATATTCTCTTATCTATATAAGAGTATAGAATCCCTTTGGCAGCATATAACTCCCATTTAATCTTAGAACCATTTCCAATCGTTCCCCTTATTATAGCCTATTTTTCAAGATAGCGTTAGGTAAGATCAAAGAGTGACCTTTGATTAATGTTAGTTCAATATACTCCTTAGGTATAAGGATATTTGTGTATATCGAATATACTTTAATATCAAAACATCTTATGACAACGATCCATGAAGAATGTTTTGAAGCGAGTTACGTCCGACATCATTCTCTAATGAATGCCTATGAATCTTGGTTCTCAACACTTGAGCTTTTATCTCTATAAACTAACCAAGCATTCAAGTAGTCTTAGTTCAGATTGATTCTCATGAATCTGATCGACTACATGCATTTAGAATACTATATTCAAGGATACTAAAATGTACAAAATTTCGAATTTTAGAAACATAATTCATTTTGCCTTTAACCATTAAAATCAAAATGAGCATTCAATGTTTCGTGTTTCGATTGTAGAGCACCCAATACTAAAGTTAAATTAGATTGCATATCTAGCATATCTATTATCTATTTATCAGCCTTATCCTCATATTTAGCTCTTTAAATAGATTTAGTGAACTGAATTGCTAGATTCTGATTTATGAATTTTATCTATTATCATGTCTTTCTTTCCGTTCTTTCTCATAATGCTTCTACTATTATATGACTACAATTTCATAGTCTTAGCTATGTTATATTGTTGTCATATGTTTTCTCAATCCATTCCTAGTCATTAGGAATCTTATTGAGATTAGTAATGAACTCTTTCATTCTAAACATTCTGATGCGTTTATTTGTGTTCTGTAACCTTTAGTGAACATTTCATGCTTTGACATAAACAATTTGCATGTGACTCTTCATCTTATGCAAAATTTATCTAAGATTTCTTTTCAATCTCTATTGAAAATGTCATTGGATAATTCATATATTAACCATTAATATATATTCAATTTTATCAAATAAAATCGTTACTTATTTCATTTAACATCATATGTTAAAGTTTATGTCTTTACCATAGAAACTTCTTTTCTATAATTAGTATGTCATCTACGTACTTAAATAATGTTATCATTATAATTTACTACGCTCCCACTAGCCTTGACATATATATATGTAGAGCATCTTTGTCCTTTAGGTAAAACTAACACCTTAGTTTCTTACCATGACAAAGATTTCCCACCTAAGATGCTTTTATCAACCATAGATTCAACGCAGCAAGTTTGCCATATTAAGATTTCAAAACTTTCTAATTACTTATAAGAATACTCAGTTAAGGTGTTCTTATGGTAATTCAGTTTTGATATTTAACTACTTGTCTGTCAAACAACTCTTGTTTACAGAATTTGTAGAATCCTAGTACTTCCATGTTAATCTTGTCATTGGAATTCTCTAATTTCAATTACACAACATCTAAATGTTGTTAAACAAGTCTCTTACCTTGTTTTATTGCATCTTTAGTATTTATGGTTCCAAACCATATATTATATTTATCAATCAATAGTTACACTTCTGCAAGTTTTGGGTTCACAGTGATCCTGTGAGATTTTGCAGATGTCGTTTGTAACATTTGGTTCTTAAACTCATTTAAGATCCATTCAAACACTTTGTGTTGATTGAAACATATATATATATATATATATATATATATATATATATATATATATATATATATATATATATATATATATATCATATCATTGCAGAATTGAACTCTTTCAAATTGCTAATCTAATTTTCAACCATACAGTTCCTTGCCTTAGGAAGTAATTGATGAAAATTCTATCAATTCATTTTGTGGATTTATGATAACTATCTTTATCATTAATGAGGATCCAATTTTAAATAAATGGTTAACAACTCTTTGTTAAATCCTCAATCCCAAATATGAATTTATACAGGTTTATTTTATAACTCTTTATATTTACCTGTAATTAAAGCTAGTGTAGTAATTCATATGATAAGTTCATTGGAATATCTCATTGGATCACATTCAAGAGAAGAACACACTATGTATTGGTATTTATCAAATTACCTACATCATTGTGTACTTTGTTGTGAAACAGTTTCACATTATATGCATTAATTTGGTAACCTTTGGTTATATCTCATATATAACTATTGTTGCCTTTAAATCTTTATTTTATGGAAATCTTCTTTAAACTCTTTCAAAGATTTCATTAAGTTTAAAACCTTGTGGAGTATTCATATTTAATCTTTAGACAATTATATGCAAAATAATTGCATATTAAAGATCATAATCTTTTTAACCTTCCTTAAGCATGTTATGTAATCATCAAACTCTTGTAAAAATGAATTCCATTTTCAATTGTTTAGAGATTCATGTATTACACCTTGATTTTTAGGTTAATCTTGTCTAATTATAATTATTTAAACACTTTAAATTATTCTATTAATATGAATCATATGCATTGCCTTTATTAGTAATTCTATCATATAAAATTCACTTTTCATTATCAATAATTATTATCAAATTATGCTATCAAAACATTTTATCAAGCATATATATAATTAATCAATAAATGCATAAATAATACTAGAAGCAATATTCTTAGTCAAACTAAGAATGTCAAAATATTCATAATTGTTTTAAACATATTAAACAATTAATGAAAAATGAAAGAATAAAAGAACATTTCTTCTATTTGTCTAGTCTTCCATCCCATGGATTCAAGACTCAAGCTCCCAGCTAATCAACCACATCGAATACTTGCAAATAATAGAAATAATTGTGACACTCACATTATTATCAAAGATTTTCCAATTCAAGGAATATGTTGAAGTAACAAGGCATACCAGAAGATCCCGGCATATATGAACTCTTCAGATACCGAGCAACAATATACTGGACCTCATCAACCTTGGTCAATAGCCTCTTCTTCCCACTGCTCACCTCTGCCCTTATCTTGGTTTCCTCAACCAAGAGCATCCCCTAGAGTTCATCAATTGTCCCTCGTAAGATATTTCTTTTATAAGTCTTTACAAAAGATTCATATTCCTCTGGTAGGGAAATAAGGATGAAATCAATAGCAATCTCAAGGTTCATGGGATAGCCTAGTTTGCCAAGCCTATCAAAATAGCCTTGCAACCTTTCAAAGTGAGCTCCTACGTCTCCACAGGTGTCAAACCCTTTTGAACCTCTTTAAGAATTTCAAATCGCCAAAACCTGTTTGGCAGGAAACTCTTTTTGATCTCCTCAATCATCTCATGAATTGAGAGATACATAAGCTGATCCACATATTCAAGAGACACTGAAGTCAATATGAGATATTTTATCTCACACTCGTGTCCAATGTGTTTTATCCTTTTAGATGTGGTGCAGTCTATAGGTGGCTCAGGAGTAATGGGGTTATCCAAAGCATACAACTTCCCTTCTATTCTTAGGACTTCTCTAAGGTGATGCATCCAAGTAGAAAAATTACTCCCATTAAACGGATTTCGAAAAAGAATTATCCTATGAGGTTTAGTAGCATCAATGAAAGACATCTATAAAATTCAAAAGAAAGGTTTTAGTATTTCATGCTTTATATAATCCCAAATTAATTATGACTCATTAACAAAATTAATTTATAATTGTGAGATCCTGTTTATTTAATGAACAGTGAATTGGCTAAGCTCTCTATTTACTGTTAACAATAATACAGGAGGGTTACGATAACCAATTATGACAATCATAATCCTCCCGTTTTGGGGTTTGTTAGAACACTCATTTCTACCTTTGTACATTTACCCCAACTATGCCAACTTGACTCTTCAAGTACGTGCCTTACGATTTTTGACTGAATGAGGAATCGCTATCATTCCTTTTCAATAAAACCATAGACCTAGTGCACGTTAAGCACTAACACTAAATTTTAGGTCAAATTTATAAAGTGTCTCAAATCTAAGGTGGCATTCAAATCAAAATACTTATCATTTTCTAATATATAAACCTACAGCAGGGTAAGCACTAACTCTAGGCTTACATATTTAGAAAATAAACATCTTGACCAATGAGTCATTTAATCATTTTAATTAATCGCTTTTCTGTTTCAAAAACATTATGGACAACTAATTTTTAATGAGGATAGTTGTGCATTTTATAAAATATCTATTTTATTTATTCACTATCTAATTGAAATCCTATTTCAATTTTGACATAATTTGTTTTAATACCTTATTAAAACTAAATTGTTCATAATCGTGAATTTGTTAGTCTAATCAATCGTATTGATTTTATTGTTTTAGTTTAAAATTATTGAACAATTTGAGGCATGACACAAATCGTACAATTTCATTTTAACAAAATCATATTTGTTCTTGATTTGCGATAGTTTGAAACTCCTTTCAACTCTTGACTCGATTAGTTTTAAATACCATATCTAAACTAAGTCGGTAGTTGTCGCGAATCATTTTAAACTAACAAGTTCTAATTTTATAATATAAACATTTTATTTTATAAATTGTTTTATTAAAATAAAACACTTTTATTTTAAAAACCTTTTAAAGTAACTACAAAACTCCTTTTGTATTACTTATCGTTTTGCAATGATTGTGAAAAATTTGTTTTTACTAGTTTTATATTTCTTAAATATTAAAAAACCATAAGCAACAAAATGTGATTATGAAACGAGCCAAAGTCTCATTTGTTCGGTTTAATTCGAGTCATCAAACACAAACCGAACGATGCTAGGGTTTACAATTCAACGCCTTGAATGTTGTCTCCCACTTGATCCAAGATCTCCATCTTCAATCTCTCTGATTGTCTCTATCTTCCGTCTTGTAATCATACAATTGTAAAGTACAAATTACATTACAAAATTGAAACCAATCTATTATATGGGGTCCAAATACCTGCAAAAATACAAGATTTCAAATAAACCAACCAATCAAACAAAACAAAATATACATTCACATGGGTCAGATCCTAGGGCTCGATTCATTATCATAATCACAATCACAATCATCACATTCACAGTTTCGATCTTTTTGTCAAACAAAAGTTTTGACAAAACAAAAACAAACAAAGATCGATTATTAATTGCATTTAAACGTTTGTAAAAGCCGCTCTGATGCCACTATTGGGAATTCTAGGTTACTTTTATTTAACTAGTTTCAATTAATCGTATTAATTGATCAAATCAGTTTTCATAAAACCAGATTAAAAACTGACAGATCAGATCTGACACAGCGGTAGCATTTAAGTTTAATAACCTTTCTATTCGTAATCGAAACAATTCCCAAATCAAGATCCAGTTAAAAACCGTTTAAACAACAATTAAATCAAACAACACAACCATAGGGTGTTTTAGAAATCGACCTTTTACGAAGCGGTTCCAAATCCACACGATGGATCAAGTAACGGTCTCGCTAGTTGAATCTATACGATCTCCCAGTTCCCGATTTCATCCTACGAATCATAAAAGGAACTCAAATCCAAATCCGGCTCAATACGGCTCGCGATTCAGTCCACGGCTTGACAGTGCAACCCACAGCTCGACTCGACGGTGCAACCCATGGCTCACCACGACTTGATCCGGCTAGTGGCTAGTTGACCGAAACACCAAAATGGTGGTGGTGTTGGGCGACGGCCATGGCAGCCGAAGGAGAGGGGACGACAGCCACACAAGAGAAAAGGAGAGTGGGTGAAAGAGTTCTACTCAAAATGTGGGAGGTTGGATCTACATTTAAAGTCAAATGTAGATCCACCTTTTTAGGATCTAAGAATTACCAATTCAAAATTGGAATTCCCACCTTTTATTTCACATTTAATTTAAATTAAACTCTTTTAATTTAATTAAACTCTTTTAGTAATTAAACCTTTTAATTACTACTCTCCAATATTACTAACTAACAATTAGTTAGTAACATTTAATTAAATATCTAAAGTTTAACTAATTCTCAATTTGTTAATTAACAATCCCTCATAATAAAGTTCAAAACTGTATTTGTTTAACGAATTAATTATCTCTATAATTAATTCCCACCGATTATTATTTCATAAATAATAAAAGCCAATTCGATAAAACCGACAATTCGTGATCATATATTATGTTTAACAATTAAAATAAAGTCGCTCTCTTCCAAAGTGTAACTCTTTGGATCATACCTTTCATAGTAACGTTGAATTTATCGTTAATCGGACATCTAATATCCAACAGGGCATACGTAGGTCAAGCCCAGCCGCCAGCCCACCACATACCGGGCCATATATGATTTTTTTATTAGTGATAATTATGCGTTTCACTCCCTACCAACACCACAATCGTTAGAGTTCGAATACAGTTTTGAGTTCACAACTGAATACGTGTGGCATTCAGTATCAATCCACAGAAGCAACTTGGGTGTAATGGTCTACATCGGTGCGTAGTTAGAAGATATCCATTAGTAAACGCCAAGTCTAATAATAGTATCATAATGATCCTAGCCACCGTTACAAAACATGGATGGACTATGAAGAATACTGAATGGTAAGTATGAGTGGGCCAATCAGTCTGTCTTACAAGGTGCTGACAACGAAGAACACTGAATGGTTACGAAGTCCTTATGCTTATTATTCAGACTTAAGATCTTTCGATACCATGTGCAACCAGAATCCCATTACTCACAAACTTATGTTTTAGAGCTTAGAATATGAGTATAAGTATTGAATATGAACATTGAATACAAGTACTGAGTACCGAGTAAAAGTATTTAGTATAAAGTATAAGTATTGAATATTGAGTAAAATTTTTGTGTATAAGTTTTGAGCAATAGTTTTTTAATATAAGAAAGTATACATTTAAGGAAAGTATATGTTTTGAGAAATTGTATAATCATTATAGTTTATAGATGGAATCATAAAGATTCAAGCATAAACATAATGAGTAATAATTTAACAGTTAACAATTTATAAACAGTTAACAATAAACAATTCATAAAACATGACAACATTTATATAAAGCATTTATATAAAAACTGTTAACATGTTTCTCAGTCTCGTAGTAAAACAAAAGTGTTTCAAAATGGACAGATGAACTCACCTATGCTGCAATGCAACTGAACCAAATAGAAATATGCGCGCTTGTTTGTTGTAGATTATGTAGCTTCAACACCTAATTTGATTTGTTTTGATTTGAATATTATAAGTTCTTATAATTGACGTATATAGGGTTTGGTTTCGGTGTGCAACTATGTGTCCTATATAATTACTAGTGTGTTACTATAATTTCTCTAAGTTATCGTACCCTTACTCTTAACTGATAAATATTTAACCTTATTTATATCATGCTTATGATAATGAAAAATATATCTTTAAAATAAATCATCATTTATAAATCTTATTTAAGTCATAAAAGTATAAGTTAGAAAATCATTTAAGTTGTCTTAAAATCATTTTAGTAATACAAGTTAGGAAGATTTCATTAAACCTATGGTTATATGATATATGTCGTTATACTTTAATAGAACTCTAAGTTATTTTTACGAAAATTATAAGTTAACCATGTTAGAACCTAAGTAAATCTTACTAGATTACCTTAAGGTCCTTAGCTAGTTCTTTGTTGTTCCATTTGATTCTTGTTCCTTCTTGAATTGATGATCAACAAAGTTATTCAATTGAACAACCCCATCGAATACCAACTCGTGAAAACTGTAAGTGTTGGGTGGTGACAACTTTATGTCAATGTCCCATTTTGTTCCTTAGTTTCTTTGTAATTCACAGCTACTTGTCATACTATGAACTTGATGTACTTACTAATTAGGCTTAATTTATTGATCCCAAAGATTACTAAATTTGATACCCATGAACTCTAGGTTTTTGTTTAACTTTAATTTAACCTCCTATGATCAATGTCGATATTAACACCTTATATTATAGTTTTGTTTGACAAACAGTCATGTGTTTTAGCCCCCAATAATTGTTAAAGTATAAGATGATGTCTTTAAAGGGTTTAGAACATATTTGTTTCCATAAAACCTTAGTGTTGAAGAGTTTGATATCGGTTAACACTCCAAAGGGTCACCTAATACCTTTATCGGTCCTAACATTGTAATCCCATGGTTTTCTTTAATAATTCCAGGTCTTTTAAACTAAATTGTTTGTTAAAACATAAGTTTATATATTAAAATAATGAAAATAGATTTAGCTTTCAAGAAACTTAATATCGATGTAGTGAAAACCGGATAACACCCTTACCACCCATAATTGCTCTTTATTTGACACATCCATGTTCTAACAGGTCTTACAAACTCATTTCCTAATCTTTTTAGCTGGTTCTAGGCTTGTTATACTTAAATTGAGTCAAATTAACAATATCGATGGTGTTGGGCTAATATCGATGGCCATCAGATGTTTAATATCGATGAAAAGCCAAACCAAAGTCTGTTGATACTACTAAAGTCGACCTGTTCCTAATATCAATATACATGCCGTCAATCTTACCAAAATCGACTAAATCTTGCCTTAATCGTTTTGGAATCCTTCGAAGATAGTAGTGTCGAAGAGTTCTTGGTCGAACTTAGCCCATCGACCTTGATAATGTCGATGGAAGCTGACTGTTCCAACCTAGATCTGCCGATACTAGCCTTGAAGGTTGTTCTTGCATTGATACTATTCCCACTGATTTTCCAGCCCACTTCAAACGTTCTAGACTTTAATCCAACATGTTCCTAGTAGTCCTAAGCCATTTTCGTGCAAATCCTAATGGTTTTGAAGGAGTAGAACTCGATTACAAGTCCAGCTCGTCGAAAAAGTGCAAAAACCCTAAAAACCGAAAGTTTAATTTAAGCACTATTCTTCCTCATTTTTGATAATCCAAGGGTCCGATTCTTCGTACTTCTGCGATCTACTCGTTGTTGTGTTCGTTTTGACACCAAAATCGTGAAATTTGGTTAAGATTTCATGACGTTGAGTGTTGAAGATTCTAGAGAGAAGTAGAGAGAGGAAAAGCTGATTCTCAGCTTTTAGAGAGAGGTTTTGGGGCTGGAAAATGAAGAAGGAGAGAGAAGAAAGGGTTTTTATACTCCGAGGTTTCGTTCACGTGTTCTGTCTCGATCGGTTACGTTTTAATTACAACGTTACGTTAATAACATTATATTTTTATAAAATGGTTTACTGAAATTATTTTTAGGTGGTAATTCCTAATAAATTAACTAAATATCTTATATTTATTTTTTTTAAAACTTTGAAAACGTTTAATTTAACTATTTCATCGGATCGTATTTTTTTCGCTCGTATTCGTACGAATCGTCACTCGTTCTAATACGATGACAACGTTACTTTCCAATATGGTTTTCTATTTATCAGACATCATTCAGAATATTGAACCCACCGATATATTTGTGCGAATCGTCACCCACACGAATACTCAGTTTTCATTGCTCACATAACGACGTCCGTTATTGTTTTGTTATATATGTTCTCACATACGTTTATATATCATAAAGTCTTATCTAACATGCACATAATAGTTTCGTGTGGTCAGATTTGATTATGACTGTTAAACCGTGGATTCACACATTGTATTCTGTCACAGTGTAACATGTTTAAGCATATCATGGTTGTGTCTGTGTGTGTTGTCTGTCATCACTGAGTTCCTACATTGTCTGTAAACTGTTTCACATAGAATATTCACAAAATAGTGTACTATTAATTTCTGTACACTTATCTATAGTAACCCTACTATTCCGATCTACCGTTCAAGCACTGATGTTACAGTTCCCTAGGTATTATCTACCTACTCACATGTTTCGGCTTCGGGTAAAGGTACCATTTTTTTGAAGGTTGTTCGAGTTTTCGCTGGGAGTATGGCAGGGGTTACTTCAACGCCGTAGCGCTTGGTACTTGAACATTGGCTCGAGGCATTTTCTTTATTGCTTCTTACTTAAAAAAGGGTCACCTGACATCCTTGAACTGATAACCATCTTTTGGCTAATCTAGCCTCCTCCGTCCCTTGGGACCTATAAGGGGTAGTACATAAATTTTTACCTTTTATCTATCGAGTACATCTTTTGGCCTGATCTTAGGCCCTAACTCACCCTACGAGGATGAACCTTACGGAGAAACCCTTATGTTTTTGGGGCATTGGATTCTTATCAATGTTTGCGTTACTCAATATGACATTCTTGCTTCTGCTTCTTCTACGATCGCCCGCATGTCTGCTTCACTCTAAGTGGGAGCCCAAGCAAGCTCATGCTGAGTTTGGCTTGTTTACACATATATTTATAACAATTGAGTCATTTACATTAACTTTAGTTCAAGATGAATGATTGTACATCAATTTCTACTCCTATTTGTACTCATCATAATTTATGGAATGATGAGAATGGTATAGATGTTGATCAACATCTATATCGTTCAATGATTGGTTCCTTAGTGTACTTAACTGCATCCCGATCCGACATAATCTTTGAAGTTTGTCTGTTTTCTAGATTTCAGGCAAAGCCTAAAGATTCACATATTAAGGCTGTGAAACGAATTTTTCGCTATTTGAAGGGAAAACCAAATCTTGGACTTTGGTATCCTTATGATGATAGTATGGATTTTATATCTTTTTCAAATTCTAACTATGGTGGCTGTAATCTTAACAGAAATTCAACAAATGGAGATTGTCAATTCTTTAGTAATAAAATTATAACCTGGCAACGTAAGAAGCAACTTACTGTAACCATCTCTACATGTGAGGCTGGGTATGTTTTTACTTCAATTGTTGTTCACAAGTTTTGTGGATTCAACAACAAATGCGAGATTACGGTTTAAAATATACAACAACTCATATTTTTGTTGATAATACAGCTGCAATAGCCATTACTGAAAATCTTGTTTCACATTAAAGAACAAAACACATTGATATTCGACATCATTTTATTCGAGATTGTGTAGAGAAAAAGTTGATCCAACTTTTGAAAATTAATACTGTTGACAACATTTCAAACATTTTCACAAAAGCTTTTGATTCAACTCATTTTTCTTCTCTTGTATAAGGACTCGGGATGATCAATTTTGAATGAAAGGTTTTGAAAAATAACACTTGAAAGTTTGTTTTTATTTTTAGTTAAAATTTTTAGTTTTTTGAAAACTTTCAGATTTTGATTTTTAATAATTGATAAAAAAACTTAAAATCTTTGAAAATTGCATCCAAGTTTTATGAAAAATGATAGATTTTTTGACTTATTTTAATTGATATTTCTAAATGATTAAAATTTTAATTTGTCAATATTCATGCATATGTTGATGATATTGAATTGGTGTATTAAAGCATATAATTAATATTTGATTTGATTGAATAATTGAATTTGAATTTAAGAAAAACTTAAATACTTTATTTTGAATGATACTAGGCAACAAATTTCAAAATTATATGAATTTATGAATTCGCTATCTTAAAATTGATTTACACAAGTTTCAACAATAATGGATTGAGAGTTGAGTTATATATATACATCTTATGCCATCAATGATCTTTTTAAAACATATACTGAATTTCCTCTGTTGTATGTCAATATAGATCTGAAAATTCATAGCATTCATTTATTAATATGCATAGTGACTCTTTGTTGTGTGTTTCACACAGACCTACTCTCACTAGTGCATAGCATTAATTTATTGATCTATAAAGTTTTGATCAAAATGAGAAATTTCCATTTCATTAAATTATTATATATGTAAAAAGATCAATGGCAGTATATATTTTATACTTAATAAATTCTGAGGTTGTATAGGTTAATATCTAATTAAGTGTGAGACTCATTTAAATTTATTACTTAAATTATTGTAATAATAATGCTTGGTATTTAATTTAAGTTATAGTATTTTCAGTTTTATCTAAATAATCAAATTTTAATTATTCATAATTTGATTATATTGCTTATATGTTCAGATACATAGTTTGATATGATTGTACTTGAATGTATATTAAGTTGATAAATTTTAATTTGAAAATTTAGAAATTTTAATAAGAATAAGTTAAATATGATTTCATATGGATCTTTTCAAAGATTTTATCGAAAAGAAAAAAATATTTTCTTTTTATAGGTTTTATAAATTCAAAAATTTCAAAAATATATTACATTTCACCTTTCAAGTGTGTTTTTTCTTAATTTTATACAAAAGTTGTTTTTGATATTTGATTTGAAATTTTTAACAAAATTCAGAGTTAACTTATTTTTGGAAATTTTTTTATCATCGATATTGTTAGTATCGATAAAGATAGCATCGATATTAAGATCAATATTACTAGTATCGATCAAATAAATTTTTGTCGATACCAATAGATCGATACTATCAGTATCGATACTCATATCGATCGATACTATCAAGTTCGATTATATTGTGTGCTTTTGGTGTGTCCTTTCATCGATATTGAGTATTTGATCTTTGATAGTGTTTGATGCATAACTCAGTGTTAGTTAATCATATTAGAATCTGAAATGGCTGGTAAACCTTCAATTTCACATCAATTTTAATATCATTTCAATAATTTGTATACTATAGACTTTTTGTTGATTTTCACTCTTTATAATTAGTATGATGGTCAGATTAATCAAAGGGATTTTGTTGTTAAAATGATAATCAGGTTTGTCTGTTTAGTCTGTATTATTTTTCGTTGTTAATTTTGTGATTTGAAAATTTTGAATTTTTTAATTTGGTGAAGTGTTCATATGTCGATACTATTAGTATCGATGAACAATGTAGCATCGATATTAATAGTGTCGATGGAAATATTCAAAATTTTTCTAAGTAGACAATGTATGTACTGAGTACTGATATGACTTGGTCGATATTACTAGTATCGATATTACTATCGATATTATTATTATCGATGAAATGTTTCATATTTTTACTAAGTGTTCTATACTATACAGTGTATTGATACTATCATTAATACTGATAGTGTCGATGAATTTGATACTTAGAAAATTTTGAAAATTTTAAATGTTTCAAAATTTTAATTTCATACTAATTTTTTGTTTTTCCTTGATACAGGACAGCGATTGTACAACGATAAGCATAATGTAGTTGCTCTGGTAGATGAGGAGTTAAAGGAAGCATCTATGTTTCATGATGTCATTCTTTTCCTAAAAAAGCAAGGATTTCTCATGCTATCTCAGCTAATCCAGTGATTACTATGCATCATATTACTTCTTTTTGGGATCATGCTGATTTTGATTGTGCTGTTGAACCACCAGTGCTCAAATTCAAGATTGGTGATATGGCGATTCAGTTTTCAATAGAAGATATTTGAGCTGCTTTTCAATTCCAGGATTTAGATGATGATCCTATGACTCTTCTGAATGATCTGATTTGTGGACTTTTTAACAGAATGGGATACAATGGTGACGTCACTGCTTCTTAGCTGATTAAGAAACATCTTTATGGACAATTTAAATATTTTTTCCACGTGGTGATTATGTGTATGTGAAATAGGAAGTCCGAGATTGACACACTGTCAAGACCCTTTCAATGTCTTATTGCTGCACTGGTATTGAATAAACAGTTCAATATCAGTCAGTTAATATTTGATTCTATGATTAAGTTGATCATTGCTTCTGAAAAAGAAATTTTTCTTCACTATCCACGTTTTCTTACAATGATCTTTGATCATTTGTATCCGCAGTTGACCAAATCTGGTCCAATCACCAAAATAACTGTGATGAATAAGATAATATTTGCTAACGGTTGACCAAAGAGGGGGGCTAATGTTGTTGATACTCCACTATTTGGTCATGTCATTGATGCACAGTTTCAGGAACCAACTGATAATGCTTGGTTTCATGCTGATTCTCCAATTGCTGATGAACAAACTCATTCAAAAAGAATGCACTTTAGAGCTAGCTGATGGTAAGTTGATTTTAACTAAACACATTCTAAAAGAATGCACTTTAAAGCTAGCAAACCATAAGTTTAAGATTGTTCATATGCGAGTCACACTAGGCAGTTTTGATGTCATAGTAGGCATGGATTGGTTGTCTGAAAACCAAGCTGAAATAGTTTGCCACGATAAGATTGTGCGCATACCTCTCCCTAGTAGAGAAACCTTAAACATCAATGGCAAAAGGAGTGATACTCCTCTGAACATCATCTCGTGCATGAAAGCTCACAAATGCCTACAAAAGGGATACACAGCCATATCGGCACTTATCACCGACAAGACCTAAGAGGAGAAGGAAATAGAAGAAATCCCAGTCGTATGCGACTATCCTGACGTATTCCCAGAGGATCTACCAGGACTACCACCACCTCAACAAGTGGAGTTTCACATAGATCTTGCGCCGGGAGCAACACTCATTGCACAAGCACCCTATCGACTTGCACCTTCGGAGATGCAGGAACTGTCCAACCAACTACAAGAACTGTTGGATAAAGGATTCATTAGACCGAGTTTCTCACCATGGGGAGCTCCGTACTGTTCGTGAAAAAGAAGGATGGCACGTTTCGTATGTGCATCGATGATCGTGAGTTGAACAAAGTGACAATCAAGAACCGTTACCCTTTACCTCGCATCGATGATCTGTTCGATCAACTACAAGGGTCGAGTTACTACTCCAAGATCAATTTGCGATCTGGGTACCATCAACTGAGGATTCAAGAGGAAGATATCCCAAAGACATCTTTTCGTACTAGGTATGGCCATTATGAGTTTTTGGTCATGCCATTTGGTCTGACTAATGCACTCGTAGTATTCATGGACCTCATAAATAGAGAGTGCAAACCATATCTCGACAAGTTTATCATCGTATTCACTGATGATATCCTCATTTACTCAAAGACTCAGGGAAAAACACGAAGAGCATCTTCGATTGGCTCTCAAACTCTTATGGCAAGAGAAGGTGTATGCTAAGCTCTCCAAATGCGACTTCTGGATCTGAGAGGTCTTCTTGGGACATGTTGTTAATGAACAAGGAATACATGTGGATAAATCCTTGATAGAGGCTATCAAGAACTAGGAAGCACCAAAGACCCCAACTGAAGTGCGACAATTCCTAGGCTTGGCAGGCTATTATTGACGATTCATTGAAGGATTTTCCAAAGATAGCCCAACCACCCACAGATCTCACCCACAAAGATAAGAAGTATCTCTGAACTGACAAGCAAGAAGTTTCATTCCAACTTCTCAAGCAGAAGCTCTGTAGTGCACTTATCTTATCTCTTCCTAATGGAACGAACGACTTCATGGTATGCTGCGATGCCTCGATACAAGGACTCGACTGCGTGCTGATGCACCGAGAGAAGGTTATCACATATGCTTCACGAAAACTAAAAGTCCATGAGAAGAATTAAACCACCCACGACTTGGAACTTGGAGCCGTGGTATTCGCACTCAAAGTCTGGAGGCACTACTTGTATGTTACGAAGTGTACTATAAACAGTGACCATAAGAGTCTCCAACATTTATTCCAGCAAAAGGAACTGAACATGCGACAGCGTCGCTGGCTTGAACTCCTAAATGACTATGAGTGTGCTATAAAGTATCACCCGGGGATAGCCAACGTGGTGGCCGATGCCCTAAACTGGAAGAATACCTCGAAACCCAAGAGGGTACGAGCTTTAAAACTTACCATCCATCCCAATCTCCCTGACCAGATACGTAGTATCCAAGTTGAGGCATTGAAAGAAGAAAACCTAGTGGTTGAATCATTAAGGGGAATGGAAAAACAATTGGAAGTAAAAGGAGACGGCTTACACTATTTCATGGAACGCGTCTGGGTTCCACATCACGGGAGCTTACGAGATCTTGTGATGGATGAGGCTCATAAGTATCGATATTCCATTCACCCTGGATCGGATAAAATGTATCATGATCTGAAAGTCCTTTATTGGTGGCGAAACATGAAAGCCGACATCGCCACTTATGTGAGCAAATGTTTGACTTGTGCCAAAGTCAAGGTTGAGTACCAGAAACCGTCCGGATTACTCACATAACCCGAAATCCCATGTGGAAGTGGGAACGAATCTCTATGGACTTCATTACCAAATTACGCCGTACTCCTAGTGGATGTGACACTATTTGGGTAATTGTGGATGGACTCACTAAGTCAGCACATTTCCTTGCGATCAAGGAAAATGATAAAATGGAAAAGTTAGCAAGAATTTATGTCAAGGAAGTAGCCTCGCAACATGGAGTGCCAATCTCCATCATTTCCGATCGAGACACGAGATTCACTTTGAGCTTCTGGGAATCATTACAAAAGTCGCTTGGTACGCGGTTGGATATGAGAACAGCATACCACCCACAAACCGATGGCCAGAGCAAACACAAGATTCAAACACTAGAAGACATGCTATGAGCTTGCGTAGTAGACTTCGGTAACAGCTGGGAAACTCACCTGTCGTTGGTAGAGTTCTCATACAACAACGGCTACCACACGAGCTTAAAGGCAGCGCCTTTTGAGGCCCTCTATGGCAGGAAATGCCGATCACCTATCTGTTGTGCGGAAGTGGACGACAGTCAGCTGACTGGCTCGAAACTTGTACATGAAACAACCGAGAAGATCATACAAATCAAAAACCGCATGGCAGCAGCTCGAGATCGTTAAAAGAGCTATGCTGACAAGGATTGGTCCAGTGGCATACCAACTCAACCTACTAGCCGAAATCGATGGAGCTCACAACGTATTTCACGTCTCGAACCTGAAAAGTGTTTATCTGATGAGACACTTGTGATTTCACTAGAGGAGATCCAAGTGGATGAACAACTACGATTCGTGGAAGAACCGGTAAAAATCATGGACCGTGAGGTCAGACAACTCAAGCAGAGTCAGATTCCAATTTTCAGAGTCCGATGGAACTCGAAACATGGACCTGAATTCACGTGGGAACGTGAAGATCAGATGATGCGCAAATATCCCCCACCTATTCAAACAATCAACGTCAAACGCCGGAAACAATGAATAAATTTCGGGACGAAATTTTATTTCAACAAGGGGATGATGTGACAACGAGAAAAATTTTCGTTCTCAGACACTACTGACAACAACCAAATTTCGGGACGAAATTTCTTTTAACAAGGGGATGATGTGACACCCGGCAATTTCAGGTAAATTGCAATCCTTACAATTCTATAATTCACATTCATAATTCTTGCATTTCATTTAGTTATGTTTAATTAGATGAGCTAAACACAAGCAACTGCGAAACGATAGTTCGAGGAACCATGTCATCATACATTGCACATTGGTTTTGGAAACCAAGTATGGCAAACACAAACACAACGCAAAACAATAATGCGAGGAATTATTGAATTGTGCATCACATGTTGATTATGTTTAATCAAGCATGCAAAACATTTTGTAAAGACGAACACATAGGATTAAAGATAATTTGAGGAATTATTGAAACACACACGAATCTCACGAACGTTGGTGAACAAACGATAATAAAACAATTGTATGTGTCATTATGTACTAAACATGGACTAGACGTTTAGGATAAACGTTACGAATCGAACGCGAGCGAAATCGAATCAACAAAATCGAGAAACTGAAAAATGAGGCCATCACGGTACGCGAAGCAGGAGCAGGAGTTTGAACTCAGAAATCCTTGGCGGTGCGCCAAGGCCATGCATGATCGGCCTTGGCCGTACGTGATGTGCAGCGGTCAGTACCTAAAAACAAGACTAAATTAAAGTTGTCTAACCTAAGCTAAAGACACAATAACTAATCCTAGACCTAGACTTGACCTAAAGACCTAGTAAGAATCGAAAATCCTAAACTAGACCGCTACGAAGTCAAGTGTACCTATCGGTGACAGAATAGCTGGTGGAAGTCCGGATATCGAACCAATGGACACTAGTTTAACAAACTAACCTAGACTGTGGTCAAAATATAGTAAAAGAGGGGGTTTGGTGCAACTCTGAAAACCTAGGCTAGGAATCAAAAGTGTGACAAATGATGACTTGGACAAACTTATGACGGATGAAGACTAGGATCTTAAGGAACAGACTTAGAATAACCTAATGGGATCCAGATCAGATACCAGGCAACACCAATAGAAACCCTAAGACTGTAATGTATGCACTAGTCTACCAGGTCACCTTCCGGATTTTCCCGATATGCAATTGCACTCCAACGGGTGGATCACCTCCCGGATTTCTCCACCTGCGTGCATCCTAAGACACTAAGGAGCTATAAAGGTGATTACTTTGAAAGAGACCAACCATCTAACCTATCACCTCCTGGATTTCTAGGTTAGGTCACACATGCAAATCACAACACTTAATGATGTCTAATCCTATGGAATGTGATCAACAACCCATAAACTAACCTAAAACACAAAGTAGTAGGCCTAACATACATCTATTTGTGGAAAGACCTTCCTAGACACACATGGATCCAACATTCATCAAGCATTATCATTCAACACATGCAAAAATATCAAAGATCGAAAAATTTACAGCTGATAATAATGTATATATCATCCATAAACATAAATCATGTCCAAAATCATCAAAGTTCACAACTTTATCATCCCAAACCAAGATATAACCCTAGATCTAGCCAACCAACATCATAACAGTAGCAAAACAGATCTGATATATGGCTAAATACATGATAAGATACTGATTTAAACTAAGAAAATGAAAAGAATAGAAAAATACTCAAAAGGCTCCTTCTTCTTCACTCCAACAAGCTCTAATCAAGCCTTCAACTCCATGGTTAAGCTCCAGCAGCTGCCAGGCTTGATTAGGGTTCCAAAATCACAGAAGAAGACCCTCAAATTGATCTGGAAGCGTCCCATTTATAGAAGGCGTGAAATTAGGGTTTTGGAGCTAAAAATGGTCTGGGGCGCATCGCCTAGCGGGGCTGCATGTGGCTAGGCGTTGCGCGCGAGACAAAAGAGTCAGGCGACTGAGCCTGGCAGGCACATCACCTGCGGCTGGTCGTCCTAACTAGGCAGTGCGCGTGGATCAGTGGGAATTAGAGAATGTTCCAAGGCGCACCGCTTGGGACCAAGTGTTGGCCTAGGGCGTACCGCCTAGGGTTTTTTTCTTCGTTTTCTTCGCTCGATCAACCGCACTCGATTCTGGTGCCTGTTTGCCCTCGTTTCCGCTTCTCCGAGACATTCATGCACAAAAACACTAAAATGTAAAAATGAACTAAAAATGACTCGGAATATTAACAAAACTAACAAAAACGGACTCGATTATGTACAAAAACGGATGTGTTAATCTAACATATCAAAAATACCCACACTTAAACCTTTTTCGTCCTCGAAAAAGCTTACAAATTGGAATCATAGATCAGGTACTTGGTTTTTAATTGCAAAAGATTTAACAATCCTAAATCCTTGCGTATTAATCGCGATTGTTGGTATAATGGTTCGATCTAAACCCCAACACCAATTTCAAGTTTCCTAATCATGCTTATTTATGTTCAAATTCAATCATTCATCTTATGGATCCCATCCCTTGGTCAAAACGAGTTATCCTAATCCCAAGTAACAGCTTTCAAGGAACATGTTTAAATCTAATGACTTAAACCCACCTCTGTATGCAAACTACCTAGACATAATCAAAATTTAACCTAATGATGAAGATGGATGAAGGTGTGAGCATTTTTCCTTTTTATTCTCTCAATTTGTTTTGTGTTTAACTCACTTGAGCGTATTACAACACTATTTCACTCGGTTGTGTGCCGAGGTATGACAACTGCTTTTTGGCTCTTATTCTCTCTTTCTTTTATTTGTACAGGCTAAGCTCACTTAGTGGATTGTGGAATGTATTTTATTTAGCGAGCGCCATAAGCATCGGATTTATTTTCATAAAAAGAGGGCATATGTTCCAGGTTTAAATTTTAAAAATTCTAGGTTGCTAGTTTACAGAGGTTCCTTTATTCACTATTACCCAGTTTCAGATTTCCAGAATTTTCCAAGTCTTAAACCCATAAGAATCCTGAACTTAGGTTTATTCTGTCAATCTTAAGGAACTTTCTATCGGTTGGGCCTACCAACAAATCCCAAATCAATACACAAGTTAGCCACTAAAAACCTAAACCCTGATCATAGTCCGATCATCTTCCATTTATTAGGTGCAAGCCAAAACCAAGGACATTTTTCAAGACTCTAGCCATACACAACCTAAAACTCTAGACACAATCAGAAAATGAAAAATTCAAGTAAAGTAATATTTACAGAAAGATAGATATACGGTAAAAAGTGGAAAAGACTTAGCTGTTAACGTAGAATCAGCAATGCGCAAGTCTAATCCGAAAAGAAGTCAGTCAATTCAACCGGCTGTTTGTATATGGAATAGCCTAAGTAGTCGCCACCTGAATGTAATTGAGTACGAGCGTTTAGAATCAGACTGCATTTAATATCTCAAACAACCAAACTAGATTAACTGGAAAATAAAAAGACTCAAGAACTAACTTGATTAACTATTTACAATGACTCAATTAAAAGAAAAATCTTTTTGTGACTTTTCAAATTTTTAAATTTTTTGTGTTTCCAACTTTGAATATTTACAATTTGAACTAATTAATTACAAGTTCTAATTTATTTACAAAATTTCAATAATTTTATTCAAAATTTAAAAATTTATTAAAAATTTGACTTGATCTATACAAAGACTTGAATTTACAAAAATTAAAAACTAAAAGGCGCCAGCCTGACATATACCCACACTTAGAACAACATATTGTCCTCAATGTGGACTCAGAACTAGCGATAGAAAAATGAAAAGTAAAATTACAAAAGGTTAGCACGGCTCCCTGATATAATAAAGTCGTGTCGTGAATGGAGTTGCGCGCCTTTCAATATAAAAAATACAATTCAAAAAAACAATTATTAATATAACAATAATTGAATTTCAATTTACATCACAACATTAATAATACAACAAATGATATACAGAATTAAACAATTATACAATCAACCACAAATTTACAAACACTTTACAATAAATTAATCAACCAAT
The DNA here is from genome assembly GCA_009363875.1 of Mikania micrantha. NCBI lineage: Eukaryota > Viridiplantae > Streptophyta > Magnoliopsida > Asterales > Asteraceae > Mikania > Mikania micrantha. Next base: position 43,448,432 of record CM018683.1, on the reverse strand, counting down.
GCACAACATGAATATACAACAACCATAATGACAACATGAATGTAAATGCAACCATAAACTACAGAAAATAAGAAATCAAACATGCCAAAATAAAAATATATGCAAAGTTTGTCTGAGTACATAAAAAGAAAATAAAAATACAACTAAGATACATACAAACTAATCCTCATCCTCCCCGTCATCTGGCTCTGTCTCAGTATCGCCCTCGGGGTCGGATGGGATGCGGGGATCGGGCATCCGAGGGGGCAACTCAATGCCCATATGAGCCGCCATAAGCCTCTGGATGTCCTCCATCATATCCATCATCTGGATGACAAATCGGAGGGTAAGATGAGGAGGGGCAGGTGGGCGTGGTGGGGCGTCACGAGGCGGTCGCTCCCCTCGGTGCAAGATACGCTGCGTAGATGGCGGAGGGACGACATGTGCATACTCTGGGGCCGCTAACAGAGGCATCCAAAGGGGTGGTGTGTCAAAGTTCAGCATCCCCGATGTCTGCATGCCATAAATCACATATGGAGACGTCTTAGGGCCGACTGTGACGTGCTCCACAGGATATGTGAGGAACACGCGGAGACGATGCGCCAAATGGCCTATGTACAGCCCCATATCCAGGCACACCATGTGGCATCCCCAGTGAGGCCTCGCTAATGATGTAAGAAGAATGGTGGCGATGTTAGCTGGGTGGCGACCCTGTATGCAATATAAGCAAAATAGGTCAAAATAGCTGACCTTGTCCTTGCCAGAGTGGCGAGGGATCAAAGTGCACGCCGATAATTCTATGGATGTATCTAAGGAATGGATAACGGATCTGGGTGCCCAGCCTACGATCGGTGTGAGGCTGGGTGGAGATAGTCCTCCAGTATGCGAATAAATCATCCCTAGTGACATACCCGGGTCTAGCTACCCGAGTAAAGCCTCTGAGGAGGTCATCAAAATCAACAGCTGCCACATGCTCCTGCGTGTAAATCCCGAAGGCTACCGCGAACTGGGCGACACTCATGGTATGAGTCTGTCACCCCAAAGCAAACGACACAGCTCCAGGATACAAGAGGGAGCGTGTGTCGTACTGAAAGGTGGATAAGAACTCTACTGTAAGCTCATCATACTGCAGCCAGCTGCAACGTAACAAGGGAGCCCACTGTGGGGTCATCACCATGTTGAACTCGGCTACGCGACCCAGCTGCTCCAGTATGTCTCTGTCGTAGCCATGGTGCTACATCGTCTCCAATCCGACGAGCGTTTGCATGCGCGCATACTCCATGATGTCTTGCCGCAAATTGAAGAAATGTATGATCGGCTCTACGACATAGATGCGACGGAGGAGGATGTGCATCAGGTGGCGGGATGGCAAAAGGAACTGAATAACGTATCTCCCTTACTCGTGGCTGCTACTGTGCGGTGTTGGTGCGCCTGGCCTGCTTGGCCCTGGACGTCGAAGCCTCAGCCATCTCTGCGATAATATACAACAAACATATGTACAATAAATTACAAACTAACTATAAACCTAATTCCTAACTTATTATTGATTTTATTTGAAAAATGTTTATTTATTTATAAAGTTTGTTTGATTCTGTTATTTATGTACAATTTTTGTTTATTAAGTTGTTTCTTTGTGATCTACATATGTACAATGTGTCATTCTTTATTCATATGTAAAATTTTATTTTAATATACATTTATTTAATAATTTACAAACATTATTATTTGTCGAGACAAGGTTACTGTATTATTTATTAAGATACATACATTATTGTTCATTTATTTCATACAAGTATACAATCAAAAATTTTATTTATGTTACAAGTATTATACATATATGTTATTGTGTAATATATATGATACAATATTTTATTTATTATTTTGTTTTTTTTCCTTTGTTGTTTATTATAATACAAGTATTTGTATAAAATTTATTGACGTACAAAATTATTTATTCACATTATACAACTTACTTTATTCATATACTTAAGTGAATTTATTTATTATACAAGTTCATATAAGTAAGTATATACATATATATAATTTATTTTTGAGTTTTTGTGTATCGAGTAAATATATGTAAACAGCTACTTATACTTTATTTTTACAAAAGAATTATTATTCACTTGTTCCATACACACATTTATTTAATGTTATTAGTTACAACCAACAATTTACATTTATTTTAAATTTACATTTACATTAGTATTAACATACAAATAATATATACTTATTGTTATTATTTATGAAGCTTATACTTATTAAAATTACAAGAATTATTTTATCTTATTTTATTATTATTGTTAGTATACATACTACTTATACTTTATTTATATACAAAAGTTGTATTACAACGTTTATTTTATATTACATTATTTGTATTATTATATACTTATTTGTATTACAAAAATTATTTATCCATTTTTATTAGTTATTTAGTTACAAAAGACACACATTTCATTTATTGAGTTTTATTATTTTTATATTTATTTCATTGTTATTTTATTTTTATTCTTCTGAAACCATCATTATTTACGTTTATTTTATTTATAAATAGTTATTTATATTACAAGAGTGTTTATGTATTTTTATTTTGTTTTATATTATTTTTATTGTACATACACAAAAGTTATTTATTTCAATTTATTTTATCTTACATTATACATTTTTATGAGTGTTATTATTATTTAAAAGATGTACATTATTATTATTTATAATTCCTGTTTTTATTTTTTTTAAACTCTGAAACCAATTATCAATTTTATTATGTATTTATTTTATTTTATTTATTATTTATGTTATTATTTTATGGTTTAACTGAAATTAAACTAAAATAAGTATATATATATATATATATATTTATATATATAAAGAAAAATTCTGGCACAACGCCTGTAGGCCAGGGATCGAACCCAGGCTATGTGCCTAGGGTTTTTGTGAACTGAAAATTGGGGGTTCGGCCGTAGATGATTCCCAGACCATTTTTACACTCAAAAATCAACATTATTCATCCCCAAATCAGATCTAATCTACCCTAATCTAATCTGGAAATTGAAAAATCAGAATGAAAAATAAAAAGAGGGTACCGGTGGTGATGTAGACAGATGGATGATGGTGGCTAAAGTCGTGGTGTGAAGATCTTGACCGGCGGAGGAAGGCGGCGACTAGAATGATGGCGGCGGCTGTGGCAGACGGTGGTGACTGCTACGGTGGTTGGAACTCGAGATGGTGTAGATGATGATGGGTACGGCAGCGGCGGTGTGCGGCGGCCGGAGTGGAAACGGTTGTGACTTGAACGGCGGCGCTCGATGGTGGTGGCTACTAGAGATGATGATGGCGAGCGGCGGAGTGTACTGGTGGTGACTACAGCGGCAATGGCAATGGCGTTGGACAGTGGTATGAGGCGACGGTGGGGGTTGGAGACGACTGTGCGATGGTGTGGTAGGCGCAATGAAGTGGTGGTAGGCGAAGTTAAACCGGTGGTTTTATTTATTTATTTATTTTTTATCGAAATTCTAATTCTCGCACGCATCGCCTGAGACCAAACACCGGCATCAGGCGTAGCGCGTTGAGCTAACGTTTTGAATTCTCAAATTCTGTCAGCGCGCATCGCCTCATTTCAAGTGTTGTTATGGGGCGTAGGGCATAAGGTTTTGTTTTCTGATTTTTTTTAACAGAAAATTCTAAATATTTAAACTAAATTAATTTTACTTCTAAGTTAATATCTAAAAACTAATAAAACGAAGTTCTAAGACAAGTTAAGCTAATTAAATTTAAAACTAAATTAATTCCTAAAAAACTACAACTAATAAAATAAAAATTAAACTAATAAAATTTAAAATCAAAAGATCTTCCAATAAAGAAATAATTACAAAAATTAAGATACTAAATTTAACTAAGCTAAATCCTAAAACGATTACTAATGCAAGTTAATTTAAATAAAATTCTAATAAATCAAAATTAAACTAGAAAAATAAATCAAATTAAATTCATTAACGCAACTGAAATTAAAATCAAATAGGATTAAAACCAAATAAACCCTAACAAAAATTAAAACTAAAATTAACCTAAAAAAATAAAGGAAAGTCGAGTTAAGTAACTAGTTATGTATAAGGAAATCAAATTCTAAGCAATGAATAGTAATCAATTGTTCGAGACGTTAATATCGAACATACATGACGACATACCCACACTTGAATCCAATATAGTCATGTAAGCATAAATACATTACTAATCGTACAAAACCCAATATACTAAACTAAAAATATGTACACTATATACAAGTTGGGCCGAAGCCTGAATCCCTAACCAGCTCGGGATTCGAGGAGGACAACCCCCTCATCCGACGAAATCGGGCCTCCAATATAGGGCTTCAACCGGTGCCCATTGACCTTCCACGTATGATCCTCCAAGTACGGGAACGCCTCACAAACAACAAGTGGGCCTCTCCACCTTGACTTCATCTTTCCTGGGAACAACCTCAGTCTCGAGTCGTAAACCAGAACTCGATCGCCCTTCGCAAACTCCTTCTCATTCTTCAATATCCTGTCGTGCAGCACCTTCGTGTGCTCCTTATAATTCCACGACCGAGCGTATGCCTCGTTGCGTAGCTCATCCAACTCGTGCATCTGGAGGAACCGGTGCTTGGCGGCCTGTGATAAATCCAAATTCACAGCCTTCAAAGCCCAAAAGGCTTTATGCTCAAGCTCTAAAAGCACACAAGGCGTCATCTAGTTTGTCGGCCCAATCCTTCCTAATGTGGCCGACAGTCCTCTCTAGAATCCTCTTCACTCCTCGATTCACGTTTTCCACCTGACCACTGGTTTGCGGATGATATGCGGTCGACAGTCGGTGGGTGACCCCGTACTTGGCCAGCACTTTGTCCATCTGGGCATTGCAAAATTGCGTGCCACGGTCACTGATCAACGCTCTCGGGGTACCGAACCTGCAGAACGAATGCTTCAGAAATCTCGAAATCTCACCACCACTCGCGCGTCATTAGTGGGAAGCGCATGTGCCTCCACCCACTTTGAAACATAGTCAATCGCTACGAGGATGTACCTGTTCCCTCTAGAAGCAGGGAAAGGTCTCATGAAATCAATGCCCCAGATATCAAAGATCTCAACAACCTGAATAGGATGCTTGGGCATCTCATTCTTGGATGAGATATTTCCTGTCCTTTGACAAGAGTCGCACTTCCTAACCAACTTATGAGCATCCTTAAAAATGGTGGGCCAATAAAAACCGGAATCAAATACCTTCTTCGCGGTGGAAGAAGGTTCGTGATGTCCACCGGTAAGCCCCTCATGACAGTGCCTAAGGATCTCTAATCATTCCTCCCTGCTCACACACCACTTGAAAACCTTATCAACACCCACACGGAAAAGGTAAGGCGCATCCCAAATGTAACGCCTCGTGTCGGCAAAGAATTTCTTGCGCTGCTGGGATGTCAAACCCTTAAGAAGGAAACCATTCGCTAAATAGTTGGCAATGTCTGAAAACCAAGGTAATCCCTTATCCAGCCTCTCCGTGCGGCAGATCTCACCTATCCCCACGCTCAACAGCGTCTCCTGGGGAACCTGTCCCTCATCGGTCCCTCGCGAATGAACTCCCTCTCCGGATCCTCAAGTCGCGACAAATGGTAAAAGGCTACGTTCTCAGCTCCCTTCTTGTCCTTGATCTCGATATCAAACTCAGACAGAAGGAGGATCCACCTAATCAGTCTTGGCTTAGCGTCCTTTTTAGCAAAAATGTAACGCAGAGCCACATGATAGGTATAGACAACAGTCTTGGAGAGGACAAGATAAGACCTAAATTTATCGAATGCGTAGACTACTGCCAACAACTCCTTCTCAGTAGTCGTATAATTCTCCTGGGCGGCATCTAAGGTCTTACTCGCATAATAAATAGGGTGGAAATGCTTATCCACCCTCTGCCCCAAAACAACCCCCACAGCGAAATCACTCGGGTCGCACATGAGCTAGAACGGCCGGCTCCAGTTAGGGGCTATCAGAATGGGGGCACTCACCAGCCTCTCCTTCAGATACTCGAAGGCTTTCAGACACTCATCATCAAACACAAACTCAGCATCCTTCTCAAGAAGACGAGTGATAGGTCGGGTGATCTTAGAAAAATTCTTAATGAAGCGTCTGTAGAATCCCGCATGACCTAAAAAGCTACAAACAGCTTTAACACTCATAGGAGGAGGGAGTTTGCTAATCATCTAAATCTTCGTTTTATCAACATAGATGCCTTCACAGGATAACTTATGTCCAAGAACAATCCCCTTCGTGACTATGAAATGCGATTTCTCCCAGTTGAGCATAAGATTTGTCTCAACGCATCTCCTGAGCATCTTCTCCAGGTTAGTCAAACACTGATCAATAGAACTTCCAAACATAGAAAAATCATCCATAAAAACCTCCATAGAAGTCTCGATCATGTCCTGGAAGATGGCAATCATGCATCTCTGAAAAGTGGCTGAAGCGTTACATAACCCAAATGGCATACGAAGATATGCAAAAGTACCGTACGGGCATGTAAAAGTGGTTTTCTCCTGATCCTCCGGTGCTATCGGATTTTGGAAATAACCTGAGAAACCGTCAAAGAAACAATAAAAATGTTGTCTTGACAAACGCTCCAGCATCTGATCAATAAATGGGAGGGGAAGTGGTCCTTCCGGGTGGCATCATTCAATTTCTGATAATCTATGCACACCCTCCATCTGGTTACTGTCCGGGTGGGAACTATCTCCTTCTCGTTCACCTCCACAGTCATACCGCCCTTCTTAGAGACCACATGTACCGGGCTCACCCAAGATGAATCAGAGATATGTAGGAATCGGTCTGCCCAAGATACATATTAAATTGATGTGGCTAGTGTGATATGATCCAAGTCGGGTCATACCCAATAACAAGCTAGACAAACACCTGCAATATTTATTTATTGATTTGATCAGTTAAATAAAAACAACACTAAGAACATTTAGAAAAATGGTTTTCTAAATAAGATGCACTTAAGAAATTAATAAATAACATGGGTTTATTTATTTTGAGAGATAATTTTATAATTGTTATTTAATGGTTAAGTAACATTTATAAAAATGTAACATTACTTGTAATGTATTACAAATTAATTAAATTGGTTTTAATTAGTGTCATGTTAAAGTTAGTTGTAAATACAATATAATTTTGTAAGTGTTACAAATTTATTTTGGGTATTAATTTAAAACAAATGGGTTGGAAATTATGGCAAGCAAGCCCTTCCATTGGGGCAGAATTTTCAGCTTTTAGGGGCTGCCATAAACCCCTCCCAATATATTAAAATGATGCTTATATACACATACAAGTAAGCTACATGCAAGACTACCTTTATCTCTCAAACTCAAGAGCATTTCTCTCTCTCTTTTTCCCTTGTTTATTTTCGGCAAAGACAGCAACAAAAGGGGAGATTTCAGCAACTTAAAAGAGGTTTTAAAAGCTGAAATTTGTGTTGTTGAATCCTAGCATTCAAGGGTGGTTGTTGGAGGCTTTGGGTATACAAGCTTGAGGTTTTCTTGGTTGAAGACTTAGCATTCAAATCATCATCTTTACCTTCATTCTTCACGAGTTCTAAGAGGTAATTAATGGTGTTCTTGAATGTTTTTGATAGTATGTTCTTCCATATAAAGATCCATGTTTATGGGTTTTGTTTTAATCTAATGTATTTGATGCATAAACTAACTAATCTCAAAATGGTTTTTGATTATAACTCCGCTGCGTTTTAACATATTAATGGTTAATATGACTTTGATAAAAATCTACAAAACTCAACAATGGCATCAAGAGCCGGTTATATGGATGCATGCTTCAAAACTCGAAATTTTCGGGTTCTTTTTTTAATAAAAGTGGGCTGAAAATTTCACACATGGAAATCCCTTTATTTTTCAAGATATTATTTTGTATGCATGTAAGAATCTTGAAAAATTAAAATCATGAGATGGTTTGTTTGTTTAGACAAAAACCCACTTGGATTTGGTTTATGTTGGCCGAAATTTTGGGTTAGAAAAGGGACCATGTTTATATTTTTTTGTATATGCATTTGGATGTATTTTAGTGTATAAACCTAGCCATGACCTTGTGTTTGAATATTTGTGGTTGTGATTTTATTTGGTTGAAATAAAGGCATGTAATTTATTTGTTTCATTTGGCATGTAATAAATAGATTAGTTGCACTTTATTTTTCTAGAAAAATGTATTAGGATTTTTCTATGTAATTGTACTTTTGGGGCTGATTTGGATGACCAAGAAGGTGCCTAAAGAAGATGGAGAAATCACAACACAAAAGGGTCACTTGAAGCATTTGGATGCAAGTTCAAGTGGGAGTTCATCAACACAACATATGTCATGTTTTACCCTTAGGAATGACCTTTTGACACACTTGTTATGGCAAGCAAGTGTGGTCAAAATAGTTGGCTATGGTTATGCACTTATATTTTATGTTTGGTTGATTATTTGGTTGTTTAGATGAGTTTGATTTTTTTGAAAATGCATAAACTAGTTAAACAACTAAGATAAAACAAGCACAAAATTGGTTCTATAAAAATCTTAAAGGAATTAATAAAATGGGTTTATTAAGGGTTAATGATTTAATAAAAATGAGTTTTATTAAAAGGAATCATAAAAATTGTTTTTAATAAAATACCATGCATTTGAATGCATACAAATAGTATGGTATAAAAGGTTCTTCTAAAAACTAGAATTTTAGAAACTATAAAAACCCTTTACAAAACAAGTTTTAACACCATCCTTTTAAACAACACTCGATTCACTTGTAACTCGTTTATGGGATAAAGGTCACCTAACCATAAATGCCGAAACTTGTGAAGTTGAGGTGAAATTACCGTATTTGTGGGATAAAGGTCACCTAACCACTTGTATTTGGAAAATCACACGTGTGTTTAAGTAGGACGACTTGATTTGGAAATCATGCATTAGGATCACCGAAGAATGACGTACAAACGGTGTTGATGGGATAAACATGCCAAACAAAACATAAGATGTTTAAAACCGATCCCATACACTAGAAATTGTAATAGGTTACAATTGTCAAAACGTTGACTACCTTGTTAATTTAAATAAAGGGATAAAGATCACCTAACCAATATTTAAATGTAACGTTGGATTCTAGATTTTAATTATTAATTGTCTATGAGACATAAAAGGGTATTAGTAATTAAAATACATTGATATTAAAAATACTAAAATTGAACTTTGAAAAATTGTAGATGGCAGCTAACAACAACAACGCAAACCCGAACGTCCACAACCTATCACTAAGAACCATCCTCGAAAAGGAACGTCTTAACCATGGGAACTTCATGGATTGGTACCGAAACTTGAGAATTGTTCTCAAGCAAGAGAAGAAATCCTATGTGTTGGACGATCCTATTCCCGATCAACCCGATGAAAATGACGTGGAAGCCTTTAACGATTGGGTCAAGTACGTCGAGGACTCCGTGCAAGTCTCATGTCTAATGTTGGCGAGTATGACTTCCGATTTACAAAAGGACTTTGAGAACCACAATGCCTATGACATGATAACCCAGTTGAAGGAAATGTTCCAACAACAATCTAGGGTGGAACGGTTCGAAACGGTTCGAGCACTTCATGCATGTCGGATGGACGAGACCCAATCGGTTTCATCTTATGTTCTCAAGATGAAAAGCCACATTGATCGCCTCGAGAGACTAAACTGCCGTGTCTCAAATGAGTTAGCTACGGATTTGATCCTTAACTCCCTATCCAAAAGGTTTGAAACCTTTGTTATGAATTATAATATGAATGGATGGGACAAGAGCATTGGTGAACTTCATTCAATGCTCAAAACGGCCGAGGCGGGTATGGGTAAAAAGGTTTTACCGGTCCTTACGATCAATGAGGGAGGTAATAAGAAAAGGAACCACCCCGACCCCAAGGCAAGTGTTGCCAAAGGGAAAGGGCACGTCAAGGGGAAGGGTAAAGGAAAAGCTAAAATGGAACCAACCAAACCGAAGGAAAAGAAGCAAAAGGTTGCTAAAGATGACCCATGTTTTGAATGTGGTGAGATAGGCCATTGGAAACGCAATTGTCCGGTCTATCTCAAAGAGTTGAAAGCTAAGAGGGATGCGGGGCAAACCTCAGGTACAAATTTTATGATACAAGTTGAGCTAAATGTTATTTCTTCTAACACATGGGTACTAGATACCGGATGTGGAACTCATATTTGCAATTTGTTGCAGGGGTTCAAAAGAAGTGAACATTATGCAAAAGGGGAAATAAGTCTCTTCATGGGCAATGGTGCAAAGGTTCATGTTGAAGCCCAAGGAGACTATGTTTTGAAGCTTCCAAGTGGATTGGAAGTTATTTTGAAAAACATTTTGTATGCTCCTAGTTTGACTAGGAATATTATTTCAGTTTCCCTTTTAAGACAATATGGTTATGATTTCAAGTTTGTTGACAATGATATTCATGTTTCTTTAAATCATATGTTCTATTTTAAGGCTATGCCTTGCAATGGTATTTATGAATTGGTTCATGATAACACAACATATGATAGCTCAATGTACCAAGCTATCACCAAAAGGCTCAAATTAGATTTGAGTGATTCCTATCTTTGGCATTGTCGCCTTGGACACATAAACAAAAATCGCATGCAAAAACTTCAAAAGAATGGTCTTTTAAAAACAAATGAAAATGATTCATTTGATGTATGCGAGTCTTGTTTACAAGGTAAGATGACAAAGGCCCCTTTTAGTGGGACTAATGAAAGGGCAAAAGATTTATTAGGGATCATACATTCGGATGTATGTGGACCTTTTAAACCGATGACTAGGAATGGTGAAAGATACTTCATTACCTTTACCGACGACTATAGTCGTTATGGGTATGTGTACTTGTTAAGACACAAACATGAATCTTTTGAAATATTCAAAATCTTCAAGAATGAAGTAGAAAATCAACTCAGCAAAACGGTCAAGATTCTTCGAACCGATAGAGGAGGTGAATACCTAAGTAGTGAATTTCAAGAGTATCTTAGAAGTTGTGGGATTGTCTCACAACTTACTCCACCTGGAACACCACAACATAATGGTGTGTCTGAAAGAAGGAATCGGACTCTATTGGATATGGTTCGATCTATGATGGCTAGAAGCACACTACCTCTATCATTTTGGGGTTTCGCTTTGCTCTCTGCGGCCCGTATTTTAAATATGGCCCCAACCAAGAAAGTGGAAAAGACACCTTTCGAAATATGGCATGGAAAGGTTCCATCATTGTCATATTTAAAAGTTTGGGGGTGTGAGGCTTATCCTAAGCAATACACTCAAAACAAACTGGAAGCTCGATCCACTAGGTGTATCTTTGTTGGATATCCTAGAGATTGTATGGGATATTATTTCTATGATCCAACAGAGCAGAAAGTGTTTATTGCTCGAAAGGCAGAGTTCTTGGAAACTAAGTTCCTTTCAGAAGGAACTAGTGGAAGAACAGTGGAACTTGAAGAGGTTCAAGATTCACAAGACGATACACATTTGGTTGTTACTAGCAATCAACATGAGGATGTTGAGAATGATCATGTGGATGATCAAGATACACAAAACGTTTGCAGATCTGGTAGAATTAGTGTTCCTCCTGAAAGATATGGATTTTTCATGGATGGATGCTATGTGGTGGATTCCGATGAACCAACCACATACCGTGATGCAATGTCAAAACCTGATTTTGACAAATGGCAAGAAGCCATGAACATTGAGATGCAATCCATGTATGATAACCAAGTTTGGGAATTGGTTACACCACCTATTAAGTCCAAGGTAGTTGGAAGTAAGTGGGTTTTCAAGAAGAAAACTGATATGCATGGAAACTTGGATACTTATAAAACTAGACTTGTAGCAAAAGGTTACACTCAAACTCAAGGCGTTGATTATGATGAAACCTTCTCACCTGTTGCGATGCTAAAGTCTATTAGGATATTGTTTGCCATAGCTGCATATTATGACTATGAGATTTGGCAAATGGATGTCAAAACCGCTTTCCTTAATGAATATCTTGAGGAAGATGTCCATATGGAACAGCCTGAAGGTTTTGTCGATCCAAAACATCCTAATAAGGTATGTAAGTTAAAGAAGTCAATCTATGGATTGAAACAAGCATCGAGAAGTTGGAATCATCATTTTGATGATGAAGTAAAGAAATTTGGCTTCATCAAAAACGCTGACGTAGCTTGTGTATATAAAAAGGCTAGTGGGAGCATCATTACTTTCCTTGTATTATATGTCGATGACATTCTACTATTTGGAAATGACATTCCAACCTTGGAAGGTGTAAAAACCTGGCTTGGAAGTTGTTTTTCCATTAAGGATCTTGGTGAAGCCGCCTATATTTTGGGAATAAGGATCTATAGGGATAGATCAAGGCGGTTGATAGGTTTAAACCAAAGTGCATACATTGACAAAGTCTTGAAAAGGTTCAAGATGGAAAATTCTAAGAAAGGTTTAGTACCTATTCAAAAGGGGACTATATTGAGCACGTCTCAATGCCCTAGTTCAAAGGTTGAGCAAGAAAGAATGAATGGAGTCCCGTATGCATCTGCTATAGGATCCATCATGTATGCAATGATATGTACAAGGCCGGACGTGTCATGTGCTCTAAGCATGACAAGTAGATATCAACAGAATCCTGGTAATAGTCATTGGATGGCTGTTAAAAGTATTTTGAAATACCTTAGAAACACTAAGGATATGTTCTTAATATATGGATCTGGTGAGGAGGAACTCGCTGTAAAGGGTTACACGGATGCGAGTTTCCAAACTGATCGAGATGATTCACGATCACAGTCGGGATATGTCTTCATTATGAATGGAGGAGCGGTCTCTTGGAAGAGCTCAAAGCAAGATGTAGTGGCACTATCTACAACAGAATCAGAATACATCGCCGCTTCATTGGCAGCTCAAGAAGCTGCATGGCTAAGGAAGTTCATTGCCGATCTAGGGGTTGTTGCTACCATTCAAGACCCCCTAGAGATCTTTTGTGATAACGAGGGGGCCATTGCTCAAATCAAGGAACCTCGTGCTCATCAAAAGACTCGGCACATAGAACGGAGGTTCAACTACATAAGGGATGAAGTTGAAAAGGGAAAGATATGTATTCGCAAAGTTCACACCGATCAAAACATTGCGGATCCATTCACGAAGCTCCTTGAAAGGACAAAGCATGAAAGTCATGCTTGTTCCTTAGGACTTCGATATTCTAGTGATTGGAGTTGATTAAATTTTGTATTTGGATATCGGAACTTATGTAATTTGACTTGATTATATGGTTATAATTTTCATTTACTGTTCCATTTTAGCATGTTTAAATCCATGAATAAATGAGTTATTCTAAACGTCCGTAGTCGGTCATATTTGTGGGAACAACTGTCACACCCCCAATTTTCAACTAACGGAATCATACCGTTTGGGAACGTGACAAACCAGGATCTCAGATCATTAGACATAGCGAAGACCTCTATATGAATTTCAAAACATACTTTGGTCTTTAAATATAACATCAGAGTTTATAAAAATTGCGGAAGCGTTTAAAACCAATAACAGTTGTAAAGTAAACATTACAAAACACAATACTTAAATGTTCAAATTCAAATATCCAAAATGTTTAAAAATGCATGCGACTCTATCTCCTAGTCCATGCCATCTTTAATGCGCGCCTTAGCGTCCTGAGAAAACATGTAAATCAAGTCAACACAAAGGTTGGTGCATAACACAGGTTTTAAGCATTCACAATGTTCAAAACAAAAGTTTGAATAACAAGATTGTAGATAACATAATCACACATGCACAGTCATGATAGCTAGTCATATAAACTATTTACATAAGTGTTCGACACCGAAGCTGACGGATTGCCATGCTATAGCATGTTTTCGCCTTGCCACTATTGTCTATCACAACAATAGTAAGATTGTGTTTGGTCAGTCAAACACCTGCGTAGATCCCATCTACCAGGTGAGGTTTGTCAAACCTAATAGATCTATTTCCAACTACCACGCTTTGCATTACAGCAAACTAAACGGTTCGAGGTGTGTAAGGACTTTCAAGTTGATATGTTTTCACATAATGTAAACAGCTAACTCATGCAAGTGATATGTATCTAAAAACAGTTTGTTGCACATGTTTTCTCCCCCAAAACAGTTTAAAATAAGAAAGGGGCCGTGTACGCACCTTTGATTTTAGCAGAATGATCAATCTGTGTTTAAACAATAACTTAGTGTTATTCAGATTATCGTTTTGTGCTTGAAATCACATACGTGTCAACACACGTATACTAAAGTGTCAGAAATGTGCATACAATCGTACGCGTGCTTTTGAAATCGTTTAAATAAAATCGTATTTGATTTTATTTAAATAACCGTAGTTATACGCGATTTCGTTTTCGGATTAAAATATGAATTTTATCATTCTAATACGTTCGTATTCTCGTTACGGTTCCAACGCAACTTGAACTGATCTAATCGGATTTAAAACGAGAAAGATATGGGCCAATTACTAAAACAATTGCCAAAAACCCAAAACTGTTGGGGGCCGGGCTCGAACCCGCGACCTCCAACCCAACCTACACACGCACAAACCATCTCATCTGATGACACATTTGTTACAAGATTCAAACTTAAATAGTTTTAATTACAACTTAGCCGGTTCCCCCTTTTTCTAATTGCCGAACCATTAACCCCAAATTAACCTTTTGATGTGCATCCAATCGAACCTAAACCTATGGGGTTTTGTTTCTGGGATCCAACCGAACCTATGGATGGTTTTAATTTGATTATCAACCCAAAACATGATCCCATTCATGATATTCATAGTTTTGAACGTGGATATCCAAACATCCTATTCAAATCGATTAAATTCGCTCATGATAATTTCTAAAATCATAGGGTTTTCATCAACATAGACATTTCGAACCTGTCTATTCAATCAAATTTGATAATCGTATCTATTTGTATCAAAACTCAAGAACGTTTTCATCCTATGAACCCTAATAACCGATCCACCCAATCTGTGATTTAAAGCACGAATTAAAATAGGGTTAAGCTTCATCGGAACCTTCTGAAACTACTGATAACATTCAATTTTATTTTTAAACTTGTTTAATCGATAACCCCCAAAACAGTTTAGTCTTAGAACCCTAGAACTCGAAGTCATTCGATTCGCTAATGTTGTAAGAAATTGGCATAAAGTCTTCGTTTTAGATGGTATCTCGAAACTGATGGTGTAATTTAATTGAGTTCTAGTATTCTTTTGCTTAGAAACCCCCAAATCCTCAAGGTCGAAGAACCCTAATGATCGAATCCTATTTATCCGATTATAGAAACTGAAATTAACCTATGGTTATCTTTAGTCGGGTCTTTTAGAGTGGTAAGGATTAAAAACTTACTTGTTTTGATAATGAATTGCCGGAAACCGATTTGCACTTGAACCACGATCGTCTTCCAACCCAAAATCCTCTTCTGGCTGCTTGATAATTCGAATTGTTGTAGGGAAAAGCTTCTAAATATGCCGATTTAGAATTCTGGAAGTCCAATTTGTGTGTTTATAGTCGAATTATATATTCCCCATGATTCCAAATGACGGTTACGACTATAGGAGTTATTCCTGGTTTAATTCGACCATAATTCATGTAATAAACTCCGAATTGATGATGGTAATCATCAATGTGACTGTTACAATTGATTCAATCCACCCATAATTTGTTTTAGGATCCAATTTCGATTTTCCCCCAAACCATATGAACGAATTTTGACTTAAAAGTCAAAATTGTTCTTTCTAGATGATTACAAATCTAATGCTTGTAATTTCTAACATTTTGAACCCTCTTAGACTAATTCCAATACTTCTAATTTGATCTCCTATGATTTTCTTAGTTTTCGGCTAATAAAACTAAACTAAATTCCCAATGTATTACAAATTGGGCCAATTGAGACATTATTGGGCTAGGTTAATCCAATTGGGCCTCTCAGATACAATTGGATCTCATTGGGCCTTCCTTGGCCTTATTGGGCCTTCCCTGGGCCTACTTTGTTTTCATTGGGCCTCACTTGACCTTATTGAACCTTACTGGGCCTCCCGTGGCTTATTGGGCCAACCTTTGGCCTTACTGGGCCTTCTTGGGCCTTAATGGGTCTACTTGGGCCTCAGTGGCCTTCCTTGTTTCTATTGGACCTAAAATGGTCTTATTGGGCCTACATTGGCTCTGTTGGGCCTGTGATATCATCATTTTCAGTTAACAGAGTTAGTCCAAAAAGTCGGATTGTCACATCATCCCCTTGTTGAAGGAATTTTCGTCCCGAAAATTAGCAAGTGTTAGGAGTAGTTAGGAAACTACTTACGAGTTTAAATCGTATGTGTTAGTGTGATTTGATCATTCTGTGTGCTTGTGTGTACTCACACACAAAGTCTAATGCTTGCAACATCACAACTCAATTGTGATCGTTCAACGTGACTGTTTGCGTGTACACTAGTTAGTTCACCTAACTGTGACTGTTTGTACACTAGTTAGTTCACCTAACTGTGACTGTTTGTGTTTGATCGTACTGTGTTGTGTAACCTCACACATATTGAGTGTCTGAAACTGTTTGTACTATGTAACCCTCGCACATAGCAAAATGTGTGTAATGTACTATGTAACCCCCGCACATAGCAAAATGTGTGTAACTAATCATGCATGTACTACCATAACATGTAACATATGAAATGTAGCACATAAAATATATAAATTGTAATGTAGCACAAATGTTAATAACAAAATCAATTGAATAAAATGTTTGTGCTTACAGTTTGAAATTTGCAGTGTTGATGTGTGAAAGCATCACGTCATCCCCTTGTTGAAGGAAATTTCGTCCCGAAATTTAACGTGCTCTCTTAGTGTTAGCATTAGCTGTTTTGAATAGATGAGGATATTTCTTCATCATTTGGTCTTCCCGTTCCCATGTGAATTCAGGACCACGTCTTGAATTCCATCGAACTTTGACTATCGGAATCTTGCTTTGCTTCAGTTGTTTGACCTCGCGGTCCATAATTTCAGCTGGTTCTTCAATGAATCGCAACTGTTCATCTACTTGTATTTCTTCCAACGGTACAATCAATGTCTCGTCAGAAAGACATTTCTTTAAGTTCGACACATGAAAAACATCATGAACTCCACTGAGTTCATCCGGTAGTTTGAGTTGATACGCAACCGGACCAATCCTTTTCAGAATCTCAAAAGGTCCTACGTAACGTGGACTAAGCTTTCCGCGCTTGCCGAATCGTATCACACCTTTCCAATGTGATACTTTTAGAAGAACTCTGTCTCCCACTTGAAATTCCAACGGCTTGCGACGTTTGTCTGCATAACTCTTCTGGCGATCCCGAGCCGCTGCCATACGGTTCCGGATTTGAACAATCTTCTCTGTCGTCTCGTGCACCAGTTCAGGACCTGTTATCTGACTATCACCAATTTCAGCCCAGCAAACCGGTGAACGACATTTGCGACCATACAAAGCTTCAAGCGGTGCTGCTTGAATACTTGTATGATAACTATTGTTGTAAGAGAATTCCACCAACGGTAAATGATTTTCCCAGCTATCACCAAAGTCAATTACACAAGCTCGTAACATATCCTCGAGCGTTTGAATCGTTCGTTCACTTTGACCATCGGTCTGTGGATGATAAGCGGTACTCATATCCAAGCGAGTCCCCAATGACTTATGAAGAGATTTCCAAAAGTTGGAAGTAAATCGGGCATCCCGATCTGATATAATAGAGATTGGCACGCCATGCCGGCTACCACTTCCTTGATATAAATGCGAGTCAATTTCTCCATCTTGTCAGTTTCTTTGATTGCTAAGAAGTGTGCAGATTTCGTTAATCGATCGACAATTACCCATATCGTATCACAACCGCTCGGTGTACGGGGTAACTTAGTAATAAAATCCATTGAAATCTGTTCCCACTTCCACATCGGTATCTCTGGTTGTTGCAGTAAACCAGATGGCTTCTGGTATTCAACTTTGACTTTCGAACAAGTCAAACATTTGCTAACGTACTTAGCAATATCAGCTTTCATGTGAGGCCACCAATACAGTGCCTTCAAGTCATGGTACATCTTGTCTGATCCCGGATGGATTGAATACTTGGACTTGTGTGCTTCATCCATCACGAGTTCCCTTAAGTCTCCATACAAAGGTATCCAAAGTCGATCAATGAAATAACGAATTCCATCAGATTTGACATCCAACTGTGTTTCCATCCCGCGTAGAGATTCCTGTACCAAGTTTTCTGTTTTCAAGGCCTCGATCTGAGCACTGCGTACCTTGTCAGGTAAGTCAGTATGTATCGTCATCATAAGTGCGCGAACCCGTCTTGTTGAAGTTTCCTTTCTGCTTAAAGCATCGGCTACCACATTAGCCTTTCCCGGGTGATACTTAATCGCACACTCATAATCGTTCAACAACTCAACCCATCGTCGTTGCCTCATATTAAGCTCCTTCTGATCAAAGATATGTTGCAAACTCTTATGATCAGTGTAAATAGTACACTTAGTTCCATACAGATAATGCCTCCAAATCTTCAAGGCAAAAACCACTGCTCCTAACTCCAAGTCATGAGTAGTGTAATTCTTTTCGTGTGTTCGTAGTTGTCTGGAAGCATAAGCGATCACTTTATCACGTTGCATCAACACACATCCCAAACCTTGTGCAGATGCATCACAATACACCACAAAGTCTTCCGTCCCTTCCGGTAAGGACAGAATCGGTGCGCTGCAAAGTTTCTGTTTCAATAACTGGAATGCAGCTTCCTGTTTATCCGTCCAGTTATACTTTGTTCCCTTATGCGTAAGAGCTGTAAGTGGTTGAGCGATCTTTGAGAAACCCTCAATGAATCGTCGATAATAACCCGCCAAACCAAGGAATTTTCGTACCTCGGTAGGAGTCTTTGGTGCTTCCCAATTCTTAATCGCTTCAATCTTCGCTGGATCAACATGTATACCCTTTTCATTAACTATATGCCCCAAGAATTGTACTTCTCGCATCCAGAAATCACATTTCGAGAACTTAGCGTACAATTGTTCCTGTTTCAATAATTCTAGCAGTAATCGAAGATGTTCAGCGTGTTCCTCCTCAGACTGTGAATAGATGAGAATGTCATCAATGAAAACAATGACAAACTTATCAAGATAAGGTTTACAAACATGATTCATGAGATCCATGAATACAGCTGGAGCGTTTGTCAACCCAAATGGCATGACCAAGAACTCATAATGGCCATATCGTCACCTGAATGCTGTCTTCGGAATATCCTCCTCCTGAACTCTTAGTTGATGATAACCCGACCTGAGATCAATCTTCGAGTAGTAACTCGAACCTTGCAACTGATCGAACAGATCGTCAATTCTGGGTAACGGATACCGGTTCTTGATAGTAACTTTATTCAATTCCCGGTAATCGATACACATACGGAAAGTCCCGTCCTTCTTCTTTACAAACAAAACTGGAGCTCCCCACGGTGAAAAACTAGGTCGTATGAAACCCTTATCCAGCAACTCTTGCAATTGTGTGGATAACTCTTGCATTTCTGACGGTGCAAGTCGATAAGGCGCCCTAGCTATCGGTGCTGCATCTGGTGTAAGGTCGATTCGGAATTCCACCTGTCTGATAGGCGGTAATCCCGGCAAGTCTTCTGGAAATACCTCCGGAAATTCACAAACTACAGGTATATCTTCAAGCTTCTTCTCAGCTACCGGCCTTTCAGTTATAAGGGCTATAACTGCCGTATGACCCTTACGTAGACACTTGTGTGCTTTCATACAAGATATGAGACGCAGTGGCGTACTGCTCTTCTCGCCTTGTACATATAATGTCTCTCCCTGCGGAAGAGGTATGCGAACAATCTTTTCATGGCATACGATTTCAGCCTGGTTCTTGGACAACCAGTCCATGCCAATGACTACATCAAAACTGCCTAAAGCGATAGGCATAAGATCAATCTCTAATGTTTGACCCATCACATCAAGGATACATCCCTTAAAGATATTTTCCACTACTATCAACTTACCATCAGCTAATTCCACAGTGTATGGACTATCTAAGGCAGTGGGACTAACATTTAGCAACTTAGCAAGTGAACTAGATACAAAACTCCGATCGGCACCAGTGTCAAATAACATAGAGGCATAGTGATTATTTAAGAGGAACGTACCCGTGACAATGTTGGGATCCTCCCGCGCTTGACGTCCTCCAATCACAAACGCCCTGCCTCTAGCACCATTGTTGTTGTTGTGGTTGTTATTGTTGTTGTTGTTATTGGTGTCATTTCCATTACCGTTGCCATTTCCATTGCCATTGGCATTATTGTCCCCGCCTTTCTTGAGCTGTGGGCAATCTTTCTTAAAATGCCCCATTTTGCCACACTCAAAACAACCCTTCTGAGCGTTGTTCTGGTTATTGTTCTGGTTGTTGTTGTTCTGTAGCTCCCCGCGACAATCCTTAGCCGCATGCCCAATCTTGCCACACCTCTGGCACTTAGCTCTCTCACATTGGTTACCTGCATGATGGTAACCACACCTGTTGCACTTGGGGTGTTTGCCAATATAACCCCCCGATGATGATGATTGCTGACCACTGCTTGAACCATGATAAGACTTGTTTGAGTCTTGTTTCCGATTCTGCTGATATGATTGTTGGTTGTGACCCTTAGAGTTGTTACCTTCCCACTTTCTTTTATGATCTCCCACCTTGGTAGCAGATGTTCGTTTAGGTAGGGTCCCCTGTAACACTGCCTGGTCAGTAAGCTGATGCGCTAAACGAACAGCTTGTTGGATGGTGGTGGGATTCGCTGAAGTAACCAACCCCTGAATCTGAGGCACTAGTCCTCCAATGTATCTTTCAATCCACTTGCTGGCTGGAGTAGCCATGTGTGGTAGCAGTCTGGCCAACTCATGTGACCTGGTTGTGTACTCTTCAATATTTGACCCCTCCATCTTGAGGTGCCAATATTCTTCTTCCAGCTTCTGCATCTCACTGCGAGGACAATACTCCTCTTGCAGTAAAGTTTTGAAGTTGTTCCATGTCAAGGCATTTGCCTCACCCAATCCCAGAGTCTGGACATTCGAGTTCCACCAGGTTAATGCTGGACCCTCCAATGTTCCCGTTGCAAACTTCACCTTGCTCTCGTTGGGCAGTTGCACATTTCAAACACCGACTCAGCCTTTTCAATCCACCGAAGGAGTCCAATGGCCCCCTCCGACCCTTTGAAATTGTGTGGTTTACAGTCCAAGAACATCTTGAACGTGCAGACTTGTGGATTAACCAATCCCCCAGCTGGACCCTGTGGTCCTGTGTTGTGTGTCTGTGCATACTGTGCGATTGCCTCAGCGACTCTGTTGTTAATTAGCTCGTTGAGCTCAGCGACTGTCATGTGAACGTTTCCCTCAGCCATTTGTTTCCTATTTACAAGAAATGTTAGCGCGTATTCAAAATCAAATTTGACATGTGTAGGTAAAACAAAAAACACAACAGGTAATATAAATCAACACAATTGTTGGAAATAAATAATAACTCTTCAATAGATAGAAACTTTCTTTGAGTACAATACTTTTGAAATGAAACATACTTTTCAAACTACTAATGTAGGAACACAACCCGTTCCTAATAAGTTTAAACAAAACAAGAAAGAAAAGAAAAGAAAATCAATCGTCCTCGACAGTGGATTCAGGATCGGACTCAACAACTGGTGCTGGTTCCTCCTCCTCATCCTCATCATGTTCCTCATTCTCAGAGGCCACTAAATCCTCCAAAGCTTCAACCCTGCCCGCCAAGATCTCCTCTCGGTGCTCTGACTCTTCTAGACGACCAATCAAATTGATCATCTCATCACGCATATCATGAACCAGATGGGCAAGATTATCCTGCCTCTCAATAGCATCCCATAATTCCTGAGATCTCTGTGCTATCCTATCTTCTGCTACCTCCAGATCCTCGCGCAGTTTGGCGATCTCCTCGGCGTCCGTCCTTTGCCTCTTAGGCTCAGGAGCATCTAGTACTGGTGGTGAATGTGTAGAAGGTCCCTCAGCAGGGATCTGCTGAATGCCCTCCTCTGACTCCTCCTCTGGATCCTCGTCCGGATCCTCGTCCGGATCCTCCTCCGGGTCCTCGTCCGGATCCTCCTCCGGATCTGAGTCATCCTGCTCATATGGTGGAGGTGATGGAATAGGTGGTGGTGGTGATGACGGTGGTGCCGGAACTATCGGCTCCTCGTCCTCGGAATCATCAATAATAATATAAGGTACCGATGATGATGCCATGCCTGTTACATAATACCATATGTAAGTGCGATGCGTAAGCAAATCAATTACATAATGTCATATGTAATTTCTAAGCAGTATGTGTAAACATGTGTGTCTAATGTCTAACAGTCATAGTCTAGGCCTACAAATGCAAACCTAGTTCGCCACCCCCAATTTTCAACTAACGGAATCATACCGTTTGGGAACGTGACAAACCAGGATCTCAGATCATTAGACATAGCAAAGACCTCTATATGAATTTCAAAACATACTTTGGTCTTTAAATATAACATCAGAGTTTATAAAAATTGCGGAAGCGTTTAAAACCAATAACAGTTGTAAAGTAAACATTACAAAACACAATACTTAAATGTTCAAATTCAAATATCCAAAATGTTTAAAAATGCATGCGACTCTATCTCCTAGTCCATGCCATCTTTAATGCGCGCCTTAGCGTCCTGAGAAAACATGTAAATCAAGTCAACACAAAGGTTGGTGCATAACACAGGTTTTAAGCATTCACAATGTTCAAAACAACAGTTTGAATAACAAGATTGTAGATAACATAATCACACATGCACAGTCATGATAGCTAGTCATATAAACTATTTACATAAGTGTTCGACACCGAAGCTGACGGATTGCCATGCTATAGCATGTTTTCGCCTTGCCACTATTGTCTATCACAACAATAGTAAGATTGTGTTTGGTCAGTCAAACACCTGCGTAGATCCCATCTACCAGGTGAGGTTTGTCAAACCTAATAGATCTATTTCCAACTACCACGCTTTGCATTACAGCAAACTAAACGGTTCGAGGTGTGTAAGGACTTTCAAGTTGATATGTTTTCACATAATGTAAACAGCTAACTCATGCAAGTGATATGTATCTAAAAACAGTTTGTTGCACATGTTTTCTCCCCCAAAACAGTTTAAAATAAGAAAGGGGCCGTGTACGCACCTTTGATTTTAGCAGAATGATCAATACGCGTGAAATCGTGTAGAGAATCCTCTTACAAAGGATCTGTGTTTAAACAATAACTTAGTGTTATTCGGATTATCGTTTTGTGCTTGAAATCACATACGTGTCAACACACGTATACTAAAGTGTCAGAAATGTGCATACAATCGTACGCGTGCTTTTGAAATCGTTTAAATAAAATCGTATTTGATTTTATTTAAATAACCGTAGTTATACGCGATTTCGTTTTTGGATTAAAATATGAATTTTATCATTCTAATACGTTCGTATTCTCGTTACGGTTCCAACGCAACTTGAACGGATTAAATCGGATTTAAAACGAGAAAGATATGGGCCAATTACTAAAACAATTGCCAAAAACCCAAAACTGTTGGGGGCCGGGCTCGAACCCGCGACCTCCAACCCAACCTACACACGCACAAACCATCTAATCTGATGACACATTTGTTACAAGATTCAAACTTAAATAGTTTTAATTACAACTTAGCCGGTTCCCCCTTTTTCTAATTGCCGAACCATTAACCCCAAATTAACCTTTTGATGTGCATCCAATCGAACCTAAACCTATGGGGTTTTGTTTCTGGGATCCAACCGAACCTATGGATGGTTTTAATTTGATTATCAACCCAAAACATGATCCCATTCATGATATTCATAGTTTCGAACGTGGATATCCAAACATCCTGTTCAAATCGATTAAATTCGCTCATGATAATTTCTAAAATCATAGGGTTTTCATCAACATAGACATTTCGAACCTGTCTATTCAATCAAATTTGATAATCGTATCTATTTGTATCAAAACTCAAGAACGTTTTCATCCTATGAACCCTAATAACCGATCCACCCAATCTGTGATTTAAAGCACGAATTAAAATAGGGTTAAGCTTCATCGGAACCTTCTGAAACTACTGATAACATTCAATTTTATTTTTAAACTTGTTTAATCGATAACCCCCAAAACAGTTTAGTCTTAGAACCCTAGAACTCGAAGTCATTCGATTCGCTAATGTTGTAAGAAATTGGCATAAAGTCTTCGTTTTAGATGGTATCTCGAAACTGATGGTGTAATTTAATTGAGTTCTAGTATTCTTTTGCTTAGAAACCCCCAAATCCTCAAGGTCGAAGAACCCTAATGATCGAATCCTATTTATCCGATTATAGAAACTGAAATTAACCTATGGTTATCTTTAGTCGGGTCTTTTAGAGTGGTAAGGATTAAAAACTTACTTGTTTTGATAATGAATTGCCGGAAACCGATTTGCACTTGAACCACGATCGTCTTCCAACCCAAAATCCTCTTCTGGCTGCTTGATAATTCGAATTGCTGTAGGGAAAAGCTTCTAAATATGCCGATTTAGAGTTCTGGAAGTCCAATTTGTGCGTTTATAGTCGAATTATATATTCCCCATGATTCCAAATGACGGTTACGACTATAGGAGTTATTCCTGGTTTAATTCGACCATAATTCATGTAATAAACTCCGAATTGATGATGGTAATCATCAATGTGACTGTTACAATTGATTCAATCCACCCATAATTTGTTTTAGGATCCAATTTCGATTTTCCCCCAAACCATATGAACGAATTTTGACTTAAAAGTCAAAATTGTTCTTTCTAGATGATTACAAATCTAATGCTTGTAATTTCTAACATTTTGAACCCTCTTAGACTAATTCCAATACTTCTAATTTGATCTCCTATGATTTTCTTAGTTTTCGGCTAATAAAACTAAACTAAATTCCCAATGTATTACAAATTGGGCCAATTGAGACATTATTGGGCTAGGTTAACCCAATTGGGCCTCTCAGATACAATTGGATCTCATTGGGCCTTCCTTGGCCTTATTGGGCCTTCCCTGGGCCTACTTTGTTTTCATTGGGCCTCACTTGACCTTATTGAACCTTACTGGGCCTCCCGTGGCTTATTGGGCCAACCTTTGGCCTTACTGGGCCTTCTTGGGCCTTAATGGGTCTACTTGGGCCTCAGTGGCCTTCCTTGTTTCTATTGGACCTAAAATGGTCTTATTGGGCCTACATTGGCTCTGTTGGGCCTGTGATATCATCATTTTCAGTTAACAGAGTTAGTCCAAAAAGTCGGATTGTCACAACAACTATGAATGTAAGACTATTATAAACTTGGATTGGTTGATATTCACAAGGTATGAATATAGAGCAAGAGGTTGCTGCCAAGGTTCATTGATATCTATGGGATATAGATATAGGACTGGCCCGCTCTCAAATATTTCTTCATGGAATCTTTGTGATTAGTCATAAGAAATATTGAGTAAAGGCGAATATCATTATGTCCTCAGACCTGAGATACATATTGGGTCTTGATATTCACCAAGTATTGTACTTTGACTTAGTACTTTGCTGTTCTGAAACATGGCAGTACATAAGGCTGAGTTCAGGTATGATACAAGGTGATTGTGAGAGACGTATGTAGTCAAGATGGAATTTGTTCCTCTTATTCGTTGAGAGTAAGATGTCTAAGGCCTGTTTAAGTTAAATCATCGGAGAATGACAACTCTATGTCTCCAGGATTTAACATGACATCAGCAACAAAAGGATAAATGATTGATTCACCTAAATCATATTCAAGTAAGGTACTTGAAGAGGATGATGTTATTGAATGGCACTTAGTCATATACATTAGGAGTAGCAAACCGTTGCTAGGCGTTATTTGCTGCTTGCATCAATCTTCTATGAATCTTGTGCAAGTGGGAGATTGTAGGAATCGGTCTGCCCAAGATACATATTAAATTGATGTGGCTAGTGTGATATGATCCAAGTCGGGTCATACCCAATAACAAGCTAGACAAACACCTGCAATATTTATTTATTGATTTGATCAGTTAAATAAAAACAACACTAAGAACATTTAGAAAAATGGTTTTCTAAATAAGATGCACTTAAGAAATTAATAAATAACATGGGTTTATTTATTTTGAGAGATAATTTTATAATTGTTATTTAATGGTTAAGTAACATTTATAAAAATGTAACATTACTTGTAATGTATTACAAATTAATTAAATTGGTTTTAATTAGTGTCATGTTAAAGTTAGTTGTAAATACAATATAATTTTGTAAGTGTTACAAATTTATTTTGGGTATTAATTTAAAACAAATGGGTTGGAAATTATGGCAAGCAAGCCCTTCCATTGGGGCAGAATTTTCAGCTTTTAGGGGCTGCCATAAACCCCTCCCAATATATTAAAATGATGCTTATATACACATACAAGTAAGCTACATGCAAGACTACCTTTATCTCTCAAACTCAAGAGCATTTCTCTCTCTCTTTTTCCCTTGTTTATTTTCGGCAAAGACAGCAACAAAAGGGGAGATTTCAGCAACTTAAAAGAGGTTTTAAAAGCTGAAATTTGTGTTGTTGAATCCTAGCATTCAAGGGTGGTTGTTGGAGGCTTTGGGTATACAAGCTTGAGGTTTTCTTGGTTGAAGACTTAGCATTCAAATCATCATCTTTACCTTCATTCTTCACGAGTTCTAAGAGGTAATTAATGGTGTTCTTGAATGTTTTTGATAGTATGTTCTTCCATATAAAGATCCATGTTTATGGGTTTTGTTTTAATCTAATGTATTTGATGCATAAACTAACTAATCTCAAAATGGTTTTGATTATAACTCCGCTGCGTTTTAACATATTAATGGTTAATATGACTTTGATAAAAATCTACAAAACTCAACAAGATAGGGTATATGAGCCCAACATCTAACAACCTAAGGACCTCCTTCTTCACCACCTCACCCATGTTAGGATTAAGCCGTTTCTGTGGCTAAACCACTAGCTTGAAATCCTCCTCAACTAGTATGCGATGCGTACAGAAAGAAGGGTGAATACCCTTAATGTCCATCAACTTCCAAGCAATCGCCTGCTTGTGCTCCCTCAGCACATTAATCAGTCTACTCTTCTCTACATCTGTCAGAGCTGCTGAAATAATGACAGGCAGATTAGGGTCCCCATCAAGGAATGCATACTCAAGGTGAGCTAGAAAATCCTTTAGTTCTAACGATGGGGGAGCCTCAACAGATGGCTTATCAGCCGGCTCATGACTCTCAACCTCAAACACTGTGGGATAAACAAGAGGCTCCACTACTAAACTGCTAGGAATATAATCAAGATAAGCCTAAATAGCAGCATCATGGACCTCATCTCCCACATCCTCAACTCTCTCATCCCCGTCACCTAAGTCCTGATCTCCCAACAGATCCACTCCGCTGATGTAGTCTAGGCAACGCTCCATATTAGAGAAAAATGCATCAATGAAGTAAACCTGATTGTCCTGGCCACTGGAGTTCTTCATGGACTTCACCACATCAAAGGTGACGGTATCATCTCCAACACGCAATGAGATCTTCCCTTCATAAACATCAATCATCGCATTCGCCGTGCGAAGGAAGGGTCGTCCCATAATGAGGGGAAGTCGGTCATCAGCCTGCATGTCAAGTATAACAAAATCCACGGGAAAGACAAACTTGTCCACCTTCACCAGGACATTCTCAACAATCCCCCTAGGATATTTGACTGACCGATCAGCCAATGCCAGACTCATGCGTGTAGGTGCTGGCTCTCCAAGATCTAGCTGCTTATAAATGGAATAAGGCATCAAATTGATGTTAGCACCTAGATCCACCAATGCATGGTTCACAGAAGAACCGCCAAACAGACAGGGAATAGTGAAAATCCCTGGATCCTCTAGCTTCTCTGGTAGTTTGCTCTGAACCAATGTCGAGCACCTAGCTCCCAAAGTAACGGTAGAGAGTGTCTCCAATTTCTTCCTGTTAGGCAGGAGGTCTTTCAAGAATTTAGCATATTTCGACATATGTTGGAGGGCCTCTACAAATGGGAGATTGATCTTAAGCTGCTTAAGCATCTCCAAAAAATGTCATACTCCTGATCACGCTTCAACTGCAATGCGCGTGCGGGGTATGGAAGCTTAGTCAAATCAATCTCAGGCTCCTCAGCAACCCTCTTACCTTTCTTCTTCTCTTCTAACTTCTCCCTCTTCAACCTCTCAACTGAAGACTCACTGCTCGGTGCACTATTTGTTGGGTCTAGCCTCAATGGCACCCCTGCAGGAGTCTCCAACTCAATCTCCTCATCCATCGGCTCATCATCAACAAGAATGACCGGTGGTGGCAGCTCTGCATCTCCTCCTCAACCACTGTGTGTGGTCACTGCCTTCACATGACCCTTCAGGTTAGGATCAGTGTTCTCCCTAAACGACCCTCTCAGTCTCTCATCGAATCTCTTCACCAACTCTCCCACTGACCTATGCAGATCCAAAAATCCAGCCTGCTAATTCCTTAATAGCGTGCCGTGCTCCACGATCTTCTGGTCACGCAGCTTGTCTTTATCCATGATTTGCTGAAGCATCTTCATCTGCTGCACCATCATGTCCTCCAGCTTCGTATCTCGATCTCTGCTGCCTGAACTCTCGGGCGCGTCTCTCTCGGTGATCGGGATATGGCGCGTCGGTGGCTTCTCATAGGAGCTGCTGCTGTTTCCCCGCCAATTTAAGTATTGCTGCTGATACTGATTCTGGTGCTATCCTTGATTCTGGCCTCGCCAATTCGAATTTTGGTTCCAATTAGGTTTGGAATTAAAGGACCTGTTCCATCCAAAATTGATGGCCTCAACTTGTGCTTGATCGGTAATCGGGCACTCAGCAGTACTATGTCCACCTCGACATATCTCGCATCGAGCAGTTGTCATCTTCAACTCCTTAATATCCTTAGCCAGTGCCTCTAAGGCTGAAGCAATGCTCGTGTCCGGTGTAACATGATGCATCCCTCGAGTCCGTATAGGCGGTGCAACACTGGGCTTAACAGCCGGCGCAACTCTCCGCACATAAGACGGATCCTCATACTCAGCTAAGGCAAAATCTTCAAGCATATCCTCACACTCTTCGGGCTCCTTCTTATCCATGATATGTCCCCCAGCAGCTGTATTAAACCTCCTCTTCTTCTCTAAAGTGAGTCCGTTATAGAACGACTCAACTAAGACCCAATCGGACATGCCATGCTGGGTGCATCTGCTCAGAAGGGAGTTAAACCTCTCCCATGCCAAATAATATGGCTCATCATCATCTATCCGGAACGAATGGATCTGATCTCTCAGTCTAGCAGGTTTAGAAGGAGGATAGTACTTCTTCAGAAACTTGGTCTGAAGATCAGCCCAAGTGGTGATCGAGTCCCTAGGAAGTAGATTCAACCAGGTCGCGGCTCGGCTCACGAGTGTGAGAGGAACAAATGAAGATAGACGGCCTCCTCCGAAACGCCATTAATATGAAAAGTGTCACAGATACACAAAAAGAGAGAAAGATGGCCAGGGGCGTCCTCATTATTAAGGCCATGGAACTGCGTCGAGTTCGTGATTGTAGACATGACATGTGAAGGGATCTGCCAATTGTTGTTGTTGACTCCCGGGCGTGTGATGGCAGATCGGGCTCTAACAACTCGATGACTGGCAAGCTCATGAACAGTCCGCCTCGGTGGCGGAGGTGGTGGTGGCTCCAAAACAAAAGTAGGGTCAAGAAAACTTACTTGCTGACAGGCACTCAAAATCTGCTCCGGTGAAGTAAGCTCAAACTCCGGCGCTCCCTGCGAACGGGTGTGGGGCATACAACTACCGACACCCTAATCAAACAAGCAAATAAGACTCAAATATGCACAGAAAAACCTAATCTAAGGCTCAAATAGCAAATAACAAGTAAAGGCACTAAGAAAGAAATAAAACTAAACCTAAAAATGAGAAATTAAGCTAAAAGGGGAGAGAAAATAGGAAAATAAGCAAATAATGGCCGCAATCTACTCAAAAGGCTCCTTCTTCTTCACTCCAACAAGCTCTAATCAAGCCTTCAACTCCATGGTTAAGCTCCAGCAGTTCCCAGGCTTGATTAGGTTCCAAACTCGCAGAAGAAGACCCTCAAATTGATCTGGAAGCGTCCCATTTATAGAAGGCATGAAATTAGGGTTTTGGAGCTAAAAATGGTCTGGGTTACATCGGCTAGCGGGGCTGCGTGTGGCTAGGCGGTGCACGCGAGACAAAAGAGTCGGCGGCTGAGCCTCGCAGACGCATCGCCTACGGTCGATCGTCCTGACTAGGCGGTGCGCGCGGATTAGTGGAAATTTGAAAATGTTCCCAGGCACACCGCCTGGGACCAAGTGTTGGCCCGGGGCGTACCGCCTAGGGATTTTTTCTTTGTTTTCTTCGCTCGATCAACTGCACTCGATTTCGATGCCCGTTTGCCCTCGTTTCTGCTTCTCCGGGACACATCCTGCACAAAAACACTCAAAATGTAAAAAGGAACTAAAAACGACTCGAAATATTAACAAAACTAACGAAAACAGACTCGATTATGTACAAAAACATATGCGTTAAACTAACACATCAGTACGCGACGAGTCCCAGAAGACAAAACTTTATAAAAAGCAACCCCAAACCACTTTCATTCAGTTCTCTCACATTTCCACCTATTTTCTTCATTTATTCTCAACCAAAACCCACTGAAACCAACCCCCAAACCCTTTGGAAACACAATTGAATCCATCTTTTGGTGATTTGAAGCTATTGGAGTCCTTGGAGCTTGGAGAGGAAGATAGAAAGCAAAGAACAACCACCAACTCACTAGATCTTCAATATCAGGAGATGTTACAACTCATTCTCAGTGGATCCTAGCTTCTAAGGTAGTTTTATGAGCTTATCTATAGTTAAATCACACATGCAAGGTGTGAAAACACACATGCAAGTGTGTTTGAACATATGCAACTCCATGTGGCTCTTGTGCACAAATTTTGTTAGTGTTCTTGTGTGATTTTAGTGTAGATTTACTGATTTTAGAGTATAGAAAAGTTTCGATTGAGTTTGGATGGGTTATTGTGAAGTTTTGTGTCACTTACCATAAAAGAAACTCTTATGATGCATGTTGTAGATTTGTAATGATCTAGACATGTTAGATATATCTAAATGGTGTCAAATATGTATTGAAGTATTTAGAAACACATTTGGGTGTTTACAAATATGAAAAAGAATGTGATTTTGATAAACTTACTAGTTTTAGAATCTTTTTGAAATCAAAAGAGGGATTTTTGATGTTTGGTTATGATTCGATGATTTTAGATTGTTGTTATATGTTTAGAAATGTTATAAAAACGTATCTGGAGCTTTGATTTGTGAAAACGAGTTTTAGAACGAACACTTTCCAAATATGGAAACTTTGTTTTGGGTAAAAAGGGCATAATTAGTAATTCATGCGTAAAAGATATATTTTAAGCGTTAAAAGTGTTTTTATAAACATACTAGAGGTATTAGAGTCTTAGTATGTAGGATAATGTCCTACGTGCGTGTTAAGATTTAAATAGCACATAAACAAACTAAACATGCAGTCAATTGGTATTGCACTGTAATGATATGTGTTCCAGCAACACATACTTTAAACATTTGATGTTTACTGCTTATGAAAAACTTGTGCTCTCACCAACCTTTGTGTTGACCTTTTTACTCGCATGTTTTCTCAGGTAACTAAGGTACACTCATGAGGATTAGGACGCTAGGCTGGAATCTCATGCATCTGCTTAGTGTCTTAGGCTACTGATACATTTATCATTCTGATTGTCAGGTTTTGTTAGAAAATTTAATACGCTTCCGCAACTATTACTTTGTATTGTTTTGAAAAACTATTTTAACTTAAGCTTCTACAACTTATGATTTCAACGCTATTTTGATGACTCATACATTAACTTCCGTAACTCTGATTTTACGAAAGTTGTTATATCCAAATTATTGGATGTACGTATGAAACCAGACACCTAGGTATCGCAACTAAACTGGAGACTGCGATCTTGCAGAGACCCTGACCGGTCCCGCTTCGCGCCCTCGGAAAGGCCGGGAAGGTCGGGGTGCGACATTATTGTATATAATATTTTTTGCATTAATTCATTGTTGTTTATATTTGTCTTTATGAATAAAATCCGTTTAATACTTTCATTCTTTTGTTTATTATAATGTAGCACGATTATAAGTTTTAATATACAACGAAATCACTAGGGATAACATGTACTCCCATGAAAATCACAAAAAATTGTTTAGTTTTCTCTCACTTTCTGCTTTTGAAAGAGGTTTAGGAGGTTGGAAGCTGAACCGAGCCTCCTCCGTGGCTAAGATTTCCTTAGGAGACTTTGTTAGGGCGGTGAATTGCGTTTTATCTTTTTCATCAATCTACTTTTTGTCTAATATGGTGCTCGGTTGTATGGCCTATGTGATTTATAGGAAGGATTGTTCGACGTCTTGTCAAATGATTGGAACCTCGAGGTGCGGGACCATGGAGGTGAATGCTTTTGCGGTTGCGATCTGGGCATTCTGGTCGCATCAAGGACCTGAGCAGCCTCTTCCCCTCCGAACAAAAGCTTCTGTTCCCTCCATGGCCTCCTCCACATTCTTTGGAATTTCTCTATTGAGGTCCTCAATCAACAGCCGCGGTTGGACCCCATGAATGAATTTGGACACCCTCATTTGCTCTGTGGCATCACCAACTCAAACTTTCCAATTTGTATCCTTCCACGAAAGCACGCAAATCTTCGACTTCTTTTTGCTTTATTTTATGCAATTCCATCGGATACCTACTATATCATTTTTTTGTACAAAATTGGCCAAAAGTTTTCTGTTGAGGTCTTCAAATGTGTGAATACCTCCGTCTGGTAGGCTATTGAACCATAGCCTCGCTGGTCCTATTAGCATTTGCGAGAACATGAGGCACCACTGTGATAAGCACCACCACTCTACCATGGCAGCACCTGAGAAAAGTTCTAGATGATCATCCAGGTCACCAAGGCCATCGTATGTCTTAACAATGGCTAGCATTTTTGTTTTGGGTGGGAAATCGATATTGGCAATTTTTTCTGAAAAACTTAGTGTATGCAATTGGTGCATAAGGATGAGAGAGGTCATCAACGACCCTAGTTGGTTGGGTGATGGGTGGTGTAATGGTATATGTGTTAAAGGACAATAAGCAAGATTTTTGGGAAACTGGGTAAGGCATTCCAGGCTTATTAAGGCTTGGATATGTTGAGTAAGGAAAAGGTGGCATAAAAGGGTAGCGCCGGATATGTTGAGCTATGCTTTGGCCAGCCATGGGATTGAACAGTTGATCTCCCCCGTACCCCGCACTCGTAGGGACTGGGGGAAGGGCATTGAGTATGTGGTAAAGGGGTTAGCTTCCTGGCTTGCCAATGGTTGTAAAAACTATGGTTGGCCCTAGTTAAATGGTACAACTTCTAGTCTAATCAGCTCATGGGATACTCCTCTCAAGAGTCCCAAAAAGGTTTGGCTTGTGACTTCGGGCAACACTACCGGGGTAAGTGTTATTGCATTTTTGCTGCGCTCATATCTGCTGGAGCTTGGAGAAGAATGACGGGTTCAAGAACATTCTGGACATGTGGAGTTAATGGTATGGAGGAGTCTCCTTTGTGTTCCTCCCATATGTAATTGCTTATCAATTCTTGTAAACGAGGAAAATTCTCCCTCACACCTTTGGGTGTTAGTTCGATCATGTCAGCTATGATCAGGGATTGGCGTTTGTTGTCACGAGAGTTGCTCATTCCCTCCATCTCTCCTTCTTGGAATCTTCGACCTGTAAAATCAATGACGATCAAAGATCAGGGAGTATCTTATCCGAAAGTTAAGCAAGACTTTGCCCCACTGTGGGCACCAATGTTGCTTCAACGGTGTCTGGTTCCTGCTAAGCTTAGTATTCCTTCCAAGACAAGCAAAAGAACATCGTTAGCCGTTACAGGAGGTGTCTTCTATGTCAAGACTCTGGCATGAGAGTAAGAAACGAGGTTTTTGAGAGATTGCAAGAATTGTGAGTAAAAGTACTAGTGAGATTGAGATATTTCTTAATCCTATTTACAAGAAATTTAGAGATTATCTTATGGAAAGCACCACTAAGGCTTCTGGGCCTAAATATGAAGGGAGGAGTGGGACACAATATTTTGGAATCAAATCAATGAAAGAATGAGAACAACTCCCATTTAAAATCCCATCCTCATGAAAGTTGAGACAAGCATGAATAATATCTTTACCAAGGATATTCCAGAACCGTTTAATCAAACAAAGATTAAGACCAGCAGGCCCGAGGCTTTATCTCCAGCACATTCCCATACCATTTTCTTTATTTCACCCAGAGAGAATAGAGAAATCAGAGCAGATGCGTCATCAGAAGAGATTCTTCTAATTCCATAACAGATCATACTTGTTCTTTTAGTTATGGGTTCAGAAGAGATTCTTCTAATTCCATAACATATTTTTCTCATCATTCTCCTTGTGCCAATAATCTGAAATCCAAGCTTTTATTTTTGATCCATTTCAGTTTAATAGCATGTGTTTTATCATGGCGGAACATCAAAGTCAAAAAAAATTAGCTAAATATTTAACAAAGTTTATGAAACCTGGAACATTTAACCAAGTATTGAAAAAACGATAGGACGATGGACCAAAATCTGAGCTAACTGATTTAAGAAACAAATGATTATGATCAGAGAAGACCCGTCAAAAGCAACAAGTGAAGCATCCGGCCATCAGCTCATAAAGCCATTACAAACAAGCATTCGGTCAATTTTATTTAGTTTAGTGCCATCGTAACTAAAGATTTAATATTGTGTTCCATCAACCGTGTGTTGCTGCTTTTAATAACTTCATCCATGAGGATAAATCTTTACTTGATCTAACTGCATTAAAATCTCCCATAAAAATCCACAAACCTTCTTTAGAAGCTTTTCAAGTTAATAGCTCCTGCCATAATGCTCGTTCAAATCGAAGCTCTTGTGGGGCATACATGTTAACCACATTGAGAATGACTTGATGCCTAATTAGCACCCTTGAAATAAACTGAAAAATATTGGCCTTAATTACCTTCCTTTTCTTGATGATCATAGAGTTCCAGATGCAAAATGGACCTCCCAAACTTCCTATTGCCTCAGTCACCTTACAGTCAAAACAAGATCTATCCCAAAAATTTTAAAATCTAATTTTCGCAGGATCAGCCATTTGTGTCTCCTGTACTGCAAGGACGTTTACTTTATGGATTTCTCTAAGTTTTCTAATCCCTATTGCCTTGGCATGGTCTTTAATGTAATCTCCAGAGTTTTCGTATCCAAAATTCAAATTTCTATAAATCCAAGTATGTGGCTTCATAAAAAATATATATATATATTTAAACTCACACATGTATACATGTGTGTATGTATGTAAATAAACATACGATAATAAACATTATTAGGAAAGCAATAAAACTAATTCAATGTTTCTAAAATCTTTAATAAAAAAAAATTAACATATATGTATGAATATGATAAATTAGATTCATATAAGATTTAAATGAAATTACTTATGTGATGACACTGTATGTCTAATAATATTCAACTAAAAGCTTTATAAAAAAAGATGATAATAATAATAAATAAAATAGTCTAAGAATTCATAAAACTAATCTTTGGAAAGTTCGTACATATAAATAATAACTCAAGAAGTTTGAGGGGTTATACTTGCAAATTTTGAACAAGTTATAAGCCTTTAGAAAGTTTTAA
The DNA here is from genome assembly GCA_009363875.1 of Mikania micrantha. Classification (NCBI taxonomy): domain Eukaryota; kingdom Viridiplantae; phylum Streptophyta; class Magnoliopsida; order Asterales; family Asteraceae; genus Mikania; species Mikania micrantha. The sequence goes on along the minus strand of CM018683.1, from coordinate 43,412,528 downwards.
ACAAAATGGGTACAAACACATAAACTCTAAGGGCTGAAACTGCCAAAATGGAGAATCTTTCTCCTTTCTCAGACACAGCATGAGTTCGTGGCTCCCATGGCTGGTCCAACTCCAAAATCGTATAATACATAGTTATATATTAAAATTTTGAACACTGTTACGTTCTGCATTTAAATACGAATCAATCTTTATACTGGATTCCTAAAATAGAATGCAATTGCGTGTAAATCAACCAACTGTTAAACGAGCAATGGCTGTCATCATTAATTGAGTAAATCGTAAGCATATTAATCAAATTAAACACACATAAACTAGCTTGCGCGGTATCATTCTGAACCGAGAGACATCAATAATACACACAGAGGATCTTCAAATTTTTGAACCAAGTTCAAGAACGAGCCGCGACCTATTCATCGCTCGAACTCTATCTATTCAAACCCATTCCAGGTAATCCATCATATCATTTAACTCGCTTTGATCTCCTGAACAATACCCCTAAGCTTTTTAGGGCTCACAAACAATCGATTGAACGAATTGGGTTTCAACTAAAACTAGGGTTCATTTGATTTGGGGGTTAAATTGAGAAACAATATAAAATTGATGAAAACAAACACCTGACAACGATTGCTTGCCCATCCTAGGTGTGGGATGTTCCGTTGTACTCCAAGAGACCCCAAGATGTAACCCGAACCGATTTTGTGCAAATTTCATCCGTTTTAACCCATTTTTTAAAAAAAAAAATTATAATAAAAAAAAATCTTAAATCTTTTTACATATTCAGATTTAGTCAATTAAATTTTTAACCAGATTTTTATTAGTTTTCTAATAAAAACTAATTAAATAAATATATTAAATGATTTATAAGAAAAAAAATCCTGATGTGTTTGGAAATTCTAAAACCAAAGTAAGTATAATTATTTTTATTTACTTCTGTTGATTTAAATCAAAAGATATTAAATAGAATGAAATTAATTTTTTTTATAAAGTTTATTAAATTGGATATAAAACTATAATAAAAGGTTTAAAAATTAAAAGTTAGTTTTTTTTTTAAATTGAGAAACAATATAAAATTGATGAAAACAAACACCTGACAACGATTGCTTGCCCATCCTAGGTGTGGGATGTTCCGTTGTACTCCAAGAGACCCCAAGATGTAACCCGAACCGATTTTGTGCAAATTTCATCCGTTTTAACCCATTTTTTAAAAAAAAAATTATAATAAAAAAAAATCTTAAATCTTTTTACATATTCAGATTTAGTCAATTAAATTTTTAACCAGATTTTTATTAGTTTTCTAATAAAAACTAATTAAATAAATATATTAAATGATTTATAAGAAAAAAAATCCTGATGTGTTTGGAAATTCTAAAACCAAAGTAAGTATAATTATTTTTATTTACTTCTGTTGATTTAAATCAAAAGATATTAAATAGAATGAAATTAATTTTTTTTATAAAGTTTATTAAATTGGATATAAAACTATAATAAAAGGTTTAAAAATTAAAAGTTAGTTTTTTTTTTTAAATTGAGAAACAATATAAAATTGATGAAAACAAACACCTGACAACGATTGCTTGCCCATCCTAGGTGTGGGATGTTCCGTTGTACTCCAAGAGACCCCAAGATGTAACCCGAACCGATTTTGTGCAAATTTCATCCGTTTTAACCCATTTTTAAAAAAAAAAAAAATTATAATAAAAAAAAATCTTAAATCTTTTTACATATTTAGATTTAGTCAATTAAATTTTTAACCAGATTTTTATTAGTTTTCTAATAAAAACTAATTAAATAAATATATTAAATGATTTATAAGAAAAAAAATCCTGATGTGTTTGGAAATTCTAAAACCAAAGTAAGTATAATTATTTTTATTTACTTCTGTTGATTTAAATCAAAAGATATTAAATAGAATGAAATTAATTTTTTTTATAAAGTTTATTAAATTGGATATAAAACTATAATAAAAGGTTTAAAAATTAAAAGTTAGTTTTTTTTTTAAATTATTCTGTTCATATTTTCTTTTAAAAATTAAGTTAAATTATTTTATACAAATTATTTATGACATTTAAAATGTGTTTGCCAAAAAAAAAACACATTACAATCATTTTAATCAAGTAAAGGTTTCAGAATATGTTTTTAAAATTAGAACTAATCTTTAAATAGTTGTTTAAAACTTGAGATTAAGATAATTCAAAATGATATATTTTTTTAAAAATCACTATAAGATCAAATAAAAGTTATAAATGATATTTGAACAAATAAGTCTTATAATTCAAATATACAAGCTTCTAAATACAAATAAATGATTAAATGGATGAGAAATCAATTCAAGTAGCATACTTATAAATTCAATTACTATATAATAAATAAAATGAATATTCAATATTTTATTTTATTTATTATAAGAATATTATTTAATATTTTTAAACAATTAGTCTAGCCTATTCATGCCATAACATTGATAAATAAAAAGAATAATTGATATTCTATTTTATTAAATCAATATTATAAGATGAGTTATTCTAAGTATTCATTCAAACATAGATTCATTCAAAATAGGACTTCCATTAGTATGCCATAGTTTCGGGATCCTTGAACTTTGATTATAGGATTGCTAAGACTTGATTACTCAAACTATAGGTGAGTCAAAAGACTAGCTTCCTCATTCCTTAAACAAGGAATTGAAACTAGCTAGCATTCAAACAAGTGAGTTTCTTCACACTCCCTTTTACTTTTTGTTTTTGGGATGTTACACATGTCTTATTCAAAACATTATTCATTCTATTATTCATTCAATTTATGATGCAAGCCTTAGACCTAGTTAGTCATATGTGTTAGAGGCTAGGCTTATACAATGTGTTGATTCTATGTGTGTTGTCAGTCAAGCAATCTAGTACTTAGTAGCCTAAGATGTGTTAGATATCGTCTTCGCATTGGCTTTTGTCATTGTGTGAAAAAAGTGAAAAGTACACCTAGCAAACTTGTTGAATTATAACTGTTAATTTAAAGTATGGCCATACTTGAATTAACATGTTGTAAGGATACTTGTTTGGACACAAGGTATTGTTATTCATTCATTCATTCTATTTTATCAAACTTGTATTCATGTTGTGCTTATGATACATATTCTAGTTAGGCTACAGTTTGCATCCTTTTTATACTTATTAATTAAACTTAGTGTGTGATCTCACAAACTATGCGAATAGTTGACAAACTCTATTTTACATGTGTGACAGGATAAGGAAGCATGATGAAGACATATGATAGGCTTAGTGACCTAGTTTAACTTTGAAATAAATGTATAAAGTTTGAAATTGAAATACCTTGATTCAAGTTATGTAATGTTTGTTTATTATTTAATGAATGTTGTATTTAATTTGTAACAATGATGCATTAAATATTGAAACGTTATAATAGCACCATGAACTAATGAACAGTTATACTCGCTCCCCGACGTATTCCGCCGTCGGCTGTGACATTTAACTCCCTTAAGTTTACGGATATGTAATTCATTAATCACTTAACAAAGAGCCTTTTCCTTCAATCACTGATACAACTTGTTCTTTAAAATATCCTAATCCGATCCCAAAACTTTCACAAACTTGAATATTGTTATCCACTTTGTTAGTGATATCCACATTCTCAATCCCCAACCGCTTCCATTGCGGGACTAGCTGACACAAGTTCACTAATAGGCCCTTGAGCAACAATCAATGCATTAATTATCTATTGATGAATACCCATGGTGGATATTCCCAGAAAATCGACATTGAGATGGAATCTAGAATTTGCCACAGAACACAAGGATGCTATCCTTTGTCGTTTTCTTTTGATTCTGCAATTAGGCTCTGAACCATAAGGACTTTGAATATGAGCCTTGAAAGGAAAAGGTAATAAGGGTTTTGGCTAAGCAATGCAACCGTTATAGCAGCTATTTGTTGCATTATGGGAAAACTGATCAGCCAAAAAGCACAAAAGAGTAAATGTTATGTCATTATTATGTTTCTTTCTCTTTATATCATTTCCATGAACACCTTCTGGCCCTTCCGCATGCATGTGACTGTTTAGTTCTTCCATCGCGTCTGTAGCACTTCTATCATCCTCACCGGTGAGAAAATCCGGTGTCTAGTCTTCGATGTCTTCAGTAATCCAACATCGTATAGTGTTTTCCCCAAGTTGAGACTAATTTCGTCATCGATTCTCTCCCAAGTTTTAACCAAAACACCCACCCTTTCAAAAGATAAATTACCATCTTTTGTGGAAGATTCCGATTTCTTGATTAGGGTACCATAGTTCTCACCAATACGCTTAATCACTACCGCATCCCAAAGTTGTAAAGGAATACTCTCATTTTCAACCAAGCGATTCTATCAAACTCCACATCCGTTAGTGCATGATCAGTCATGGAAGGGAAGCATGTTTTCTGTTGGAAAATAAGGACTGATGAGCAAAACCACTAAAGCCAGACATTTAAATAAAACCGCGGAATGACAAGCCGCGGATGCATCTCTTCCGATTAAAGAACTGCTTCAGTATCGGAAGACCATCAGCGGAACTTTCTCCAAAAAGAACTGCTGCTGAACCTATCTACCTCAGAAGACACTAGCTGATCTTGACATCTTCGGAAAACAACCATTGCATCGGAAGAAGTCAAATGACTCGGAAGACAATCTCCTCTTCCCAAATAACTGATTACTTAATCAGCTTCCGATGAACATCTTCCGAAACAATAACCATTGAACTCCAGTACAACTACTTCCACCTCGGAAGACCTGAAGACTCTTGTTTCCGTTGTTGACTTTGTATTTGTACTAGTCTGTTGTATTAGTGTCTGTACCGATGTCAGCTATTTGTCTTATTATTTCTTGTCTTGTATCCCAGAATGTTTGGGTATTTAAGTCCCAACATTCTCTGAATAAATTGAATTACTTCCCCCAAAACTCCTTGTGCTTTCTATCTCTTCTCTTCTCTCTTTCTAGGCAAGAAAACTAAAACAACGAAAATAACTTTGTGCAAAACTTTAGAGGGAGCTAAAACCAAAGCTTTGACTAAGTGTCTAAAGCCTTGTTCCTGGTAAAACAGCTACTCCTCGAGGTTCTGTAGTTCAACAATTGGTATCAAAGCCTTGTCCTTAGTCTTGGTTTAACCATCAAGGTTAAAACTCAAAGCTATTAATGATATCTTCTTGTTTTAGTTTTCTGCATTCTGTCTTTTCTGTCTTTCTATTTTCTTTAAATCTGTAGGAGTTTGGTTTTTGAACTAAAATGTGTTCAAAAAAAATAATTCTAACAAATCACTTTGAGAACTCATCACTCATTGATTTGCTCATAACTATTTGTGAACCAATGGCAGAAAAATTCACCCTAGACCCTCATAACACCGGTTCTGCCACTATGCCACCAATCTTGGTTAAACACCAATATAACATTTGGCAGAGGCGGATGTTACATTTCCTGTCCAATAATCATGTATGATGTTGGAAGTCTGTCATGTTCGAACCGCATAAACCAACGGTTCTGGACACGGAGACTGGAGACAATGTCCTGAAAGATCCTCAGAATTACACCGAAGAAGATTACCAGAAGTTGGAGCTTGATGCAAAGGCACATGCTCAACTGGCTATGGCCCTTCCTAATGAAATATACTCTGGTCTTCTTCATCACGAGTCTGCTAAAGACTTGTTGAACGCTTTAAAAGAGCAATTTAGTGGCACCGAAGATGTTGTGGTTAATACCAGGGAGATATTAGCTCAACAATACGAGACATTCTCCCAACTAAATAATGAGTCACTGATCAGCAGTTTGAACGATTCACTTCTTTCTTAAGTGAATTAAAATTAGTTGGTCAAGTGTACCCCCTTGTTTCTGTTCTGAATCACTTCTTGAGATCTCTACCTGAGAAATGAGAAACTTATTCCATTGTCATGAGATCCTCTCTAAACTTTGGCAAACTCTCACTTACCCAACTTCATGGCAAGTTGCTCACCTTTGAGCGAGAGATTGACTAGAAAAGAAAACTAATAAAGTCTGGTAAATCAACTAAAGAGTATGTTCAAGGGAACACAGCTCTTCTGAGTCATAACTCTGAGACAAATGATCAAGGTTATGATGAATACATAGACATAACCACTGGCATCACTTCTTCTTCTTCCTGTGATGACCACTATCCTATCTCTGATCATTTGTATTTTATCATGGATGATCTCCTTCAAGTTCCAAGTGATGACTTGGAAAAGATGGACTTTCTTCACCAACTGGCCCTCTTGAGCATAAGAACGAATAAGTTCTACAAGAGGACCGGAAGGAAATTTCCTGGTATTCATGGGAGAACTAGGTTCAGCCTAAATAAGGCTAAGGTCCAATGCTATAGATGTCATGGCACTTGACACTTCGCCAGGGAGTGCAAAAATGCTCCCAACTCAAATTCTTCACCGTATATGACTTTCCCTAACTCACAATCACATACTTCTTCTGCACCTTTTTTTTCTTCTTCTTCCTCATCTTTCAGAAGGCACAACAATTCTCAAGAGTCAGCACACATTGTACAGACTCCTCCTCCTACCAATGTACAATTTGTACAAGCTGCAAATGGTAGCATTTATCAACTTACTCCTGCACCTCTTCAAATTGTTGCACCATCCCTTCTCAAATAAGTGTACCAGGCCCTGCTGTCCAGTCCCCTTATTCTAGTCAACCTGATCTCTTCACCCAAGAGTACGTAGACTGGAGCAGCCTGCCTGAAGATGTAGGCTATGCCCTCATCACCTCTGAACCAACAGATTTCGCTCTTGTGGCTGTTGGTGACGATTCTTCTTCTTTTGAACAACCTGCTGCAAACACTCCTGATGCGCAGATATCTTCTTCTACTCTAGAAAAACAATGTACTGATGCGTGCATAGAGGCTTTTGCAAAAATAAAGAAAGCCAACATGTTGCATCAACAACAAAATCCTCCGTTTCCTACGTTTGTTTATCCCACTAAAACTAGCGTTGAGAAATTGGAGGAAACACCCTTGGGAAAGTGATCAAAATAGTAATGCTTCTGAACAACTGAGATTGCTCCAACCATGAGCTCTACCCAAAGTTCGGAAGGTACAATTCTTCTTAAAACCTCTGATAATCATGCTGCCCGACTTGACAAAGGAAAGAAGCCCATGATTGACATCATATTTCCTCCTTCTCATCCTCATCCCCTCTATCCAATAATGAAGGCAAATAAGCCTTTCATCCCCAACTACTCCTCTCTATCTCCTGCTTGTCTAAAGTGTTTCAAGTATAATCACACTATTGAAAACTGTTGGACAAAAACTCCCTTGGTGAGAGCAAGAGAAAAACTGAATGCTGAAAGATTGAAAGCCGATCAAGGTTCCTCTTCTAAAGGGAACCTCCCCAATAAGATGAAGAAATCAAAGAAGGCTAATATATTTTCAGCAAACAGTTCAAAAAGATCTAGCTCCCATCCATCTCTTCATTTTTCTTCTCCTTCATCTGCTTAACCAGGGCCGTCCATTCTTGGAGCACCACCTTCTTATCCCATGGTGACTCCTGCTGCCCATTCTTCTGCTGATGTGAACCCTCCTTCTGTGGATTCACAAATCAATATCTTGCATCAAAATCAGCAACAGCTGATACTAATGATGCAGAAATTGATGAATAACACTCAGCAAAACAAATAAACATCTTCTCTTTCTTCTAAAAATAAAATAAGACCCATATCTAACCTATTGCAATTAATTATCATGTGCAAAGACCTTTTTCAAACCCAAATCATCTATGGTATGTGGACAGCGGAGGCTCTAGGCACATGACAGGATGCAGATCCATTTTAAATAACTTCATTCCAAAGAATGGAGGATCTGTTTCCTTCGGAAATAATGCAAAAGATTGGATAGTAGGGTCTGGTTCTGTCCTGAGTGGAAAACTGCACTTTAAGAATGTAAGCTTAGTTGAAAATCTCAAGTTTAACCTCTTGAGTGTTTATCAACTAGCTGACAAAAACTTTAGTTCATTTTTCACCAAGGACAGTTGCAAAATTCTGTCTCCTGAAATAAATTCAAAAATAAAGATCTTAATTGATCAACACACATTGCTAACGTCTAAAAGAAGTGGAAATATCTACGTTGTAGATATGACCACTGATTCTCAAACATCCTCTCCTACTTGTTTGATAGCCAAAGCATCATCTTCTGAAATTGCCCTTTGGCACAGAAGATTCAGTCACCTTAACCACCAATCTCTTCATAAGCTTTCTACCCTTTCTTTAGTAAGAGGATTACTTTCTAAAGAATTTCACTTTGAAGGTCAATGTGAATCTTGCTTAAAAGGAAAGCAACATAAAACATCACATAAGTCTATTGAGGAGTCCAAAACAACTAACTCTCTCAATCTACTTCACATGGATCTTTTTGGTCCACTAAAGGTAGCCAGTTTGGCAAGAAAGAGATATTGTTTAGTTGTTGTGGATGACTACTCAATATTTTGCTAGACCTTCTTTCTCTTCAGCAAAGATGAGACTTCTGATAAAATAATTGCCCTTATCACCCAACTTGAAAGACAATTTGGCCTTCCTGTCAAAATAATAAGGAGCGAATATAGGACTGAATTCAAGAACCAGGTTCTTGATAAGTTCTGCATCTCTAAAGGAATCCTCAGACAATACAGTGTTCCTAGAACTCCCGCTCAAAATGGAGTAGTGCAAAGAAAGAATAGGACACTTATTGAAGCTGCAAGAACTATGCTTGCTGATTCAGGATTACCTTTATCCTTCTGGGCTGAGGCAGTAAACACTGCTTGCTATGTCTTAAACAGAGTTCACATTGTGAAAAGACATAACAAGACTGCCTATGAAGTCTGTCATAACATAAAGCCTCTCATCTCTTTCTTTAAAGTCTTTGGGTGTCCATGTTTCATTTTGAACACAAAAGACTCTTTACCCAAGTTTTCTGCTAAAGTTGACTCTGGATATTTGTTGGATATTCTCAGACCTCTAAGGCTTACGTGCTTTCAATCCCAGAACCAAAATTGTTGAGGAAACTATTGATGTCAAGTTCAATGAGTTTGCTTCAACTTCATCTCTCCCTTCTGCTCCTGATGATCTCTTTAATCTTGAAAGCTTCACCTACATCTCTTCTACCCCTTCTTCTTCTTCTCCTTCTTCAGAATCTTGTCAAACATCTGAAGATCTATCCTCTCTTGAGGAGTGTTCTGTCTCTAAATTCTTTAGCTCCCTTTCTTCTTATCAAATATATTCTCAAGACCAAGATGAAAAAATCTCTACTCCTTTATCCCCAGCCTTGGATAATATACCTATAGATTTTCCTGAAAATGGTCCTGCTTCCCCTTCAGAAAATTCTCCTGGACCCACTGAAAACTCACCTTCTTCCGATGTTGCCTCCTCAAATAACTGTTTGGACATCATTCCTTTCAGTAGAAATCATCCTCTAGAACAAATCTTAGGTGATTTAAATAAAGGTTTTCAAACTAGAAGCCAGATTTCAAACTTCTGCCTCATGCAGCCTTCTTGTCCCAAGTTGAGCCTTCCAAATATCAGGAAGCTCTTAAAGATAATAATTGGGTAGAGGCTATGCAAGATGAACTGTTATAGTTCAAAAGGCAAAACATTTGGACTCTTTGCCCCTTGCCAGCAGGAAAATACCCTATCGGAGTTAGATGTGTATTCAGAAATAAAACAGATGACATAGGTATCGTGATAAAAAATAAAGCCCGATTGGTAGTGCAAGGTTACTACCAAGAGGAAGGCATCGATTATGATGAAACCTTTGCTCCCGTGGCCAGACTGGAAACCATTAGACTCTTCCTAGCATTTGCTATATCCCATAACATAAAGGTATATCAAATGGATATAAAAAATGCATTACTGTATGGGACAATAAAGGAGGAAGTTTATGTGTGTCAATCTCCAGCATTTGATGATGTTCATCATCCTGATTGGGTGTACATACTAGACAAAGCACTTTATGGTCTGAAACAGGCACCCAGAGCATGGTATGATACTCTCCCTCAATTTCTTCTTTCTAATAAATTTTCTTGGGGAACTATTGATAAGACTTTGTTCATTAAGAGGGTAGACAAGGAACTTTTGCTGGTCCAAATTTATGTCGATGACATCATTTTTGGATCAACAAAACCTTCCTTATGTGCACAATTTTCTAAATTAATGTCTTCTAAGTTTGAAATGAGTGCTTTAAGTGAACTAAAAACATTTTTAGGGCTATAAGTATAACAAACCCCAATGGGACTTTTATTCATCAATCTAAATATGTAAAGGATCTTCTAAATAAATTTGATATGAATGATTGCAAAATAATTTATACCCCATGGCTACAAGTCCAGGAATAAGTCCGGATGAAAACGGTGAGCCTGTTGATCAAACCCTCTACAGGTGCATGATTGGATCTTTGATGTATCTTACTGCATCCAGGCCAGACATCATGTATGCAACATGTGTATGTGCAAGATACCAAGCAGCCCCCAAACAATCCCATTTGTCATTTGTGCAGAAGATACTGAGATATCTTAAAGGCACTCCTATGCTAGGTATCTGGTATCCTGCTAACCAAACTTGTAAGCTTGTTGGTTTTTCAGACAGTGATTATGTTAGATGCTCGCTCACAAGAAAGTCTACTTCGGGAGGATGTCAGTTCTTTGCAAATTGCTTAGTGTCATGGCAAAGCAAGAAGCAAACGTCGGTGTCAAATTCAACTGCTGAAGCTGAGTACATTGCAGCAGCCCATTGCACTGCCCAAATCCTTTGGTTGCAATACCAACTGCTGGATTTTGGAATAACTGAACTAAAAACACCTCTCCTAATAGACAGCGAAGCAGCCAAAAATATAATAAAGAATCCTGTCTACCATTCAAAAACCAAACATATAGAAATAAGGCATCACTTCATTAGAGACTGTATTGAAAAGAGACTAATTGTCCAGAACATGTCTCTACAAGTGACCAAATAGCATATATATTTACCAAACCCTTGGACTCCTCAACTTTTCCGAAGTTTGTGGCCAAATTGGGAATGATAAATATGAGCTAATAAATATGGTTAAGAATATGTGTCTTAAACCTTTAAATAAATACATAAAAGGATAATCTTTAATGATTATCCTAACAACGAATATTTGACAAACCACTGATGAAGAAACCTTGGTCTCTCTCAGTGGTTATCACTTAACACGGATAGGATCAGTGGTTACTATAACCATTGTTTCATATCTATCCACGGTTACAGCTTCCGTTGTTACAAGTTAAACCTTCCGTGGTTTACTTCTCTTCCGACATCTCTTCTTCTTCCGTGATTTTAGCCACTCTACTTATCCATGGTTACTTTTCTTCCGAGGATAAAATTCATCCAATGTTAAAAATCTCCTCTGTGGTTAAATTTTCTTCTCTATGGTTAACTAATTCTTGAGACTTACGTCTGATTTGACGGTCACTAATCGCTCTACAGGATTAGACCCCCTACAATTTATTGAATTGACCCTCATTAATTGTGCTCAAGGCTCGATTATATCCTTGCATTTTACCTTTTTACCCCTTTCTTCTCTAATGACCACTGACATTATTTATATCAATGGTTACACTCTTAAATCTTTTAGTTCTTTCATAATCACTCAACAAAGTTACTTGATCTTTCTTTGATCAAGAACACTCTCCTTTCAAACTTGAATATTTCGAATGCTACTCATGGCGAAGGACAACTGCTTGTCAGGTATGTCGCCTGGCACGATGCAATTACACTGATTCCGTCTGAGCTTTATGCTCATGATGATGGTGTAAAGGCATCGGACCAGGCTTCATCCCTAACAAAGCTTTGTATGTACTTCAAGGTGTGCATGAACGTACTAATTTGTCATTTGTTTCTTCTCTATCATGATCACAGGTTTGTCCAATGGGTAAAACCCCTAAGGTAAAGCTTTTGATATGTTATAAGTAGTGACAGTTTTATTTTTGAAACCGCCTTTGTGTGTGAACGGTTAAACTTCCTCATTTCTTTTTCTCTAAAAGCAAAGTTGGGACTCACATTTTGCGTTCATAACTGCTCGGTGTTCATTGTCGCAAAAATGGCCCTGAAAATCAAGCCTATCCATAACCTCGTAGCTTACCTTGTCAAATCTTTTGAGTACCCTCACTACAACGAAGCAATCCACACTCTGGTAAACTCTTTCGTTCATAATGCTCTCATTCTAAACCCTCCTATCTTGGAAGTTGCTCTAAACCAGTTTTGGGCAAACTCATCCTTGGTGATAAAGGATGACTCTGTTGAAAGCATCACTTCGGTGGTTGCTGGTCAACAAGTCACCATCACCCTCACAAAAATAAGCGTTGCCCTAAACTTGAACATTACCAAGGCTCCCAAAAATGTTTCTCTAAAACTTCTTCAAAATGCTTTTATTCAGTGTGACTATCAGGGTGACCTGAAAAACAGGACTTTGTACAAAGCTTTCTTCTACCCTAAGTACAATTTCCTGTATCACACCATTTTACAGTGTTTGTCTCAAAAGTCAACAAGTTGGGGAGAAATGACATATGACATGCAATATGTCATGTATGCAACTCTATCCAACGAAAAGGTCAATTTGTCTCAAATAATATTGGATTATCTGGTACATCACTAGAAAAGTCCTAAGTTTCTGTTGTATCCTAGGTTTGTTATGGCCTGTCTCTTTGCAGACCTTAATAAGGTTTGTCACATTGCTCCTCTTACCACTATCAAGGGAATTGACAAATAGGTGTTCACTGGATTGAACATTGATGCAAGACAAACGGATGACACTAAGGAAACACCCATCCTTGGTGAACCCACATCCACCTCCTCTTCCACACCTGTAAAGGTACTGGCCAAAAGAAAAGCTTCTACCAAAGCCTCTAAACCTAAGAAGCGCAAAAAGACTGTTCAGGAAGATGAGATCCCTGAACATGTCCCTGCCCCCACTGGGCAGTTGGATACATCTGTTCCATCCACACAGATGAATCAAGGATCTCCACCCCACCTAGCTCCTCATCAATCCTCTCAACAGGATGATGTTGTACTTCAAAGGGAATCTTCTCTAACCACTGCAATGTCACTTGACACTCAGATGGCAGTCCACTCTCCCAAGGACATCTCTGTTTCTTCCCCAAATATAGCCCTTAACTCTCCTACCATGTTCTCCATGAGATTGATGTTGTGTTTGAGCAGCTTGGTTCTTCTCCCCCTTCTCCAACAGAGAAGCTGCCCCATCAAATCTTTGCTCAAACTCATCAATCTCCTACCCATGGAGATGAGGATGAGATCAGGATGTCCAGTCCATCTAGACCTCTTGATCATATATCTGGAGCATCCATCTCACATGAGAATCCAATGGGATCTCATTTAACTGGATTAGGCAATAAGACTCCTGATATGGCAATAGCCTATGAAGTTCTTGAAACTGAGGCTGGAAATCCCCAGAACCAAGAAAAAGGGGTCCATGACATCCCTGAGATGGACTCAGGTCATGATAAAACTGACTTACTAGTCAGGGATTCGGATGATATCCTTAAAAGGATGGACGAATCAGAATCTTAAAATAAAGGAATTGACAGATTCTGTTGCTCACATTCAGGCTGATGTGACTAAGCTCACTGAGCTTGTCTCAACAGTCTTGAGTAACCAAGCCCTGCAACCCCAATCCATCCCCTTGCAGGCACCTTCATTTGAGGGTACTTCCACCACACCTACTTCCACAGCCCCCACCTTATCACCTCAGGTTCTTCAGGAAGTGGTAAACAACTTCTCACTGACCAACTTAATACCCTGCTTCAATCCTTAACCAACCAATTCCTCACCACTCAAAAATCCAACTGGATCTGCTGAAAATTTCAGTCGATACCAAAGTCTCCTCCTTACAACATGAAGTCTCTAACCATACCAGATTTCTTGAGTCCCTTACTAGGATTGCTCCTCCTTCTCCCTGGTTCAAAGAACAGACTGATGAAGCCAAATAGAGGAAGAATGAACGGCTCTTGTCTGCCACCCAAGCTACCAAAAAGGTAGAAGACAAGACTGAGCAAAGGAGGATGAAGCTAATAAAGTTAAAGAACCAAGAGGCACTTCTCAAAGCAGCACTGGATCAACAGTTCCAAACTCAAGCTGCTAAGGCTAGCTCAGAGCAGAAGCAAAGGGAAGCCGAAGCTCAAATAAACACTGGGACATCTGGAGTATCCAGAAAACCCATACCTTCTAAATCAGCTCCCACTGAGCAAACAAAGCCCATAACCACTGCCCCATCTTCCTCCACACAAACAAATAAAGAAAGCTCACCCACTCTTTCTCCAAACTCTGCCTCTCAAACCCTTCTTGAACTATCTTCCCTTCCTACCACTCTCAATGCCTCCAAAATTGGTCAAAAACCAACATCAATAATCACTCAGTCTTTCTCAAGAAGACAAAAGAGTGTGGTCAGAAAAACCAAAACCCTCAATAACTTAACTCATAAACCTCCAACCCCTGCTCAAAAATCCACCTCAAACTTAAATGATGATCAGCCCATTTCCTCTGTTGTTTCAAGAAAGAGAAGGCTCATATTGGCTGATGATGATGAGTCTGATCTTCCAAATACCACCATAGCTCCCTCACCAATAAGATCAGCAGATGCTGAGAAACCACAAACCTCTCCAATAAAGGAATCATACTCACCTGTTAGGACTTTCCCTTCCGATGAGGACCTTTGGAAGATAAAGGATAAAGAAACGGAGAAAAAAACTTGATTCTGGTTGGTCTGGAAGCCACTGGTCTCTCAGGAGATTAACTGGTAAGGACCTATCAAGAACAAATAGCTAGATTGGATAAGCAGCAAGATAAAGCCTATCAGGCTGAGAGGGAGCAGTTGATTAAGTATTTGTTGAATGAAGGGAAATACAAGGTTGAAAACTTCAGCAACTGGGATATCACTAGCCTTAGAAATGAAGCTGAAGTTTTATCCAAAAGAATAAAAGCTGAAGTCAAGAAGAAAAAGACCATTGAGCAGAGGAAAAGAATAAAGCACATACTCATCCAAAATCAATGGGGACCAAAGAACACAATAACAAGATGGAGAGATGAATTTCTGTTCGATGAATGGTCAAAGTTCAAAAGAGAGAACAAAGATCATCCTCAGCTTTGGAAAGAAGTCACTTCTCCTTCTTCTTCTACAGTGACTCAGCTCAAAGATGCCAACCCAAGCAAAATGCTTGAACATTTGCTAAATGCACCTTTGGGAACTCTAGATGTTGGGTCAGCAGAATCTCCATCTGCTAAATTCCAGCTTCCTCAGATCAAAAACTCAAGAATAAGAATAAAGAGACGGTTCTATGACTCTGTCTCCAAGAGTATGGCCATTGAAATATTCAATGGCTCAAGAACTTTCTTCTCAAATTGGGATGAGATTCTCACCCTACCAACTGATGATCTGAAGGAACTACAGCACAAGACTCTGGACAATGCTAATATAGAGTATGAAGTTCTAAACTATGTTGTGGCTTCATCAGTCTAGAGGGAGATTGATGGAAAATAAGGACTGATGAGCAAAACCACTGAAGCCAGACAATTGAATAAAACCGCTGAATGACAAGCCGCAGATGCTTCTCTTCCGATTAAAGAACTGCTTCAGTATCAGAAGACCATCAGCGGAAGTTTCACCAAAAAGAACTGCCGCTGAACCTATCTACCTCAGAACACACTTGCTGATCTTGACATCTTTGGAAGACAACCATTGCATCGGAAGAAGTCAAATGACTCGGAAGACAATCTCCTCTTCCCAAATAACTGATTACTTAATCAGCTTCCAATGAACATCTTCCGAAAGAATAACCACTGAAATCCAGTACAACTACTTCTACTGTCACACCCCAACCGACGGCGGAATAACGTCAGGGCGCGACGCGACTATTCATAACACGTGAGTAGTCATAGGTTTAAACTATATGTAATAAAATTGAGACTTTTGCGATTCATATGTCAAGATAGATTACAAGGATGTATGTATAAACATATGTATGATCAGACCTTTGTTGACTTGACACTCGACTCGAAAGTCGCGATTAGCTTGAATTGGTTTCAATCATCCAAAGGCCCTCATTAGGGTCAAAACGATGGATGGACGTCACCCAATAGATCTATTATTGTTACCATTGGCTCATGATAGAGTTAGTGATCATATAGAATTAGAATTCGAATAGCACACACATAGAATCATAGTTTAACACATATGACATAGTATCATACACATAGACATAGAGTTTGAATCCGCAAGTTTTGTGAAATAGAATTTGAAATTGAATAGCGTATACAAGTTGCACCCAATACTTTGAAATGAAATGGGCTACGAATACTCACATAATATGATTGATGATTGACTTCTTGATTGTCATTTATATGAAGACTTACAACTCGCTTCCTATAACATAATGAGTTTCTTTTGAGTTTATGAACCCACTATAGTTTATGTGATTGTGCTTGTGTTCTATTTGTCAAGATTAAAATAGTTATGACTTAACTTATACTTGAAATATTATTTTATAATGCCTTGAAATTACTAAGTGTCGGATTTTATAAAAATTTTGTCATTATAACGACACATTTTGGAAAATTACCATTTTGCTTAACAATTTCAAAACTCATAAATTATATCAACATACATAAATATATATTTACAAGTATATACATATATAAAATCATTCAAGTGAGTATATGAAATATACACACATTTATATATGTGAAAATAATTAATATTTATGTAAAAATGTTTAAGTTTATAAAACTGCTTTTGGACAGATTCTGTCCGGCTTGTTCGGATGAACTTTAAAAATAGAAATCATTGGAATAAAATTACGAAACTTTACAGTCCACTATTTTAAGGTGTTTTGAACAACTTTCATTTAGGAAACTTTTCGTGATTTTGCTTGTAAATGGGTCAAAACAGTCACACAAGTATAAGTCCTTAAAGTTTCTGTTTTGACAGATTTAGACCAGTGAGTTCGGATTCATTTTTAACATAATAAACCTATGAGTTAGATTATGAAACTCTCCATTATACCATTTTAAAATAGTATGAACAAATTTCATTTAGAAAAGTTTTCATGATTCGGACCTTAAGTAAGTCAAAACAGCTGCACAAGTTAGGGGGTACACATCCGCGCACTGATCTTGTGAAGGCTGTTTGGAGCATCTGAGTTTGTTCATTTTGGAGCTTTCACGACCATTTTATGACTTGTTAAAGTCGTGACAATATTCTGCCAGAATTTTGGGATGCATGTTTGTATTTGATAAAAGTTTTACCAAGCTTTAAATTACCAAACATCCATGTAATGGGACTAAGAATGTGAAATCATTCCTTGGCTTCAGCTTGGGTTTTTAAATTATTTCAAACTTGGATTCATATGTGTATATGCATATATATATTGAACATACTCACACATACATACATATGTGTATATGTACGTATACATGCATGCATGTATACATAATATCCTTACACACACACATACTCGTACATGTATATATGTATATATGCATGCATACAATCATCCAAGAGTAAATAAAATGGATGGTATACCTTTGAGAGAAAGAAACTAGAAGAAGATGAAGTATGTTCTTGTTGTACTACTTGTTCTTGTGCCAAGAATTCTTCAAAATGCCAAAAGCTTGTAGGGAAATGGTGGATGGGTCTTTGAAAGATGATAGATGAAAATTTGAAAGTGGTGAGGAGAATGGTGGTGGTGGTGGACGTATGAAGGGAGAAAAAGGGGAGGGTCTGAGTGTTCAAGTGGAGAAATATGTAAGATGTGTAAGACCTTTAAAGATTCTTGTCACATGGAAGTGACATGAGCCTTAGAATCTTACACCATGCCATACTTTTATATTTGTCTTATTATAACAAATTGTAGGTGAAAGGTGGTATAAATATTGGTATTATGGTGGTTATTTACAGATTAAAACAGGTATATTCAGAGTATTACAGTATTTGAATCTTGTACCGGGTAATTATTTTTATAAACGATTTTTATTCGTAAATTATTAAGATATTAAAACTTACTAAAATACATAAATTTTAGCAAATAATAATAATATTATATGATATATTTTGTTTGTCTTATTCGGCTAAACACAGATACTTTCCGTTGTCTGGGACTTTACCGTGTCAAATTACAACTTTACGATTTCACTTTGATAATTCAAAATCTTTACTTATGAACTATTATTTCGTGATAAATTAAGCATGTTGACTAAATTCACATACTGATTAACCATAATATTCGTTTTAGATTGTTTAGCGTAAGACGTTGCTAAATTTACGAAAAATTCCAAATGAAATTAAACTATGCATTTTAAATGTTGCTAAACCTTAAACGAGAGCAAACATTTGATTATTACATTTCTGAATAATTCTGTCATAGCCAACGTTAAATACACTAACGATGTTAATAAGTCAAATTTGAAAATTGACGGATGTCACATCAACCTCGGAAGACTTGAAGAATCCTGAAGACTCTTGTTTCCGTTGTTGTTGACTTTGTATTTGTACTAGTCTGTTGTATCAGTGTCTGTACCGATGTCAGCTATTTGTCTTATTATTTCTTATCTTGTATCTCAGAATGTTTGAGTATTTAAGTCCCAACATTCTCTGAATAAATTGAATTACTTCCCCCAAAATTCCTTGTGCTTTCTATCTCTTCTCTTCTCTCTTTCTAGTCAAGAAAACTAAAACAACGAAAATAACTTTGTACAAAACTTTAGAGGGAGCTAAAACCAAAGCTTTGACTAAGTGTCTAAAGCTTTGTTCTTGGTAAAACAGCTACTCCTCGAGGTTCTGTAGTTCAACATTTTCCAAAGGGCTTCATTGGACAAGAACTTTTCTTTTTGAACCGTATTTTTAAAGTTTTGAGCACCTTCAACCCCCCCCCCCCCCATGTATCCAATGGAAGCATCGACTAGACCTACGGATTTAACCGTAAGATTCGTAAATCCGTAATTCTAATGTCCTTTTTGCAACTTTGTCCCATAGCCGCATCCATATAAGACAATCATGTTATCTGAAGCTATTCCCAAGAGGATTCTTTAATCTGAGTGGTTGTTTCTTGAAGAATGGTTCTTCCGGTTGCTTTGCTCCCCTCTCATATTTTGCTAATCTAATACCAAGTTACGCACCATTGAGTCTAATCGAGTTCAATCTGAATATCATCTCTTTCTTATTTAAGACATCCAAGAATATGATTAAGCCAAATATATTCCCTCCATGTTCCTTTCTTTAGGAATGAAAGCATTCACCCATGTTTCGAAAGGTTTAAATGCCAGCCATAACATAGCTCTATTGCATGTTTCTGGTAGGTTTCAGATGAAAAATATGGTTTCTTGTGGTTTACCTTTTCGTCTTCTAACCTCCTTCAATTGATCTTCGTCTCCATTTCTATCGACTGAATACTTGTAGTTTCTCTCTCCTAAAAACTCTTGATCTTCCTTCCTCGTCTTTTTCTCTCCATTTTTTTTAAAAGTATTGAATGTCAATTAAAATTAAATAGGGCTTGGTTATTTACACATTCAATTTTTTTTATTTTAACACCCGATATTATGTCTTATATTGGTCTATAAAAGATGTATAGGCATATAAATTCCCTCTCACACGCAATAATTTGACACTGGCTGGTCTTGTATGCACCTCATATAGGCCCATACGAGACGTATAGGAGTCCAATAATTGAAAGTAGGAATTTCTGTCAAACAATGATTGCCTCCTATACACCTCGTAGTCTTACTGATCTAATACAAGACATATAGAAGGTTTGGAGGATGTCAGATGGGTGTGAATATATCATAACCCTTCTTAAAAGTATAAAGAGAGTGAATCGAAGAAATAAGTTTTTTGGTTACCCTCCATCCATCTGCCTTGTTTTTCATAAAGATCTTTGATAAAAAAAAATTAATAATAATAACAAAAATAACAACAACAATAAAATAAAACAAACCCACACACTAATTATCTCTCCACTCAAACCCATGCCCACTTCCCCTTTCTGTCGACTAGCACCACCGTTGACTAGAATACCGGAAACCGAAATTTATGATTGATGGAATCACCTTATATGCCACTTGCTTCTTTGTTGCATGCTACAATCTTTCATATATGTGGTTTCTCCATATGAGGGTGGGAAACCCTAATGTGATTTTAAAAAATTGAATTGAGGACCAAGCATGCTTACACATGGGTATAACAAATTACATTAAGCATTAGTGTAATTAACTCTAATAATAATTATTATGTTAATCTTTATTTTAATTTAAAAAAATAGAAAGAATAGACAAATGTCACATACTCATAAACTCTATAAATCTTTTTCCTACCTATTTTCTCCTATTAAATACTAACTTTTATATTGAATTAAATCTTAATAATTTTAAATAATTAAATTATACAATTAAAATCAAATATATAAATATTCTCGTCTGTGTTGTTAGGTATTACAAACACAAAATATAACACAATTATATGCTCGTCGTGTTGTTTATTAGTTATAACTGTTATGTTTGGTAACGTAGGGGGGTATTTGTTGAAAATAGTACAAAAGTGTTGGTATTCGTTTATTTCCATAAGCAAGACCTATTCCCAGACAGCTGTTGACGCAAACATGAGAGAGGCGGCTAAAAACGGACTGAGGTCCGGTCTGGTGGTGATCGGTGCGATAGCATTCGGCTATCTCACCCTACAACTTGGATTCAAGCCTTATCTCGAGCAAGCTCAGCAATACAACGCCTCCAACCACAACAATCTCAATCACCGATCGGACCACCATGATCAGGTTACCATAAACGATGTCGTTTTAGACGATGATTCCTCATCTTGAAATTGACTTTTTGTAGCAATTACGAATGACGGTTGTGATCTTAATATCGTATTCTGGGATTTGATGTTTTTGTGTATAGTTGAATTTTGATTTCTTAGCATTCATGTTCGATTTTAGGTATAATAATTATTAAGAGATACAAACTCCAAATGACTAGGTTTCTTGATTAAATATCAAGATAATTATCCAATATTTAAGGGAAAATGTTACATAAACATAATCAACTTTTGATTTTGTTCCAATTAAATCAGTAGAACTTTGTTTTGTTTCAATTAGGTAACTTAAGTTTGATTTATGTTCTAATACTAGATAAAAAACTTGGATAACAGGTAATCTTGATTCGTTTAAGCTTTATAAGTGAATTTTTAGATAATTTTATGACCCGTTTGAAGGTTTTAGACGTATTTTAGACTCATTTGGGCATTTTATGCTTTTTTCAAAATGTTATAGAAACTGGTCGTAAAATCATAAACGGGTCATAAATCATCTAAAAATTCACTTATAAAGCCTAAACGAATCAAGATTACCTGTTATCAGGTTTTTTTTTTATCTAGTATTAGAACATAAATCAAACTTAAGTTACCTAACTGAAACAAAACAAAGTTTTAGTGATTTAATTGGAACAAAATCAAAACTTGGTTATGTTTCTACAAAATTACCCCTTTAATAAATTTTAAACAAATGCATCATCGAAAGTACGCTAATGAATGAACATGACATATATTCATGTATAACAAGTAGTAACTGCTATACAATATGTTCATGTGTAGCAAACAGTAGTATCTGTACATAAGCACGGTAGCAATTACTTTAAAAGTGACTCTCTCTATGTTGTTATCCTTGTAAATTGGTCGATGTGTATGCACAAGGAAAATAGCACTAGGCAATCCAAAATAGCAAAAACATTTGGATGCAAAAAATTGGCACTTTTATACAACAGACAATTTCAACAACCTAGACATCGCAAAAACATTTGTTGTGCTTTCTATGTACAGGACTAGACACATAAAAACAATAGTAATAACAAAAACCTGTACCTTAATCTGCAAAACGATCATTCTTGTAACCTCGGTTTGTCAATATTTTGTCTGCTATTTCCTAACTACAAAGCAGTTGGAAAAATGGTAACATATCCCAAATTCTGCACAAACATTCTATGGTGACTGCAAGCTAGGATGCTGGCCAAGATCCTTTGGTCTGTCTAGTGGAAGTTAGTCAAGCTGTATATTCCCGTATAACATATTTACACCTTTTTCTTCGGTTTCAAGTTTTTTTAGAGTTTTCTTACTGTAAATTGTAAAGCATACGGTCATAACAGCTGCAATAATGAAGGAGATCGCGTTGTATATAATTTCCAATGGAGTCATTTTATGATCTCCATATTTCATGTTTGCAAATGTCCTTAACAACCTCCCACTGCGTTAGTAAACAATAAGGAAACCAAGAGATGTTCAATAATATGTTTGAGAACAAGTAAATAGAAGAGATGCGCGGAATTACAAAAACTACTCAAGTTTTAATATTGTTCTATTGTTGTGAAATTTAAGTAGCCTCTCTATTCTATTTTTAGACGTGTCTTTATCTTTTCACCTCCCAGACCCTACTCTGAGCGAGATTTTTACTGGGTATGTCTGTTGTAATTATTTTTTGTCAAGTTGTGACAAAAATAGGACATATATGAAACTTGGTTACTGTTTAGTGATTTTTCTTTTCAAGTCTAAACTGAAGTAGACGGTAATAGTGAAGGGAAAAAGTTTGCCAAATAATTATCAAGTTTCATAATAGGTCCATTTAAGTCAGTTTGAAAAAAAATATAAATAACCAAGTTTCTTGCATGTTCAATTTAAGTACGAAATTGAACATTTTTAACATTTATAAACAATAATAAAATAAGATAACAGTAGTCAGTAGGACAATAATGAAAATTAAATGGTTTTATAGTTAGGATAAAATATTGAAACTTGTTATTATCTCATGACTTTATCCCTAAAATAAAAGAAGTTTGTCTATATATTTAGAATGTTTATATCAGCTGGTGTTTATTGAAACATGAATAACTAGTTATTTACCAAGAATTTGCAGTAACAAACAACTCGATTTCTAAAAATAGATACAAATACCCCTTTGAAGCATGAACTTGAAGATTGAGTTACCTGTAAATGTAAATGAAGGCCTCAGGTATCATTCCTGCAATGGATCCCCACAAATAAGGCCAGAACATGATACTCGTGACTACTATTGCATAGTTGAAAATGGTGTATGGAAATGGTGAGATCCTAAAGAGTGCAACCATTCGAAACTGGTGGAACCAGTCCCCCTCCCCAGCCATTCTAACCATTGCACCCGTCTGTGGCCATTTCTTCAACCATTGCTGCAAATTATATAAAATGAGAGATAATAATGTGTCGTGAAAAATAAAAAACTATAAGCGAATTATATCATAGTTGTCAAAGGCGCAAGACACATTTAAGACGCACTCAAGCGTAGAGGGTGAGCATTGGGCTTAGGCACAAGACACTTAAGACGCAAGTGATATTGTAAACAATGTGTATAGTATGAAAATATCATTTTTAAAGGTTCTAAACATGTTTTACGCTTGGTTCAAGTTATATTAGGCTGTTATAGGGTGATTCCAAGCTTGTTTAGGGCTAGTGTAATTGTGTTAGACCGGTTCAGACTATTTCTAGGCAGAATTTGGCCAGAAATCAGCTTGAAAATGCACTCAAGTAACTGAAAATGGGGTTTTTGAAGTGAGGACACAAGGTTGCATGCCTGATGGTGTGCATTCTGGGCTTTTGACAACAGATGATTATATGTGACAAATTGCATTTTAGTTAATGTTTAACCCCTTTGATCTGTTCCCTTTTGCTAATTGTCTCATATGACCCGCTTTAACATAAGTTGACAAATTTATAAGCACATGAGTCCGTATTACATAAGGTTGGTGACTAACATGGATATGATCACGGAAGAATAGACCAATGACATATGGCAATACCATTCCAATAGTGGTTCCAACCATGATTATTATAAATCCAAGACCATAACCAAACATCATCCCTGTAAGCCACATGGAAGGACCAGATGGGAGGAAGATAACTGGGAAAAGTGCCAGTGAGGCTACAAGTATGACAGCAAGAACAGGGCGACCAAATGTTTCCGCCTCCCATTGCATCATTGGAAGTAGCATCTGTAGCAAGATAAATATATACACACGCACACGCACACACATTAGTATAAAACAAAGAGATTAACAAGTGCAATTACAAGATAATTGATATCAGTATATTTTAGTATTAATTTGTATCCAACCCCTTAGCATCAATTTTTTTCACATACCTACTTGTGTAAACATTTATATTGCATTGTGCATGATTGCAAAAATACATGCGTGTATTGTGTGATAGACATTAGAAGTTGTGAATACATTAAAAGATGTCTTTACCTTCTCAAAAACAAATGGAACTCCCCATTTCATTAGAAAGATGGAAACAAGAATGGTAAAAATGGACAATGTTACAGCCTTGATCCACCATTTCCAGGACCTGTTACACCTTTCTATTTGAGGTTGTAACAAATCACCTTCAACCTTGACTTCATCAGATATAACCAGCCTCTCAAATTCACCGTCTTCTGTAGCAAAATGCAGAGTCTCATTACTTGCAACCCTCTTTGCAATTTCTTCTGAGGCTGGCATCTTTGCTAATTAAAACACCTGAAATCATCACATTGCCTCAAAAGTCGTTTTGAAAGTACAAAATAGTCATTTCTTTTCCCCTTTTAAAGTAATTCAATGCTCTAAAAGTGGTCATATACTCAAATCTGAAGATATTATGTTGGTATGCTTGATTTTGATCCTAAATTAAATTCTCATATGAACAGAACCAGAAAATTAAATCCTAAATCAGAATGTTTATCCAACTGATGATTGCAAGCTCAAGTCACAGTAAAGAACCAGTAAACCATGATTATTGGGCATTATATCAAACAGCTGGAAGACATGAATTAGCATCAACACATAACTCAAATTTTCATCTAAATCTCAAAAACAGATTGAAACAGATTGAACAACAGCGAGCATTGTTCAAGATCGAAATGTCTTGGCTTTTACGGATGAAATTCAAACAATTTTCACCATGATAATTATGTATCGATGAAGCATGCAATCAATTTAAAATTGGAACTCAATTATCACCATCGATGGAAACAAAAGAAGGAGATGATTAGGGTTTTGAGAAAACATACAGGAGGGAGTCAGGAGACGTGGAACGTCGCCTGAAGAGAAGACCGGCAACGTTTAGCTGTTGAATGCCTGTCTGGTTTGAAGGAATTGGTGATGGTTGAGAATGTTGGTGGCAGAAAAACATGACCATCAATCTCAATCTGCATTTTCCATGTCAATAATTCATTCTTGGTTACGAGACCATGAATCTCGTCGTGTGAGTTGAGCATACACAAAATTATTATGACCAAATTATAGACACTAAGGTGGTGAGATGAAATATAAATATATTTTTATGAGTAGAAATTAATAGAAGTTTGATATATAACATTTTAAATAAAATATATAAATGACACTTTAAGCATAATATCTTATTTTTATATTATATTTTTATTTGTTTTTTTGCTTTAGATTTTTTTGAACTAGATTTTCTTTATGCTGAATATTTGTTTTTTTTTTACTACATTTTTTGTTTTTTTGCACAGTATTTTTATTATTTTGTTTTGGTCTTTTTTTACTTCATTTTTATTTTTTTACTGAATTTTTGATTTTTTGTATTAATATTTTTGATACTAGATTTTGGCTTTTATGCACAATTTTGTTTTAGAGTAAATTATGGTTTTAGCCTCTGTGGTTTAAGTGTTTTAACCATTTTGGTCCAAAATAAAATCTTTTATCAATTCAGCCCCTGTGGTTTAGACAACTAACGGTTTTGGCCCCTAACCATAATTAGATTTTAAGCCAAAAATGATATAAAAGTTAAGTTTGAGGGGCCAAAACCGATAGTTGTCTAAACCACAGGGGCTGAATTGATAGAAAATTCTATTTTGAGCCAAAATAGTTAAAAAGCTCAAACCACGGGGGCCAAAACCGTAATTTACTCTTTGTTTTATTACTGGATTTCTGTATTTTATGTTTTTAGAATAAACATATCAAACTTCTATTTGGTCTTACTTTTCTCAAGCATTCGTTTTAGTATATCCAAACCCTATATGTGTGTGTGTTTATAGTGGATGGAAGTATGCATAACTCATAAAATTTGTTACAACTTATTAACTATCTTCCAATGATTAATTTAAAAAGTAAGTGCATAAGATCGTGTCACGTTTCATTTTCTTGTTTTTTTCAATATGGGAGGACATTTATGATATTTTTGTAACCAATCAAAAAACTAGATTTAATATGGTGGTGAAAGTGTTATCATATAATATATTTTAATAAAACTAATTTTTATATGAATTTTACCCTCTCTTTTTTAAACATTCATAACTTTTTATACTATATTATTTTTAAAAAAAATTTGCACCCATTACACTTTTTCTCATTTTTCTTATTAATCTGTTATAGTCTAGACTACTTTTTTATTTTTTATATATGCCATGTATTTACATCATTGTAACGAACTTAAATATAACAAATTAATTTGAAAATTTTCCTAAAAATGGTAAATTACTGTCGCACACTGAGAAATCCTGTCCCTTTCGGGGGCTCAAGCACAGACCGTAGGCAGGATCGTAGTCTCCGGTCACACTGTTGCGAGACTTACATGTCTGGTTGCATACGTACATCCAATGACTTGGATAAAACAGTTTAGTAAAATCAGAGTTGCGGAAATAAAAGTTTAAGTTGTCAAAACAACATTGTAAATATAAGTTGTGGAAGCATAAGTTTTAAACAGTTTTCAAATCATAAAGAGTAATAGTGCGGAAGTGTTTTAAGTATGTAACATTATATAACAAGACAAATTTTATTTGTTATCAAATGACCTAAGACACTAAAGCTGATGCATGAGACTCCATCTTAGCATCATATCCTTGTGTACGTGCCTTAGTTACCTGAGAAAACATACGAGTAAAACGGTCAACACAAAGGTTGGTGAGAGCACAGGTTTGTATCAGCAGTAAACATCAAAATGTTTAAAGTAAGAGTTTTGCAGATTTACATATCATTACAATGCAATATCGATTGATAGCTAGTCAATACAGTTATATTATATGCTGGTTGGTACCAAAGCTGGCAGATTGTGCCTTCCGCCATGTCCATCACAAGACAATGGCAAAATGTTGGTCAATATTGCACTGTTCCAACCTCCAATCGGGGTGGCCATGCGGCTCGCAACAGTGGGGCTTGTCAGGCCCAAATAGTACTATTCAAGATTATCACGCTAGCCGCAACGCGCTACTAACGGTCCGAGGAGTATCACGAGGACTTTTAGTTGTGATAAGGTCCACACATATACATATAATGATAAAGCATGTCCAAATGTAACCAAAAGTAATTTGTTGTTCAAAAACAGTTGTATGCAATGTTTTCTCCCCCAAAGGTAAGAAAAGTAAAAAGGAGCCGTGAACTCACCTGATAGAGCAGTTCCGGTTATACGCTCGCTACTTGTGAATGCTAGCACCTGCCAGTATGCACCTATAATCATATAGGTTGTGAGTATGATTTTCGTGGAGTGTTGTAATCCATACAACTCCAAGTGTCGGTGTGCTTAACTGAGTGTGTGTTGACTTGTGTTGACTCGACGAATCGTTGGTGACACTTTTGTTGTGTTTATGTGTCTTAATGCAAGTAAGATACTAACATGTATCTTATGACTCTAATCAGGATGTTTTCACGAAATCAAGTTTTGAAAATCGTAACGTTTCAGTTTCAGAAAAAGTTTACATATTTGGAAAGTTTCCTATTTTTAAGAAAGTGTAGTTATGAAATTCCATTCATAAAGTTAGTACCTTCACTACGTTTATGAAAACACTTTTAAACACTTAAAACATATCGTTTGCGCATAAATCACCGTTTATGGTGTTTGACCCAAATAAAGTTTTCTAAAATAGTAAGTATCCGTTTAAAAGTTCGTTTTCACAAATCAAAGTTTCCAATATGCTTAGAAGTCATTTTCAAACATATTTCCGTTATCAAATTTCATCAAATCATTTAAAAACATCAAAAGCCCTCTTTTGGTTTATAAAAGTTTCCATATTTAGTAAGTTTCTTCAAAACCATGTTTTTGACAAAATTAAATATCCAAATGTGTTTCTAAACACTTTAATCTGCATTTAACAACATCTAGACATGTCTAACATGTCTAGATCATCACAAATTTATGACATGCAACATAAAAGTTTCCTTTTATGGCAAGTGTACCTAAATCATCATCAAATCGATCAATAACTCAACCAAACTCAAATCCCATCAATCTTATACTAAAATCAGTAGATCTAAATCTAATAACACATCAAATAAACCAACAAATTCGTGTACAATAGTCACATGGAGCTGCATGTGTTCAAACACACTTGCATGTGTGTTTTTACATCATGCATGTACGATCTAACAACTAATGAACATGTAAAACTACCTTAGAAGGCAAAACCCAGTGAAATTTGTGGCTGATGATAATGATCTAGCGTTTGATGGTCGTTCCAAGCTTCTTTATGGTTCCCAACACCTTACTTGAGCTCCATGGCTTCCAACACAAAGGAATAACTTCCAGAGTGATTCCAGAGAGTTAGAGTGTTGATTACAGAGGGTTTGGGTCATTTTTTGAGAGGAAATGTTCGGTGAGGTGTGGTAGGAACCGAGCAAATGAGTTGGGATTGGTTTTTATGGTTTTTTTGATCTGCATGGCCTTCGTGTATCGCCGAGGCCGATCAGAATCTTCTTCGCGTACCGTCGAGAGATTCGGGAGTCCCGACTCCCGCTTTCCTTTGCGTACCGCGACAGGTCCATTTTCTTGTTTTTTGATTTCGTTGATTCTATTTCGCTCGTGCTTGATTCCCAACGTTTACCCCGAAATTGCCGGCTGTCACAATTACTGTGATGTAATTTACAGTGATTTAACACATTATTTTAATGTTTTTTTCTAACAACGGCAAATTAAATTAGTGTAATACAAAGTGAAGTGATATACAATGATATAATTTATGGTGATGTAACACAGTGTTTACAATGACATAATTTTCTCTTTAATTCAGTTATATTTTTGACTATTTTTTTGATTTTTCTCATATGTCTTTTATTTAAATCGATATAACGAGCATAAATATAACATACTATTTTGAATTGTTTTTTAACAATGGTAAATTATAGTGATGTATTATAAAACATTATAATAAAACATTATTTTGATTATTTTTAAAAATAGTAATTACAGTGATGTAGTATACATCGATATAATTTACCATTATTAGAAAAAATTATAGATTAATTTCTTATTTTTAGGCTTGTTACAATGATATATATACCGGGCATCTAAAAATAAAATAAAAATTAGTTGAGACTATAACGGAATTAAGAGAAAAGTGAGATGAGTATAATGGTGCAATTTTTTTTTTAAAAAAAAATAATGTAATAAAAAAGTTATGAATTTTATAAAAAGAGGAGGTAAAGTAATTTATTAAAATATATTAGATGGTGACAGTTGTCGCCACCATATTAAATCTAGGTTTTTGAGTTGTTAGAAAATGTCTTAAATTGTCTTCCATATAAAAAAAGGAAAAATGACACGTGACATGATGTTAAATACTTACTTTTTAAATTAACCATATGATGATAGTTAATGACTTAGTTAATTTTTCATGGGTTATATTTTTCACAGGAGTTCATAAGAAAACCGAGAAAAGTAAGAAACTCATACTAATCACTAATTTTTTTAACTTTTATTTTTATAATTTTTTATTATAAGGTTAGAAATGTTACAAGGAAAAAAATTTTAGTTAAGATATATAGATTACGAAGTTACATACTCAAAAAGTTTCGCATGTAACTCATATGTATGATATACAAGTTATGTATATGTCATAACATGAATTACGTTTTTTTCTACATTTCTTAACTTATAATAAAAAAATAAAAATATAAAAACGGGGAAAAATCTATCCAAATTGAAGGTTTCCTTAATAATTATATTACTCTCTCTCTCTCTCTCTCTCTCCCAGACACAATATGAGGGTTCATAAGAAAGCTCTATTATAGAGAAAACCAAGAAAACTTATACTAATTAATAAATTTCCAAAAAAAAAATCTCATAATTTTTTAGTATAAGGTTAGAAATATTACAAGAAAAAAAAATAATTTTGATGAAAATATGCATATTAAGAAGTGACGTATATGTAACTCAAAAATTTCTGCATATAACTCATAAAGTTGCGTGTATAACCCTCCCAATATATATATAGGATTGAGTATAATATATAATCATCCCTTATATATTTTTTTTGAATGGCAAAATTTTATTAAACCACCAAAAACGAGCCAGCAAGATGCTAGAGCCCAAAAGTACACCGAAAGAAACAATAAACACCCAATACACAATACATAATGAAATTATGGGGTAGGGAAAAGATCATAATGTAAAATTGATCCATTCCTCCCATATCAATGCTTCCCACCTAGCCCTTTGTTTTACCCAAAAGAAGCTAAGTATTTGAACCTCTTTAAGTAAAATCCTGTGTGATCTCCGCCATCCATTGAAAATAACCTCATTTCTTTCCTTCCAAATGCACCAAATAGAAGTCAAAATTATAGCATGAAGGGCCTCCTTCTTCCTATGGTTCCAGCTTCCAATCCGATAAAGTTCAAGCAAATCGTTCATTGAGAAGGCATATATAGGTTGTGTCTTACACCATGAGGAAATACCCTGCCACATCATGGTTGACACGAAACAAGAAGAGAATAAATGTAAAGCAGATTCTTCTCGATCCCCAAAAAGAACACATAAGATGGAGCCGTTATGGCACCCCCTTTTTGCCAATGAGTCCATAGTTGAGATCCTTCCCATTTGCGCCTTCCAAGCATGTATATTGACTTTTAACGATACCCACTTACTCCAATGCATGACAAAATATTCACCATTACCCCTTGAATTGGAGCACAACACCCTTATTGATTTAACTGTGAACTTACTCTTTGTATCACCATGCCATACCCAACGATCAGCATCACCATTGAATGAGACCTTTTTAATTATTTCAGTACAACTATGAAGATCAGCCATCTCTTCAATGCTAGCCTGCTGAGACAACTAGGCCCATTTTATGACCACCTGATCATTGATCCACTCCATCTGATCTAGAACACAACAACTTTTATTCTGATCCAATCGGTATAAGCGGGGGAACATATGCTTCAACGATCGCTCCCCAGCCCAAGTATCTACCCAGAATGCCATAGTACGACCATCTCCAATTTCACTCCTCATTAGTTGATTAAGCTGAATATTAAATTTCAACAGGGGGATTCAATTTTCCTTATATTCTTCCATGTTCCAGAGATGATACTCCTACAAGGAATGAAATCCGGATCGCATATGGAAGAATGCAAAGCATCAATCACTCGCCTCCACAATCTTCCTTGCTCCGTTTTATACCTCCACCACCATTTTGCTACCCATGTTAGCATCCCTGAGGTTACCTACTCCCAATCCCCCTTTTTCCTTTGACAGTGTGACTAAATCCCATTTCACCCAATGGATCTTTCTTTGCCCAGCCGTTCCCCCCATAAAAAAATACTTCTTTTTCTTTCCAAGATCTCAATTACCCCAATTGGTGCTTTGAACAGTGAGAAAAATAGATGGGTAAACTAGATAATACCGATTTAATTAAAGTAAGTTCCCCCTATTGAAAATATTTTAGCTTTCCATAAAGATAATTTTCTTTCGAAGGCATCCACAACCGGCTTCCACATTGAAATACGGTTCATATTAGCCCCAATAGGTACCCCCAAGTATGTGAAAGGAAAGCTCCCAACTCCACAATGGATTATATCAGCCATCTCTTTCATTGATTCTTCCGTGACATTTAACCCAAGTAGGCTGCATTTATTCAAATTAACTTTTAGACCAGAGGCTAAGTGAAAACATTTGAGAACCCGTACAATATTTCTAACATTAAAAAGAGACTCATCGCCCATTATCAGTACGTCGTCCTCAAACATTAGATGGGAGAGATTCGGGCCCCCATTTGGTAGCTGCACACTATGAAAAACTCCCAGATTAACCGCTTGATTCATGATACAACGTAATGCCTCGATTGCTATGATGAATAAGAAGGGAGATAAAGGATCACCTTGCTGACCCTTCTATAAGATTGGAACTCCCAAATGGGGGATCCATTAACCAACACAGATGTTCGAGAGCATTCTAAACTTCATTTCACCCATTTTCTCCATTTCATTGTGAAATTCATTTGTTCTAAGATAGAGTCAATAAAATCCCACGATATCGAATCAAAAGCTTCGTTAAAATCTAGTTTGAAGAATAGGGCTTCCTTTTTGGATTTTTTTAACCCCGAATATAAATCATTCATAATTAATTGTCCATCCAGAATATGCCTTCCTGCTATAAATGCCATTTGACTATCCGAAATAACCGAACCAATAACTGATCTGATTCTAATAGCCAATACTTTTGATACCACCTTTGTAAGACATCCAATCAAGCTAACTGGTCTAAAATTATCAAACGATTGAGGGTTACTCACCTTTGGAATTAAGTGAAAGAATGAGGAGCTTCATCTTTTATTAATTCAGCCATATTCAAAAATATGAGAAAAAACATTGAAAAAATCACCTTTAAATAGATCCCAATACCGTCTAAGAAATGTGAAATTAAACCCATCCGGACCTGGAGCTTTCTCCCCACTAATATCCCAAATTGCTCTTTTTATCTCGTCAGTTGTAAATGGTTCAAAGATTCCTTGGGCCTCCCAATTAGTCAATTTTTTGTATTCCACAGCAAGTTATACTTGGCCTCCTATACATCGGCTCCTTTAATTTATCTTTGAAAAACTTCCGAGCAGCCCTCTTTATAGTGTTTGGATTTGTACACCAGCATCTTCAATATGCATGCCATTTATTCTATTAGATGCTCTATGAGAACGAATCATTCCATGAAAAAAGATGAATTATCATCTCCCTCAACCGTCCATCTTACCCTTGATTTTTGTTTAATATCAAGCAACCTCGCATTATCTACTTTTTGTAATTCGCTTTTGCAATGGAACCACCTTTCATGTTCATGATTGGATATAAGCCCAAGTTCTGCCAAGGTTTCGTACTTATGGCATTCATCTTTTAGTGACTCAATCTCAGCACATCCTTTATCCAGCTCATTTTTCCTCCACTCCTTCACTTTTACTTTAACATTTCTCAATTTGGCCAAAAGAACCATATCTGGTGTTCCCATCATCTCACATTCATCAACAACATTAGAAACTACAGTATCTATCCCCTCCAAATTCAACCAGGATACATATAATTTAAAGGAGGTGGGGCCAAAATCCAAACAATTAGTTGATAAATGATGGGTAAGTGGTCTGACCAGTTTCGAGGATGAGCAATTATATTGCATCAGGCCATTGATGATAAAAATTATCGCAGACAAGTATCCTGTCAATCTTGCTAAATTTCTTTCCATCTGGAGACATATACGTATATTTCATGCCCCCCATTCTGTATTCATGCAGCCTCGCTCTAAATATGAAGTCGTTAAATTCCCTAGCTTCAACATGATTAAATGTCGAATTCAACCACTCCATACAATTTCGAACCTCATTGAAATCCCCCATCAAAATCCACATACCTGAAAAGTTTCCCATCAGCCCTACTAGTGATTCCCATAGAGCCCTTTTTAAAACTACATTTTGAGGAGCATACACATTAACACCATTCAGCGGTTCATCCATACCAACCACTACCCCATAAACATGCAGGAAATTATCTCCCGAATTGACTCTTTTTTTATTAAATACCCCCGGATCCCACAGGGAGATTAAACCCTCTGATCTGCCTCTAGTGTTCACAATCTCAGAATCCAATTGATTATTTCCCCAGATTTGATTAAGAAGCAATTTTGAACTATCAACAAGTTGTGATTCTTAAATGAACATAAATTGAATTTTATTCCTCATATTTATAGATTTAATCCAATCCATCTTATTCACATTACCAAGCCCTCTAATATTTATGGATAGAAAATCTATTAAACATTATTGAAAACACCTTCGCCCCCAATTACAGCTGCAATCTGATTTTGGTACCCTTCAACATTAATCCCAACTAGCTTCCCCACTAAGATTGTTTCATCAACTTCATTTGAAACCTGGTTAGACACCTGATTACCTTCAACCGATACCTGAGCGCCCGCTGATTCCTCTCTGTTTGGATCTGATGCATTGCCAAAATAAAAGACACCTTCCTGAATCTAAGAATCCTCACGTGTCAAACTGATTATCTGATTTGGCAACTTAACTAACCTTCGTCTCTGGTTTTGTGTGTTGTTCCCGGGTGGAGGAAAGTTGAGATCTGGTGCCAACGAATGAACCTTCAGTGTCTCCCGAAAATTATTGCCAATTAAATTGTCATCCCTATCCATTTCAGCCCTCATTCTTTTCCTGGGCCTATAGTCAATCAGACCCGATTGATGCCCCATTATTCCAGACCTAGATTTTACAATTGGGCTTCTACTCTCAGGCCCATTGAATTCCCCATTTGAATTGCCAGCCTCCCAATGTTCCTCAGTAGAGGAAACCGTCTTCTGATGTTCCATATCAGCCTCGTAACTTGGCCCATCAAGATTATGTTCTAGAATTTCCCCTCTTCTCTCTCCTCATCGCAGAGCCCTTCCGTCTCCCATGTTTGTCTGCCATCCTCATACATTGAACCTACTGAGTTCCGGCGAGACCCAGGTTCTCGCAAACTGCTTAAGAAGGAAGGAGTCCAATATACTGACTCTTCAATCACATGAATTCTGAAGAAATGTCCACCCCAACTGATTGAAATTTGCTCATCAATTATGCTCATACTAGTTTAAAGGATGAGAAATTCCTCATATGATAAATTACAGTCGTTGTATGACGCCGAGGAGCCGACGTGTATCCTCCCATACCTTCCCGCAATCGAGTTGAAGATTTCCTTATCCCATAATTTTGTCGGAACACCATACACTTTAATTTTCGTGACCTTCTCAGATTCATAATTCTGCCCATTCCATACCTCAAAATGAGAAAACCAAGTTTCCAGTTGCTCCTTTTGATTTTCAACAAGACTATTAGCAAATGCATGACTTAAAAGTGTAAGCATGATTCTAAGCCCACCCATGTATCTAACTTTAGCACCCTTAATCCCCAGCGTTCTAACAAGTTCCATAATATTTGGTTCAAATAAGAACCCTGCTTAATTATGGTAACCCAAATAACCCTACAAAAAATGCCTGAATCATTGGGTTTTTTTTATGATCTTTATTATATATATTTAGGGAGGGTTTCTTTTTTGTATTTTGGCTAATTCACAAGGCAAATCGAATTTGCATCAGTGTAAAAGTTTTGCAATTTTCGCAACATTTAGAAAAGTGAAAAACTTTTACACCGATGCAAATTCGATTTGCCTCGCGAATTAGCCAAAGCACAAAAAAGAAACCCCCTTAAATATGTATAATAAAGACCATGAAAAAAAAACCAAAGATTCGGGCATTTTTACAGGGTTATTTGGGTTACCGCAATTACAGTGGGTTAACAATGGAACCATCCCCTATATATATATATATATATATATATATATATATATATATATATATATATATATATATATATGGAAAGTATAAAATAAAAACCCCGACTCAATGAGAAAACTATGAAAACTCTAACATGTGATCCATAATTTGCCACATCACCATCCCCATTAAATTACTCTGAAGGGTATTTATGTATTTTTGTATGTATGTACTTTTTCCCTTTTTTACCCACCATATGTGTTTTGACAGATTCCGTTATTTGTATACATCGAACATTCCTACTTTTTTGTTACGTATGTTTTACAGTATCTGTGTATATATATATATATATTGTTTTTTTACAACTTTCAGGATTACATATACACTGAAAGGCAAATCATGTGTATTGTTACGTGTGTATTACACATAAAACGAGCATTTTTTCTTATAAGTAAATTAGTTTTACGTTTGTATTGTCACGTTTTTTTTGCATTTTTTTGTTGCAAATTCAAAGCCAAACCATTGGGGATGGAATCTGATTGTAACTTGTAATTTACGTAGTAGTTCACGTTTTTTACCGGTTAGAATTGCAATTGAAATCATTTTTTTCATTTTTTTTGTCACGTGTGCAAAACCAAACCATTAGGAATATAAACCAAACCAAACTACTCGTGTGTTGTTACGTTTTTATTACAAAAATACAACGATGCTACGAATGTTTTTACTTTTTTCGGTTTAGTTTTTTAATTATTTACACTTTTTTAGCCTGTAAATGAACCAAACGTTTAGTAAACAAGTAAAAGTTCGTTCATTAAAGTTTTTTTTAGTAATAAACGAAAATGAAAAAAAAAAATTATTCTTTTAACTAAACTTACGAACATGAACACACGTCCTATTTTGTTCATTTACGTTTGTGAATGCTCATTATATTCGTTCATTTACGTTCGTTTATATTTGTTCGCTTAGGTTCATTTATCCTCATTAATTTATTTTTATTAATAAATTGTTTTAAAAATCAGTGATATATTTGTATTCTGTAAGGAGGGGAGAATTTGTAACGACGCATTTTGTTTAAATATTATAACATAATCGATCGGGTAAAATTGTAGTTAAATATTTATTTAACTACTATTTGAATTGTGTTGTTTGGTAAAGTTCATAACTAAGTTAGATAACTTAGTTATATGTTTTGAAAGATTGAGGGTTATAGTTGTCAATTACCCAAACTTGTAAGTTGGGGGATATGTATTTGACTTTGGTCAAACTTCACATATCCTCACTATGTGTATGTGTGTGCTTCGTACATGAGAAGCCAAAGAAGGAGAAGAAGAAATGTGACGTAGCTTTCAAAATTGGTGGTGATCTAGAGGCTTAATCCGAGTTTAAGTAGTTAAATTACTTCCTTTGGTGATATTCAACAACTAGGTAAGAGAATTTGGGTTTTTATTCTAATTCTTGAAACTTTGGAAGATGAAGCCATGAATGGGTTTTCATCCAAACTTTGAATTGGGTGTTATGGGTAATTAGAACATGTTGTTTTGATCTTGTAATCATGTTTTAAAAAGCCAAACCTATGATTCTTACATAAAGAATCAATAAGTTAGGATTTGGGTGTCGGGAAATCATGTGAGTTTGGGTTTACATATGAACATGGTGACACTGATTTTAAATAATGCTAAGTTGATGTTTTGCATGCAAGTTTTGGTCAAAACTCAACAAATATGTTAAATTTATGAGTTTGATGAGTTTGATTGTAGAAATAGGATATGGCTAAGTTGAAATTAACAAGATAGTGTGTAGGTAAAAGCTTGCACACATGTTATTTGTTAAAATGCCAATAATTGACTTTTAAGTCAACATTTGGAAATTGAGTCATGAAATGGGTTAAAAGTGATTATCATCATGAAACTAATAATTAGATAGTAAAATGGTTGAATTTTTGAGATTTTATCAATATTAATTAGAATGGTTGTTAAGTGTATTGAATTATTGTAACTAGGTGGTGATAATGGAACTTCACAGGGAAGTCAACAGGAAGGCATAACACCGATAGTTAATATGTGATAAGAAGTGCTAAGATAAGTTATCTAACTTACTCAACACCATATATAAGTAGTAGTTATAGTCTATTACTTCTATTGGATTGATAATGAAAGTATGAGTAATTGATGATATTGTTTGGATTGTATTGTTTGACTATTTAAAAGTCAAACTGTTAATAGATTGAAATTATGATTTTTTTAAATAGATTCAATTGAGTTAAATGCAAATTGGTTATGTAAGTCTATTATAGAAGTATCTTAGGATATGTATGTATATATAGATACATATATCATAGTAGCATGGTTTATATTTGGTTATAAACGTATGAATGGTTGGTTGAAATAGAAAACTATGATGGAAGGACTAGAGAGTGAACAAGATAGTTTGAATTGGAAATTATTGATTACTTCACCACTTGAATGTGGAAGTAAACTTTGGCAAGTTATGATGGAAGTATTTGGGATAGAACATCATAACTATATTGAATATCAAGTTTCCACCTAAGTGTTGATAATTGGTTTGTAATTGTCTAATTGATTTGAATTAGTTTGAAATCTATAATAGAAGTACCTGAGGGTGAAAATTATAGTAATTATTGATGATATATGTTTAATTATCATTTGTGTAACTAAATTTAATGATAGAAATGGAAGTTGGTGAATGAAACACCTTTTTGATGATTTTGACTTGTTTTGAAACTTTTGAATTAAAATTGATTGATTTGGCATCCAATTATGTTTGGATATGTTATAATTTGAAATTGAGAAGTTTATATTCCATATAACATGTATTGGAAACTTGTGATTTAGTTTTGGGTGGTTTGGAAAGATCTAAGGTGGTTTAAAAGGTCCAAAACGCGAAAAATGGGGGAAAACCATACACCCAGTGGCGTAGGCTACGACCCAGGCAATTCGGATGTTGTCTTTTTTGATGTTTTAAATGTGTTTTAAGGCCTAGAACCCTTCCGATTCAAACCTTAACTTATATTTGGATAATATTACTTAGTTCTTATGAACTAATGATAAAATTATATGTGGTGTTTGTAGGTCGAAGGTAGATGTGCATAAAAGCTTATGATCAGGCCGCGTATTTTGGAAATATCAAATGTTACGAAAATTTTGGTTGTTGTGTTGTCATATTCATTATGGTATAATGATTTTGGAATGTAATTAGTAACTTTTCATGTTCATATTACTTTTGTAAATATTTTTGGCGCTTTCGCACAATCCTTTGATAAAGTTTTTGTGATAAAACTTAACTGGGGCCTTATTTTGACACGTGTAAGCGTGTAAATATTTTGGGTGTTACAATTTAAAGTTCATGGTACTTGGAGAGGGTTAACTTATTAGTATCGACAGTTGAGGGGGTTGAGAGTGGGTGTCGATACTAGTAGTGATTTTTCAACTCATCGATACTATAGTATCGACTAACTTGACTTCCATCGAACCTATCCCATCGAATCCGTCAGTATCGATAGCCTACTTAGCATCAACATCCTTGGACCATCAAAATTAGTAGTGTCGAAGGGGGTTTGGTCGATACTATGGCTTGTCGAATTTATCAAGTTTGATGGATGTAGGATCAGATGTTCTCAATTGATATGATAGAAGAGTATAGCAGCGGAATTTAACACGGAATTAGCATAATCAAAGTAAGATCCATTTCAATCAAACAGTAACGCAAGTTTGTTATAGAGAGAGAAAGTTTTCTGTGAAAAGGAATATCTCATTCAGATCATTAACTTCGTTACATTACAATCATGTCAACTGCCTATATATAGAAGGCAGTGACGTCTGATGATGTCACATGATGTTGACATCTAACAGACAAAACAAAACAACTGAAATTAACTAAACTACTGAGGATGTCTTCAACATCTGAAGACAAACTCTACAACTACTGAAGAACAAAACTACTGAAGTACAAAATACTAAAACATCTGATGAGTAAACTACTCATCAGACTTTTACAAACAATAAAAGAAAACTACTGAAGACTAACTACACACTACAACATCTGATGACTTACACTTCAGCTGTTGTACATCTCTTCAGATCTTGTGACTTCAGCACATTTGAATATCAGCCTTTGTGTTCTTCTTCAGTTGTTGTAATGCTGTGAGACTTAAAGATTTTTCTGATCAGGCTCATTGGTTCTTTTAGTCCAACAAACTCCCCCTGAACCAATGCAGCCAAAAACCTCTAACTTATTTAAGGTCTCACTTATTTATTCCCAGGCAGAAAGATATGTCTTTTTCTTTTGAGATCAGTATCAAAATGACCAATTAAAGTATAAGCCTGATAACCAACAGCTTTCAAAAACTCTAACTGTCAAAATATGAGAGGGAACTCCATTGGGGAAATGGACTATGAGCATTAACCCCTCTCATTGAAGCTATTGATTGTATACTAACCTGAAAGACTCCCGGACATAAGCTTCAAGTAGTAACATCTTCTCTTCTGGAGTCATTCTTTCAGGTTCACCTTCGAAGAAGGACTCAGGCCCATAAAATTCAGACAAGTATCTGGCCGTAGTCCCATCCTTCAGTTCTACTCTTGTAATTTCCCTGTACACAAACTCATCAGGGTGCTTACCCTCTAAAAACAAAAAGAGTTCTTCTTGCTGAACATGTTCCAGCCTCCTATACACCAATCCCTTCTTTATCATTTTGTTCTCTAAGAAGTTAGGAGCTTTTGCACCCGAGTTGTAGACACTCTTGAAGTCATTAATGATTTCCCAAGGATCAAGCACTGACCCTAGCATGATTTCAGCACTCAACACCCTTTTGATCCTATTTGCATAAGTTGCTGGGGGCTGTCTCTTGTGAATCCTATGAAGAACCCTTGGGTCAGGCCACATCTTAATCAATTCTTTCGTATATTTAAATGTCCATTTCAGAGCATACAACCTTTGAGCTTCCTTTTTCATTGCAGTGATAGTTGAAGTCTGAGGATAATCTTTGTCCACCAACTTGAGAAATTGCTCATCATGTTTCTTTTGGCTCTCTTCTTCTTCCAGTTTTACTTTGACTGCCAACATCCTAGCCTCTGGTGTAATAATTGGCTGTTGGCCAAAAACTAATGGCTTTTCAGGAATGTAATTGGCAGGAGGAGTAATTTTCTTCTTTGGAACTGTCAGATCTACCCCAGTTGTTGAAGGTGCAGGCTTTTGATCTTTTGGCTTGATGACTGTGGAGATAGGCAACCTGTCTTCTGCATCAGAACTTTCATCTTCTTGAATTCTGAGTTTCCTTCTCTTCTTTGGAGGAGCCCTTACCTCAACAACCTGAGTCTGAACCTGAGTCTGAACCTCTGGAATTTGAACCCCCTCTAGTTCAGTGTCTTGTGCATCAGAAGTTGTAGCTTGTACTTGAACTTCAGAGATTGTAGCCTGTGTTTGAACTTCAGAAGTTGTAGCCAATTCTTGTACATCAGAGGTTTTGACTTGTTTTTGTACATCAGATGTTGTGGCTTCCAATTGTTCAGCACTAACTTCAATTTCTTTAGCAACCATTTCATGCTCAACTTCCACATTATCTCTGTTGATAATCTCAACAGGTTTGTTCTTCTTCTGTCTCTTATAAGTTACTTGAATGACAGGAGACCTTTCAAATGCAACCTCTTCAGACCTTGGCCTTTTGGAAGTTGAAGTTGTGACTGATTCAGTTCCTAACTCCCCCTTTTTGGCTGCAGGGGAAGAAGGAGTATGTAAAGTTGAAAGTTTAGCAGTCACAGCCTCATCAACCATTTGTTGAATTTGAGTTTGGGAAGGTAACCTCTCATCAAGGGCTTGAACAATAATGGATTTCAATAATGGAGTGATGAGAGGGAGGATTTGTAGAAAGGCAGCAGCTAATGCCTCTGGGGGGCTTGAACCCAAAGGATTAGTGCCTGAAGCAAAGGCTGGCGGCATTTGAAATTGTGAAGTAGTGGGGGAAGTGTTTGGGTGACCTTCAGAATGAGAAGGTGCCATCTGTGGGGTAAGTGGGGAAGATGGTCTTTTGTCCTTGGACATTTTGGTGAGTAGCTCATTGAGTCTACATACCTCAGCCTCAAGGAGTTGGTTTTGCTTAACAAGCTCAGCAACTGATCTTTGGTCATCAGTAGCATTAGCTACATCATCTGACCTCCTGAGAATCTCAGGATTTACCTGAGTTGAGTGTGGCTCAACAGATTCAGGTGCCCCTTTGTCTTGGTACTGGGGACTTCCAACCTCAGGGGTAACCCCTTCATCAGTTGTTGCCTCTGACAAGGTCTTAGCAATGGTACCACTAGCAATCACTCCAAATGATGGAGGTGATGAAGTAGCAGCCTTGTCAGATATCAGAATCTCTCTTTCCACACTAGGAGATCTGATGTTGTAGTCATGATCCTGTGGGTTATCAGAGACACTTTGGTCCTCCCCCTCAATGTTGGAGCTTATCCCAGTAGTGATAGGTGTCTGGGAGGGGATAGGAGTGTTCAGCTGATTCAGGATTTGATCAATAACAAATGTTGGGCTATTGGTGGTGGTTTCAATAGAAAGTGGGTTTGAAGGAGAATGCACCCGGGGAGATTGGTGCTTTTCAATAGAAACCATTTCAACTGAAATAGGTTCTAGTGATGTGGTGTCCCCTACAAAGGTTGCACCAGGATCCTGTAGAGAGGAAACCTGGGCGGTTTGAGCCGGGTGAGTCTGATGAACCACTGGTTGACTACTACCAGTGGTCAGTTCATGCCTTGGTGAGGCATGGGCAGACTCAGGGGACTCATTTCCCTGAGCAGCCTTTTTGGGCTTAGTGGAGTTTGGTTTAGTGGGGACTTTGGATTTGGATTTTGAGGATGAGGCTGTGGGTTCCCGTTGCTTGGGTTTGAGCTTCCGGGCAGCCTCTTTTAAAGTGAGGTTGGAGTTGTGTCTGGAATATACTTCCAGCAAAACTGCTGGAGCAGGGATCCCCTGACCAACAAGGCCTGTTTGTGGCAGCTGTTTCTCTATGATGGCCATAATAAAACGAGGATAGAGTAACCATCTAGATGAAACAGGCTTACCAGCATGTTCAGTTAATTCAGAAAAAAGTATTTGAGAAAAATTTAGCTTTTGAGATTCGAGAATAGAGTACAATACCTGTTGCCAACGAGATGACATTTGATCCCATGAAGAAGACTTCGGAGCCAGGCATATGTTGATCATATGGAATATCAGACGCTCTGGATCATTAAAGTGCTTCTTGAAAAGTGTTGAGTCACTCAAGTCGCCCTGGTATTCATGACTTGTAAAACAGAGGTCAGTGGCGCTTTTAGGGAACTGAGTGACTAGGTTGGCATCGTCAAGTTGAAGAACATCCCTGAGCTCAGCGGGACTGATATGCACGTTGTGACCATTGACTGTTGATCGAAGAGAGATGACTCCAGTTCCAACATTTACCAGTTCAACATTCATCCA
Organism: Mikania micrantha; assembly: GCA_009363875.1. Taxonomy (NCBI): domain Eukaryota; kingdom Viridiplantae; phylum Streptophyta; class Magnoliopsida; order Asterales; family Asteraceae; genus Mikania; species Mikania micrantha. The sequence continues at coordinate 43,369,499 of CM018683.1, read as the reverse complement.
AAATTGATGAATGGATTCAACATACAGAGTTGGATTGATGAGAAAAGCAGTTTTGAATTGAGAGGAGTTCATCAAGTCGACAGCTTCATCAAACTTGGACCAGAATGAAGATTTGGTCAGATAGGCTATAGAATTGTGACGCGGTTTCAAAGTTATGGTAGCCATGGATGCAGAGATGAAAGAGGGAAAGTAGGTTTTGAAAAAGATGAAAAGTTCTGAGAAAGTGATAATGAAACAACTGAGAAGGATTGAGTTAAATAGAGAAAACAACTGAGGTTTAAACAACTGAAGAGTAAAATTACTCATCAGGTGTTGTCGATAATTTTGTTCATCAGGTGTTTTCAACAGTTGTTCATCAGACTTTGTGGAAATTTTGTTCATCAGAACTTGTGAACAATGTGTTCATCAGAACTTGTACACAATTTGTTCATCAGAACTTTGTAGAAATTTTGTTCATCAGAACTTGTGAACAATGTTTGACCTTCAGTACTTAGAACATCAATACTCATCAGTACTTGTAACTTAGAGTATTAGAAAAGGTCATAACTGTTCTTGAATCAGTACTTTTGATATGTATCAGTATGTACTGAAAATATCAAAATGTGTCAAGATAAAGGAAAAAATATTTTTGGAATTTTAAAAGGATATTTAACATTTTATTCATTTAAACACTAACCTATTCAAGTTGCAACATACCAAGCCTTAGAACTAAATTTTGAAAAGTTGATGTGTCTAAAGGCTTAGTAAAAATGTCAGCAAGCTCATCAGCACTAGGAACAAATTTGGGATCAATCAGACCTTTTTCAAAACAATCTCTTATAAAGTGATGTCTGATCTCAATGTGTTTAGTCCTAGAGTGCTGAACTGGATTCTTGACAATACAAAGAGCTGAAGCACTATCCATTAACAATGGTGTCTTCAGTTCTTTGATGCCATAGTCCAGGAGTTGAGACTGAAGCCAGAGAATTTGGGAAGTGCAACTTGCAGCAGCAATGTACTCAGCTTCAGCAGTGGAGGTGGCTACAGAAGTTTGCTTCTTACTTTGCCAAGAAACCAAGCAATTTCCTAGAAACTGACACCCACCAGAAGTAGATTTTCTTGAGAGTTTGCATCCTGCATAGTCACTATCTGAAAAAGCAACCAGCTTGCAGGATTGTCCAGTGGAGTACCATATTCCCAGGAATTGAGTACCTTGCAAGTATCTGAAAATTCTTTTCACAGCTATCAAATGAGACTCTTTGGGTGCAGCCTGAAATCTAGCACAAACACATGTGGCAAACATAATGTCTGGCCTGGATGCAGTTAGATACATTAAAGATCCAATCATACATCTATAAAGAGTTTCATCCACTGAAGTACCTTTCAGATCTGCATCAAGTTGTGTGGTGGTGCTCATGGGGTTGGGACATGGCTTACAGTTTTGCAAATCAAATTTCTTTAAAAGCTCTTTTGTGTATTTTGATTGGTGAATGAAAATTCCATCAGGTTTTTGTTTGATTTGAAGACCCAAGAAAAACTGTAACTCCCCCATAGCACTCATTTCAAAATTTGTAGTCATAAGTTTAGTGAAATCATCACACAACTTTGGGTCAGATGAAGCAAATATAATGTCATCAACATAAATTTGAACAAGTAGCTTATGCGGACCTACATTCTTTATGAATAAAGTTTGATCAATGGAGCCTCTAGTGAAATTATTTTTTAGAATAAAAGTGGATAATGTGTCATACCAGGCTATAGGTGCTTGTTTCAGCCCATAAAGAGCTTTATCAAGCTTGTACACCCAATCAGGATGTTTATTGTCCTCAAAGCCTGGAGGTTGACACACATACACTTCCTCTTTTATTTTGCCATATAAGAAAGCACTTTTGACATCCATTTGAAAAACTTTAAGTTTATGTAAGGCAGCATATGCTAAAAACAGCCTAATTGCTTCTAATCTGGCTACAGGGGCAAAAGTTTCATCATAATCAATACCTTCTTCCTGACAGAACCCCTGTACAACCAGTCTAGCTTTGTTTTTAATGATTTGACCTTTTTCATCTGTTTTATTCCTAAACACCCATTTTGTGCCTATTGCACACTTACCTGGAGGTAAAGAAACCAGCTCCCAAACCTGTTGCTTCTTGAATTGCAACAATTCCAACTGCATTGCCTCCACCCAGCCAATGTCTCTAAGTGCTATGTGGTAGTTCTTTGGCTCTTGTTGACTGACAAAGAGAGCATAAAGACAAAAGTTAGATAATTGACTTCTGGTTGAAACACCTGCAGAAATATCACCAAGAACTTGAGATAATGGATGATCCTTCAGTTCTTGATATGGAATAAGATCAGTGCAAGTGTTTGCTGGAGGATCAGATGTTGCAGTTGAAGATGATTCAGGGAACAAAGCAGCTGGGATTTCAAATGATTGAGAGGATTCCAGAATTTCATCAGCATTTGTATTGAGTGGGATTGCTGAAGCAGGAGGAGCATCAGATTTGGTAGATGTGGACATATTGTCACTGAATCTGAACAAATGAGTACTTGCATCTTCATCATCTGAAATTCCTTGTGATGTTGCATTAGAAGCTGGTGGTGGATCAGCTGGAAGAACTTCATCTTCTACACCACTATTCTCAACATGAAAATCATGTTGCAAGATATTCAGATCAAACATCTCAGCAGGATTCTGAGGAATGGAATCTTTAGGACATTCATTGAATTTGACATGAAGAGTTTCTTCTACAGTCTTTGTTCTACAATTGAACACTCTATATGCCTTGCATGTTGAAGAATATCCAACAAAGTATCCTGCATCAACTTTGGAATCAAACTTGGTAAGTTGATCTTTGGTGTTGAGAATGTAACAAGGACACCCAAAAGCTCTGAAGAAGGAAATCAAAGGAGTTAAAGAATGAAGGATTTCATATGGAGTCTTCAACCATCTTTGATTCACCAAAACTCTGTTTTGCACATAGCAAGCTGTGTTAACAGCTTCTGCCCAGAATGTGAGAGGTAAACCAGAATCAGCAAGCATTGTTCTGGCAGCTTCAATCAGGGTCCTATTCTTCCTTTCTACCACTCCATTCTGTTCAGGAGATCTGGGAATGCTATACTGTCTCTGAATTCCCTTTGACTGATAAAATTCATCAAGAAGATGATTTCTGAATTCAGTGCCATTGTCACTCCTAACACACTTGATAGAAAGAGAATACTGCTTTTCAGCATACAACACAAAATTGATAATAGCCTTGGCAACCTCACCTTTTGAGTGTAAGAAGAAAGTCCAGACAAACTTTGAATAGTCATCAACAATAACTAGACAATACTTCTTCTTTGCCATAGACATTATCTGCACTGGACCAAACAGATCCATGTGTAACAGTTGTAAACAACCAGTGGATTTGGAATCTCCAATTGAAGGAAAAGAGACTTTGTGTTGCTTTCCTTTCAAGCATGCAGAACAGTTTTCATCACAACTAAAATCCTTTAAAGGAAGACCTCTAACCAGACCATGTTTCACCAATTGATTCATGTTCTTGATGTTTACATGACCTAATCTTCTATGCCACAAATTGGATTCCTTGAAAGAGGCCTTAGAAAATAAACAAGGATGACCTTTGACAGAGATTTTCTTAGAAAGATCAAAGGCATAGACCTTTCCCACTCTGTTAGCCTTAAGAAGTGTGTACTCATCTAACACTTTGCTAATCAAAGGCATCACATCAGAAGATAGAATCCTACAATCTTGCTTAGTGAAGAGAGACACATGACCCTTATCACACATTTGACTAACACTCAGCAGATTGTACTTAAGATTCTCAACATGATTAACATCATCAAACCTAATCTCACCATTAGTGACTACACCTTTACCTATGATATACCCCTTAGCATCATTACCAAAGGACACAAATCCTCTCCTTCCAGTGAAATAGTTATGAAGAAGAGATCTGCTCCCAGTCATATGCATGGATCCTCCACTATCAACATACCAGATGCTACTTTGGCATGCTGAAGGACCCTGCATACAACAACACACTCAGTTAGACTTTTGGACCCAAACCATTTTGGTTTTGGGTCTGTTAACATTTGAAGAAACAGAACTAGCATTATCAGTTGAAGCAACACTTGAAGCATTCTTATCAGAAATTTTTGGTTTGACTTTTGATTTTGATTTCTTTTTATGAAATGAATCAACAGATGCCTCTGCCATATTGACCCTTCCTATCAGTTGTTGCATCATTAGCATCAGTTGATTATGAGTTTGAGTTAAAAGCTTGATTTCATCAGACACATCAGTACTTGATTTTTTATTTTTATTTTTGAATAGTTTTGTGTCTTTAGTTAAAATAGATGTTTTCAAGTGTTGTTTCCCTGAATCTGGAATAATTTCTTTTCCTTTCTTGAATTGACTTGAAGTATTTCCTTGTACTGATTTTCCAGATTTTGAAACAACTGATGATTCTGGTACAAATTTTGAACTGAATTCATTTTTCATTTTAAGTATATTCTTGTTTTTATTCTTGATTTTATTGAATTTTGAACCTTTTCTGTACCAGCATTCATCAGTTGAATGATTAAACAACCTACAAATATCACAAGGCACTCTCTTCTTTCTTTCCTTGTGATTGTCTACAAGTACTGATGACTTAGAAACAGATTGTTTGTTCATCAGAACATCTGAGGCATCAGTATTTGTAGTCAAATTGACAACAGCTGATGGATTGATAACATCTGAAGAGTTATTCTTCAGCACTTGTGTCTCAACACATTTACCAACATCAGTTGTTGCAATATCAGCTTTGTCACCAACTGCTGATGAATGACTTTGACTTATTAAAAGTCTTGCATCATTTTCTCCAACACCATCCCCATCTGACTCAATTAGGTGTAAGTTTAAAACATTTGAAACATGTTCATCAGGATTAATCTCAACTAAGACATTATCCTGACAAGTGTCATCCTTAATGACATTTGTACACCCAATTGAATAAGAATAGGTTTCAATCTCAACCTTTTCAGCAGCAGCTTTGCAAACATTTGAGTCTTCTTCAGATATGTCTGCAGAATCAGACACTTCTGAAGAGTTGGTAGATTGGTACACACTCTCCCCATCAGATTCACAGTCAAGACTTTTTGGTTTATAATCAGCAGGGGGGCCAGTGTGATTGTAACCAATCCCAAACTTAACATTTGAAGCTGACTGTTTGCTCAACAACATTTCAAACCCTTTACAGGACTCAACCCATTTTTCACAATTGACTTGGGTTGCTGCAAGTGTTTGTTTTAGATCATTATGCTTTACCAGCATGACTTCCACTCTAGCTTTTTCATCAGACAACAACATTTAAGTTTATAAATTTCAGACTCTTTCTCATTTAAGGCTTTTTCAAACTCAGTTTTGTTTTTAGCCACAACCTTTTCCAATTCAAATTTCTCATTAATCAGTTCTACATTGATTTCCCTAATGGAAGCAAATGCTGAAATGCATGACTCTGAACATAATTTAGCTTTTGATTCAGAAGATACCTGAGATGTTGAAGAGGATTGACAGGTATTTTCAGTTGAATCAATAGCCATCAGTGCCAGATTTCCAAAAGGATTGTCTCCACCATGTGGACCAGTTTCAGAAAAAGGCTGCATGTTGAAGTCTGATAAGTCATCAGGCAAGCTACTCCAATCAACAACACCAGGAGTGAAGAAACTCTGATGCTGTTGTTGTTGAGACTGTTGAGTTGATTGAGGTTTGCTGGGTTCAGGAAGAGCAGGTGATTGTGGTGAGATTAATGCTGGATTGTGAGGAGGTTGAGGCATGTAAAAGCAAGGATATGGATAGGGCATTGGATTTTGTGGAACAAAGTGAGCTGGATAGAATTGCTGTTGACTAGTACTAGAAGATTGTGGTCCTTTGCCTGAGGAATTGTTGCTTGGAAAGGTCACAAAAGGTGCAGCAGGATTAGAACCAGATGTTTTGCACTCCCTAGCAAAGTGACCAAGCCTATGACACTTATGGCACCTCAACTTCCCTTTGTCAAATCCAACCTTAGTCTTGCCAGATAATCCAGGGAACTTCCTTCCTGTTCTTTTATAAAACTTTTGTGATCTGATGTTGATCAATGCCATTTGACTTAAAATGTCCATCTCCTCTAGATCATCATCCGGGATACCTTTCAAATCATCCATCACAAAACACAAGTTGTCACTATAACTTCCTGCATTACCCTCAACTCCCACAAAAGCATGATCAGAATTGTTAGTAGAAAAGTCAATATGTTCATCATAAGAACATTCAGACCCATTAAACTCTGACTCCTGACCAAGTAAAGCAGTGTTACCAGGAACAAAATCATCAGCAAGTTTTCCAGATGAAGACAGTTTTCTCTTCTGTTCTACCTCTCTCTCAAAAGTTAAGAGTTTCCCATGTAATTGGGTGAGAGATAGACTTTCTAGATTAGCATTAGAGCGTAGGACAATTGTATAAGTGTCCCATCTCTCAGGCAATGATCTGAGAAATCTGTTATTCATCTGACTATTAGTGTATTCTTGCTTAACCATTTTTAACTCAGAAATTAAACATGAGAATCGCTCAAATTGTTGAGTCAAGGATTCACCCTTTCGGTGAGAAAATGTCTCATACTGCTGAGCCAGAATTTCTCTAGTATTTGCTAAAACCTCATCAGTTCCACCAAATTGTTCTTTCAGTGCAACCCAGAGATCATGAGCAGTATCATGATGCATCAAGCCAGAATAAATCTCATTAGGCAGAGCCATGGCCAGAATACCATGAGCTTTAGCATCAATTTCAAACAATTTAATGTCCTCATCCGAATACATATCAGCAGGTTTCGGAATCATGATCTTAGTTTCAGGATCAGTGATCGTGGGTTTATATGGTCCATGCACAACAGATTTCCAACATCCTGCGCTGTTAATCGACAGGTGATGTAGCATTCTACGTTGCCATATGTTGTACTCACTCCGCACAAGCATCGGAGGCTTGGTTGCGGAGCCTGTATTGTGCGGATCATTGTTCGGAGTTGACATGATCACAGATTCAAGCAATTTACCACAAACTAATGCAAATCTCAATCAATTGATGCAAAACAGATTGATATTGAAATACAAATCAACAGAAGTTAACAGAAAACTTCAATCTATAACAAATTCTTACTTAATCAGCTAATTTACTCAATTTGAGAACAAATTTGAGCAGTTTCAGAGATCAATTGTGTAATCGATCAATGATTAACCTGCTCTGATACCAATTGTAGGATCAGATGTTCTCAATTGATATGATAGAAGAGTATAGCAGCGGAATTTAACACGGAATTAGCATAATCAAAGTAAGATCCATTTCAATCAAACAGTAACGCAAGTTTGTTATAGAGAGAGAAAGTTTTCTGTGAAAAGGAATATCTCATTCAGATCATTAACTTCGTTACATTACAATCATGTCAACTGCCTATATATAGAAGGCAGTGACGTCTGATGATGTCACATGATGTTGACATCTAACAGACAAAACAAAACAACTGAAATTAACTAAACTACTGAGGATGTCTTCAACATCTGAAGACAAACTCTACAACTACTGAAGAACAAAACTACTGAAATACAAAATACTAAAACATCTGATGAGTAAACTACTCATCAGACTTTTACAAACAATAAAAGAAAACTACTGAAGACTAACTACACACTACAACATCTGATGACTTACACTTCAGCTGTTGTACATCTCTTCAGATCTTGTGACTTCAGCACATTTGAATATCAGCCTTTGTGTTCTTCTTCAGTTGTTGTAATGCTGTGAGACTTAAAGATTTTTCTGATCAGGCTCATTGGTTCTTTTAGTCCAACAATGGAAGAACAGCCCATGGTGTTCATCCATTGATACTATCTTGCCTAGGTCATTTGGCCGTCGATACTAGGTTCCAGCCTATCCCACGACTTCTACAATCCATCAACATCTGAAATAACTTCATCCAAGTTTTTCTGAACTTAATGGCAACTTGTTTAACACTTTTTGATCCAATTCCAATCGGTTTCTTGTTTAAGGCTTCCGGGTTTGAGAAAACACTAAAAAGCCGAATGTTTAAGCACCCAACTGAGTGATCTGGATGTTTTCAGCCCCGATCCTTTGTACTACCTCAATATAAACCTAGAGAGCTTTTGTAGAAACCAAGATCTCACAATTCCGTTAAGAAATGAGCAAGATGTATGGTGGTTTTCTAGAGAGAGAAATTATAGAGTGTGTGTGATGAAATCTAGAGAGAATGGAGTAAATTCTAGTTGGTGAGACCATAAATGAGGGTGTTCAAGGCTTAAATATCCAGAGTAGTTTACTGTGCGTACGGGTTGATTTGGTTCCGCGTTTACGCGTTACGTTACAAAACACATAAACGTTACTTTTTCACTAAAAAAAGGTTTTATTTCATCATTTTGAGTTGTATTTGACGAGTTTTGTCACACCCCACGCCGTGTGCGGAATCCACGGCGCGTGACGTAATGATTGCATAGCCATAGTTAAAGATTCCCCCTTGATTTCTGGTTTACATAGATACTTGATCCACCGTTCTTGAGCTGGTGGGTGATTTGTAACCTGGAACATGTAGCTTAAAAAAAAGTCAACTACGAATAGTTGAGTGAGACTCATATGCTTTGCTGATTAAAATGATTGTTCAAACATTGATTTTCATGATATGGTATTCACAAGTGATCAAGTAGGTACTTTGCAATTGAATCCACCTGGGCATGCAAACATCAAACCTAATGATAAATGCTAACATTTAGCTACCCGCCAAACGCCGTGATAATGCTAACGTCTTGCTACCCGCCAGACGCCGTGATAAATGCTAACGTCTAGCTACCCGCTAGAACGCCGTTAAATGATCTTGAGTTCCCGCATATGATCATACCAGTACTACCAAGGGCTTGATAACAAGTTAATGATGTTCACATAAGAATGTTCCCAAATAGCCTCCACATAACCAAAGTTCCCAAGTGATACGCTTGTTTTTAATGAGTTGATAAAATATTTATTTGATGATTGTTTACCATGATTTATCTTATGATACTGATGTGTGATTTCATGGTAGTTGATAAATGTTTACTTGATGATAGTTTGTCATGATTTTCCTGATGAAACCATAATATGATTTCACGGGAATTGATAATTGTTTATCATCATCCAGATGATACTGATATATGATTTCACAATGATTGTTAAATATGTTTTGAAAAGATATCTACATGTTCCACCCCGAGTTTTAGAAAGCAAAACCTTAAAAGAAAAGGGGTTATGAGTCTCACCTGTTTCACCGAAATGTTTTCATATCGAAGTATCACTCAAGATTCGAAGAGAGTTCTGCAATTTATTAATGTTTTATGAGTTTCTTGCATTTGAATTTGATTATCGGAATAATCCTTGATTTTCGATAATTAAGAATCGTAGTTTAAGTCATCAAGTTGATCTTAATCCTTATTCAACCTCCTTAAGTTGTTATTGCACAAAGTGCGATAAACAAGGAACCTATAATGATTTAGGCCCTTATTAAGGAGTTAATGACTTACTGAATTAATCACGAGATTTTCGGATTAATCATATAGATGTTGGTTGTTGATTATTCAATTAAAACGATTCCTAGATGAATTTCTGGCTTAGGAATAGTTAATCCTTGTTATTGCTTATTTAGGTATCATGAAACCTGAGAATGTGATATTAAAATAGATTTAATAACCATGCTCAATGTACTAATCTGACTGGTATCATAAACATCATATCGTTATTCCAGTGATTATCTGTATGCTTATCATTAGTTTGAAACACTTGGATGAAACCTAGCATTTCAAGAAATGATCAAGACAATCATAATCATTGTTAAAATCAAATGGTTTGAACCATTTTAATCTAAGATATAGTTTCATGAAAACCGGGCATTACAACGGCTCAAAACAAGGATTTAACCGTTAACCGTTCGAGTTCTTCATTTATAATCATTCCTAGCCATCATCTAGGCAATAATCAACAACCCTAACTATACCCTTATGTTCAAAAACAAGATCTAATAAATCAAAATCAAGCTGGAAGGTTAAAACGAACCATTACCTAACCAAATGGAGTTTCAACTGCAGAATAACGATCAGAACTCGTAGATACGATCCATGGTGCGATCCACGCGATTAGAATGCTTCAAAATGGAGTTTGGATGATGAAAATATGATTTGGGGGTGTTTTTGAGCGTAAATGATCGAAAAAAGATGAAAAAAATGAATTTTCTCGTGGTCTGATCTTAAAAGCTCGTTTTTCAGCCGCCATCCACCCTGGGCGCATCGCCCCAGCTGGAACGCTGGGTTGGGGCGTACCGCGCGGATGCCAGATCGCAGATATTTTGGTTTTCTTCGTTTCGCGATTCCGGGAGCATACGAACTCCGTTTTGCGCACGGTTTTTGCCTACGTTCACGATTTTTTGAGCTCTTTCCAATGGTTATAATTTCAAGACCTGAAAAATTCAAAATATATGATCTCTTATTTAACGCTATCTTCAACTCAGCGTATCTTGAAATCGGAGTCTCGTTTCGTGATTTCGCTTACACTCATTTTCTTTATTTCCGAGATATTATTCGAACCTGAAAAATTGGAATTGTCACAAGTTTCAAAATTGTAAAAATATATAATATACAATATTTTACACATTTTTTGTAGTTTTCGCTTGTTTTGAACCGTTTAACAAATATATTTAGGTGTATACCCGTAACTATATACGTTTTGGTTATTTCACGTGTTTATTAACGTTTGCTCGTAACAATAAGTTCAACATGGATATCTTTATGGATCGTCACCCATAATGATACCGAGTCTCGCTTACGCGTTACGATTTTGTTTAAATGATTTATTTGTTTTACTATTCGTCTGTACATTACGCACTAACACCATTCCAATATACCGAACACATTTTATGTATAGGGCATACGTAGAGTTCGGCTACCTGCCTTATCATCCGCCAGCCCACCACTGTTTCGATATATTACAATATTGTTATTGCACAGTGTATTTGACTATAAATAAGTATATACTTGATCCTTCATAATAAACTTCCTAAACTATACAAACGATTATACAATGATTCCATAAATGTTTGAATACATGCATGAACTATGATTGCATAACGTAAATGATTACATTGTGAATATGTACATATGTTACATTTGATCATGGAATGCACAAAACATAGATGATTATGATCTCATGAGTGAATAACATAAGAGAGATATCACAAACATGATCCAACAACCACAAAATGACTTGTAATTATTCATTTTTTAACAAATGGTTTTTAGCCTATCAATAGTCTCTTGACTTCTTTTAGAAGAAGTTTTGAGTTAAAGCTTCATATGGAGCAAATATTGTTCTGGCTTAAATCATGGGTTATTTCTAGTTATGGATTTCTTCCTGGGCAGGTAGGAGATGTCACAACACTTTCTTCTTCGAACGAAAGGATGATCTATTTGTTAGAGTATTCCTGAGTGAATGGGCACTTGTTGTTCAAAATAGTAATTATAATAATAATAAGTTACAAATTTGTTATTCCTATTAAAAACAAAAAGAATCACTTTTTTAAGTATAAAAAGTATTTGATAACTTCATTGGATCTTTCACTCTATGAACCGTGATCATTTTTATTATTATATTATCGAAAAACATATATTTGCTTCAAAAGTTGCCATAAATAATAAAAACCAATTTCAATTGTGTTTGGAGAGGCCACAAACTTGCATGACACAATTTCTTGTTCCTTTCAACACGCAACAAGCATGCAGAATGCACAGTTGAACTACATTCATTCAGAAACATATCCACATTCCTAAATATTAACCTTAATTATGCCCAACATCAACCGTGTGACATCTAAATCAACTTTACACGCATTTTTTTTTACAATTAAAGCTACATTTTTATTCTAATTCGAATTTATTTATGTCGAGGTTAATTTCAATAATGTCGTCGTTGTTTAAAGATGATCAATCTTGCGAACCATCAAGAGATTCGTCCACAAGCAACCGATCCAACTTTGATCAAGAAACTGGTTCTTCAAACACATTACAAACATGCCAAATTGAAGATGATGTAGAAAAAAGTTCCAGGATCTTATGCTCTCCAATCCAGATGGACAAAACGCTTGTTAGAATAGTAAGAAATCACATTCATACGCGATCTGGGTTAGAAAGATCGCGTGTTAAATGTCAATTACATGTAAAATGTTGACATGAATTGGCAATGTTGCAGGTTGTGGCAGAAATGTTGGGGAGCTTTATAGTTATGTTCAGCATTGGTGGGATCATAGCGAGCACCGAGTTGATGAGAGGTGTAGGTCTACTTGAGTATGCGGTCACCGCGGGCTTAGCTGTGGTTACGGTGGTTTTCTCTATCGGTCACATATCTGGTGCTCATGTAAACCCTTCAGTCACCATAGCTTTTGCTACTGTTGGTCCATTTCCTTGGAAAAGGGTACATATTTTTATATTTAATATTTACACCATATCACTCACATAACAAAAAATTTTGAGTCGTAATATTCATACACCACTATTTCTTTTATACACCATCCTTAAATCAAATCAAATACATCATACTCACATAATTTTTACTTATACGTATTTTTTAATATTAAAAAATACAAAAAGTGTTGTTATCCATACACCGGTGTACCAATATCAATACCCAAAATTTTTTATCCCGGTAGGCGATAGCCATCATAAAATTCTGATCTCTAAAGAATATAAGTAACAATACCGTAAAATTTTGTAGTAAATGTGTCGAAGTTAGATTTTTAGATTTTGTGACACATTTACCTCCAAAATCCTTTGAACCGAGAAAGGTGGTTGCAAATGTTCCGACAATTTTGTGACGCAATGTGCAAAAATGAGTCAAAATTTCCAACGCATGTGCCACACACCCTCCAATTAATATCTTACATATAACTTTATTTTTAAATTATTACATTTAGTAACTTAAAAAGTAATATTTTTTTAACTTTTTTCGTTTACGACATATTTGCAACGCAAATAATTATTTATTTATTTATTTTTGCCTTTTTCTTGGGGGCACATTTATAAATGGTCTGAATAATGTTTTAATTTAACTAAAACAAACTACATAAAAGTTAACTTGAGAGTAGTAGCGTGCAAATATCAGTTTCGTTTGTTTTTATGCCCCATCAAAAGCAAGACCGATAGTTCCGTTATTAAAATTAATGCAACCAATACCGAGCATTGCTTCGGTTATTTCGGCTATAGTCGTCGGTTTTGGTTTGGTTTATCTTCAGAGTGATTATTTTGAAGATAAATTTGATTATGGTGCTCACTTTTATAATCTTGATTTGTTTTGAATGTCTTTCAAACGTCATATGCATAAAAACACATGAAAAGTACATCAAATACATGAAAATATGGTTCAAATACATTATGAAAAGTACATGAAAATATAGTTATTGGTTCAACATGGGCAAACTAAAACCGTAACCAAAAGGTTCGGTTTTTAACTCTATGATAACCGAAACCGATTGGTTAAGTTAGTTCGGTTATTTTAAGCTCAGTTTTTGGTTTTTCTTTTCGGTTATTGGCTTTGTATGCTCATGCTAGTTAAAAGACTCTAATGACAGAGGGGTTAATGGACCTTCTTGACAGTCCCTTGATTCTGAGGATATTGATTCATGCTTGTTTTGATGCAAAAAGGTTCCATTGTATATCGTGGCTCAAATAGCTGGTTGCACCATTGCCACATACGCGGCGACCATGGTGTACGGCCTGAAATCAGAAATTCTCATGACTAGACCACTGGTTGGACATAATAAAGCATTCTGGGCTGAGTTCATGGCATCCTTCTTCGTTCTGTTTCTTACTGCTTCCTTGGTTCATGCACCTCCATCTGTATGCATCCCTCACTCTAGTTTGATATTTGTTTGAAAACTAAGCAATCGTTAGGGGAATTCAAGTTTGGTTTATATGGTTTTAATACAGAACCACAAACCAAACTATTATTAACAATTTTTAATAGTAAAAATCAAAACTAAACTACAAAAATAAAAAGCAAACCAAACTGTAATCAACAATTTGGTTTTATGGTTTGAGCCTTTTGGGTTGAGGCTTTTTGAGCTTGTTAAAAATAAAAACCGAACCAAACCAATTTGTTTTACGGCTTGAAACGGGATAATTACATTGCATGTTCATAGATTTTTTTTTTGCTAAATGATGCACAAACCATCAACCCAATCTATATATATATATATATATATATACATACGCATAAACACACGGCCCGACCTGATTTTTGAGGATAACCGTAAACCAAACTATCACTACAGTTTCAAAGTTTTGAAAGCAACAACCAAATGTTTGGGAAAATAACCGACCTTGAAACCGAACCATGAACACCTCTAACAATCATGATCTTATGCCAACGGATTTATAGCCTAACTGTCACACACCTCTTGACTGTTCATTTGAATCCCTATTGTGTCAAGGTATATGGGTTTTCTTCAGGTTTTCTCCGAGTGTGGTCTCGAGTTTGAGCCTGACTTAGAGCGTCAAACAACTAGTACACTTGAGATCTCACCATAAAAGAGCTTAAAATTCGAGTAGTGGTGGTGGACCAAACGCCCGTTAAAAAACAAAAAATGAAGAAAACAATCATTATTTAATGAAAATAAAACCAAGCGGTAACTAGTCAACTGATTGTATTTTTCAATCAATTTTCAACCTACTCTTATCGTGTTTGAAAGTTAATTGGAATGACCTACATATACAAACTGTAACATCCGGCCCTGTCTACCACCAATATTGTTCGCTTTGCCCACTCGTAGCTCACAGTTTAGGCTTTAGTTGTTCGGATTAAAACTTCTCAGGGAGGTCTGATAAATAAATGAATAACGAAGAGAAGAAGAAAAAAAAGAAATTTATTCGAAGAAGCTTTACAGATGAGACGATCTCGAAGGGCATCACCTCCTCATCAAGAGCATAAAATAAAACTAAATCCCTTTATTCTCTTCGTTCTTCTTCTTTGAGGTAATTTTCTAATAACTTAAATCCCTATAACTTGGCTCTGATACCAATATGTTACACCCTGACCGACGGCGGAATACGTCTGGACGTGATTGTTAATGCTCAAAAGCTCACTGTGTTATGTTAGGGTTTCAATATTTAAAACATCCATATTAATTTATTCAAACAAAACATTTAATAACATACAATAGTTCAAAACAAGAGTTAAATGCCAAAATGGTCCCTGTATTTATATCAAAAATGCCATTTTAGTCCCTAAATAAAATTTGTTGCCATTTTAGTCCTTGTGTTTTAATTTAGTTGCCATTTTAGTCCTTCTAGTTGCCATTTTAGGGACTATATTGGCAATTAAATTTCAAACACAAGGATTAAAATGGCAACAAAAATTTAGACGAAAGACTATATCGGCAACTAAATTAAAAAACAAGGATTAAAATGGCAACAAATTTTATTTAGGGACTAAAATGACATCTTTGATATAAACACAGGGACCATTTTGGCATTTAACTCTCAAAACAATTTAGAAAATGAAATACTAAACATTGTTTTAATTATGTAGGTCTTCTAAACCTACTCTATGACTTCGTCATATATATTCATCTCAACCTGTTACATATGTAAATTAATAGGGTCAATTATTTGCATAGTTGGTGAGCAATTCAAAACAGTTTAATATAATACGTATAAAAAGATGCAAAACTATTAAACTACGTAGAACTAGATCTAAAGCATATGCAAGTTTCAAGTATCATGTTTAAGCACAAAGCAATTATCCAAACAAGTGATATTACAAGTTTAAATCAAGACTAGCTAGGTCTTTAACTTAAAAATGTAAATCATAATGTTACGTTTGTGTACAATTCACCTTTTTGTCACAAGACACAAGTCGTTGCGAAAATGTAGCCACATTCTTAGGCTACTATGTACTAGTATATGTTTGATGTATGAAACGTTTTCTAACCTAAGTCCCACACAACATTTAGCAAATAAGTTGACATAGCATCTAAATCATGTCTACTAAGCTTAAGAGTTTGCATCATGTATATGTTTTTGACTCAATGAATATACTTTTGTATAAGGCATATGTAACATCCCAAAAAGTTTACAAAATGTAAAAAGGGAGTAAGAATTTACTCACATTAATGGCGCTCGAGCAAACTTCGTACAATGAAAAAAAATAAAGATCAACAACTGTATCAAACTGGGTGTCCTGAGTTTTGAACGTATGTGATCAGACAGCAGCTCAAAGGAACAAGTATACGATCCGAATGCGAACATGGTTCAACCTAGTCAAACAAATACAATGTGAATGGGTAAATATTATGATAGGCATAGCGAAATTAACAGATGCCATAGGTCGGACTCGTTAGGCCTAACGAGCCTCTATAAGACTAGACCAAACACTAAAGGTGGCCTAAACAAGACAACCTAAACGAGCCTAATGCCTGAAAACTAAGAACCTAAGCTTAACTACATAGAATAAGAAAGCAATAAATAAATGAATAATGAAGAGATGAAGAAGAAAAAAAAGAAAATTACCTCAAAGAAGCTTTACAGACGACACGATCTCTAAGGGCAGCACCTTCTCGTCAAGAGCATAAAATAAAAGTACTACGTTCAACATCCCAAGGGATGTTGCACTTGTATAACCACTAAAATTTGGTTATTCCACTTGTTTATACTCAACTAGGAGTTGAAAAACATAAAAGACCAAACAAAGATATATATAGGTGTTCAAAGGGCAAAATATTGGTTTCTTGGGAGATGTGAAATGGTTTTCTAGAAGCATTCGCGTCCTGCAATCGTCAACAAACGTCAAACTTGTTTCCACATAAACTCCAAAATTTCAATAAAATTTCTGTAACTTCAAAATCTCCAATTTATACCTTAATAACATCATAGAATTAGCATAAAATTTCAAGATTTCATAATAGCACATACCAAACCAGCAACAATCAAGTTAAATGCGAGTAGATAGAAACTCCTTCGATTGCAAACGTCTGATTCAATCCTGTTGTGTTAGATATTGATCGATAGACTGTAAGTGTTAGTTGTCTTCAATGATAGAAAACTGCGAACATCATCCTTATAGAAACGAAACATCATCATATCCTGGTCAATCAAAAACACAAAAACCCTAGAAAGAAGTGAACCAACAATGGCAATGCAAGAGGCTCATGGTAGAGGAAGAGAGGAGGAATTTAAGTTTACATGATAAGGGCTTTGAGGAAGAGCCGATGATGGAGAGGGCTAGAAGCTAATGAAAGAGTAAGAGATCAACAATTAGGATTACAGGATACCTGTTGTGAGGATGAACCAACGATGGAGATGCAAAAGGTAGATGGGAGAGGAAGAGAGCTGGAATTGGGGTTTAAAGGATAGCAGGAGTGCAATGAAAAACGGGTTATGAATTAGATTCGCATGTTAGAAATGTATAGTTTATTTGTAGAGATGCCACATGGCATTAAGCTGGAACTGTTTACTAGAAGGTAGATTATTTATTATAATATTAGGTTAAATATCGTGTGTTACACGAGTTAAAAATTGAAATGTTATGTATTTTATAAGGAAACTTGTTTTAAAAAAATTGTTTTTTTAATAAAACTTATTTTTACAAAACTTTTATTTTTCCTAAAACTACAAATTTAAAAATAAAATTTGTAAATAAAAACTGATTTTTAGAAAAATTCATATTTTGTAAACTTTTCTAAGTGTGTTTTTTGATTAAAAAATACTTCATTTTTTAATTTATTAAAATTATTTTTAATATATAAAAAGCATATAATATCATTATCATTATATTTATAATTATTTGATATTATAAAATTTAATTATAATTATAGTAAAGTGTCATTTTAGTCCCTATGATTTGACAACTTTTGTTATTTTAGTCCAATAGTTTAAATTTTTGCAATGTTGGTTATTATAGTTTCATTTTGTTGCCAATTTGGTCATTATGGTTTTTATTTTATTTAAATTAAATTTAAACTTTTGTACTAAAATGACAAAAATTGTCAAAGCATGGGGATTAAAATGACATTTTACTCTTATAATTATTAATTAATATGAGAGAATGAATGAGAGGATGAAAAAAGACATGTAACAATAATGATTTAAAAAATGACATGTGGTATTAATGGTTTAATAACTTGACATGTGACAAAAAAATGTTTATTTATTATAATACTATGTAAAATCCCATGTATTACACGGGATGGAAACTGAAATATTATGTACTTTATAAGAAAACATGTTTTAAAAAAAATTGTTTTTTAAGAAAACTTATTTTTACATACTTTTTATTTTTCCTAAAACTACAAATTTAAAATAATTCTTTTTTTTTTCTCTAAAAAATTAATTTTTAGAAAATTTTCATATTTTGTAAACTTTGTTTAAGTATGTTTTTCAATATGAAAGATTTCACATTTTATTCATCAAAACTATTTATTAATATGAAAAAGGTATATAAAATCATCAGCCATTAAATTTAAAATTTATAATAAATTAAAGAATATAATTATAATTATCATTTAATACGAGAGAACGATTGAAAAGATTAAAAATAACATGTGGTAATAATTTTTTAAAAAATGACATGTGTAAATAATGGTCTAACAAATTGACATGTGCCAAAAAATATAGTTATTTATTATATTAGTAAGATAAGATTAAAATTTTAATCATTTTGCTCGTTCAATGCACGACTTTCTAACCTGCTAAATAAATATTTTAAGTACTAAAATAAAAACGCATTTGTTTTTTAAATGTTTATTTTAAAGAGTTGTTTTAAAAAAACATAATTTGTAACAAAAATATAACCCGTTTATTTCATTGATTATATAAAAAAACAAATAATTACCAAGAAAAACTTATAAATTTTAAAATAAAATTTTTAAATAAAATATGATTAAAATCATAAATAATTTATTAGTTTTATAAAATAATAATATCTTTTTTTTGTATTTTTATCTTATAAAAAGTTTATTTTTAAAATTTTTATTAAAAATAGTTTCAAAAAACGTCATTTTTTTTTAAATAAACCAAAGCTAATACCTTGTATACCACACAAATTTAGTAAATAAAATATTAAACAATTAATAATAAAATTTAAAAAACATAAAATAAAATTTAGATTTAAAATATTATTCAAATTACGTACGTGTAAGTAAATAATTTAAGTAATTAGACAATAATATTAATTTTTTTAACTTTTATTTCTTAATAGGTTTGCTTTTTAAACATTAAATTTATACGCGGTTTTAAAAATGTCTTCTGTTAATAAATATTTTTTTTAATTGTTTCAATTTTTTGAAAAAATATAATTTTTTTAAAAGACTGGTTTTTTAATTGTCATATTTTTTAATAAAGTATGTTGTTCAAAGAAATTTCTTAGTTTAATATAATTTTTTTTCATAAAGTACGTTTTTTAACATTTAGATCTTTTTAATATATTAAGAAATATTCTTAATTGAAAACCTTATCAAAAAAATGATTTGTACTTATTATGAGATGGATATGCACTTAAGAAAAAAAATTTTGCGAGAAAACTAATCTAACAATACTCTAAATATATATATGACACGCATCTATTTTTTTTTATTTAATAAAGAATAAAGTTTTATTTTCAAAAATTTCTTTCAGGTGACCCAATTTTCAGGATTTATCGTAGCAATTGGGATTGCTCTTGGAGTTCTAATCGCCGGGTAATCAATCGCACACGTACAGCTTGTAACAAACACGTGTTTAAATCATTCTCATAATATATATAATTTTTGTGTTAGGCCGATTTCAGGTGGATCAATGAATCCCGCACGGTCATTGGGACCTGCGATCGTGTCAGTTAACTACGAGGGTTTGTGGATATATCTAACGGCTCCAACACTTGGTGCCATATGTGGTGCATTCATGCTTCGTGTGTTGAAGCCATGTACCTCACTCACTTCCTCTTCATCTTCCCCTTCACAACGTGCTCAGTTTCTTCAAATTGATTAATTAGTTGTAATATATGGTTTTTATATGCTTAATACCTTGTAATCTTGCTTCTCTTTAACAATTTAGTTGACCATATAGATAGACTTTCATCAAAAGCCACATATCACTTTTTGTCAAACATAAATCCAA
This sequence comes from Mikania micrantha, assembly GCA_009363875.1. Classification (NCBI taxonomy): domain Eukaryota; kingdom Viridiplantae; phylum Streptophyta; class Magnoliopsida; order Asterales; family Asteraceae; genus Mikania; species Mikania micrantha. Next base: position 43,349,333 of record CM018683.1, on the reverse strand, counting down.
ATAAGTGCCGTCTCAAACTTTTTGTTGGCCCAAAGCACGAATAAAAAAAATGCCATTTTTTTTCGTAAATAAAAATACTTCTCAAGTTTGAGAAACAAAAATTATAGATTATCGAGAAGAAGAAACCTACAAAAAGTATAATCGCAAATAAAATGTGTACATTAATAATAAACATTAAAATAACTAAATTTTACCCAATTAGAATACATTACAACTAAAAAATAGATTTACTCCTAAAATTTAAGGACATTTCATTTTGGATACCATAACATAGGTTTTCTTGATGCAAACTTAATATTCATCTGTTCTTTAGATTTAGAATAAAGATATATAAGATATAATTAGCGAATCGATGACCTATAATCACATTTTACAATGTATTCAATTTTTTATATATGTTTTGTAACTTTTGTTTAACGTTGAAAATGCGTGTTGTGTTTATTGTCCGAAAATACCTGATGTTCATTTTCAAATTGATTTGTTTTTAGTTTGGTACATAATATTTTTGCACATAGTATTTTACATTTAAAATTTTAATATGGTGTTAAAAGTTTGTACATTGCATTTTTGCGTTGATAATGAACTACTAATTAAGAAGACAAACAGTTTAAGCTGAAAACAGTTAAAAATCAAGCTACTTATAAAAACATGTGTTAATTTATTTTCAAGATTCCAAATCAATTGCTAATATTGGGTTTAAGGGTTTTTCTCTTTAAAATCAGGTTTTCACAAGATAGAATCCACACACACTCACACAGATATATATAGGGTATGGTTATTTTGAAAACCACATCTCAATGATAATACCGCGAAAACCATGCAAAAATCACGTAAAAAAACGTATTTTTTTTGAATTTTTTTACAAGTTTGTAACACTATTGGACACATTTTTATAAAAAAAACCAAAAAAGCGCCGACCAAATATTTAAAAAAAATATTTTATAAACCCACGTAAAAGCTACGTAACAAAACGTAATTTTTTTTTACGTTTTGTTACGTAGGTTTTACGTGGGTTTATAAAATATTTTTTTTAAAAATATTTGGTCGGCGCTTTTTTGGTTTTTTTTTATAAAAATGTGTCAAATAGTGTTACAAACCTGTAAAAAAATTCAAAAAAAAAACGTTGTTTTTACATGATTTTTGCATGGTTTTCGCGGTTTTCTCATTGAGATGTGGTTTTCATTTTATCTTTTCCCTATATATATATATATATATATTATAATAGATATTAGTGAGAGAAGATGGAAACTCTTAATTTTAAGAACTATACAAGTTCATCAGCGTATAGTATAAGTTCTATTACGCATTCTAAGCCCTAGTGAAAATTTTGAACTCCCTACTCTCTATACTAAGCCCTAAAACCGTATCTTGCTTGACATTTAAAACTCATTTCATCTCCATTTTCTTTGACTACCCCGAGACTCCAAGATCCGTCACCGATCGATTCTACATCCAGTCGACTACTCCTTTGACGACAATACTCCTGTCACACCCCGGGCCGTTGAGCTGGATCGACTTTCCCGTGGGGCAGAATGGTCCAGGGGTGCGATCAAACATCGGTGTGATGAGATTGTATTTTTAACACATGTTATGTAAATAAGAAAACTAAAGCATATATTCAATATTAATTACAGAGTTTATTTACATCAGTATAGTTCAATAATTTAACTCTGCAATATACCAAAAGACATATGAATTCAATCTATATTGTACGGTGCAAGATCTGCTAAAAGGTATTGATTCACATGTATTGTCACTAAACAATAGCACAAAAACTACTAGTTCATCCTACTAAGCCACCTATCTAGTATCCTGCCTCTGGTGACTAAACATGTTCGTCACCTAAGAAGAAGAAGTGAAAACAAGTCAACACAGGGTGGTGATTTCATATGATTGTTAGAGTTTGAAAATGATTTAAGAAAACACTTATCTTGGTTAAAATAGGTCAAAGTTCTCAACTTAGTCCTCATCTCCAACATCATCCCATATAGAAATAATCCCATAGTATTTTAGTCTTTCACAAGAGTTATAATGGCTAATGGCTGAGTTATTAAAATAACCCTGGTTAAAGCCATGATATTAGAATATTTTGTAATTTACACCCATCCTCAATTTGTTAAAGGTTTGGAATTTAGTTTCAAAGCATTACACACTCAACGCACCAGTTTCCACCTTAGACCTCACTACTAACATCATCCCATATTGCTAAGTGTCGCTTATATATAGGGCATGCGTAGGGTCAAGCCCAGCTGGCAGCTCACAACGCCCTTGACAAGACATGATCATGTCCTTAATGGAAACTAAGGCTTTCACTCTGCACCCACATCCTCAATTCACAACACTTGTCATTTACCCGAGAAATTTAGATAAATAAATGAACTATTTGTAACTGTGCAACACCATGACCGGCCCAAAGGCCAACTTGACCTTTACCAGTCTCCCAAATAAAAGTTATAAAGTTATCAATGTACTTTAAAATATAAATTACAACTATTTGTAATTGACCAACACCATGGTTGGCCTAAGGCCAACTCGACCATTTCCAGTCTCCAAAATAGAAGTTATAAGTTTTATTATTGTACTTTAGACATAATGAACAACTATTTGTAACTGAGCAACACCATGGCTGGCTCGAAGGCCAATTCGACCTTTGCCAGTCTCCCAAAAAGAAGTTATAAGTTTACTATTATAATATATCTTATTATTATCACCCATGAGTTCGTTTACCAAAACTGACTGTTGACGCCTTGTTACCGGTCATACGATACCGGTCAAGAGATAGATATATACAAGATACACATAATGTACCGACCTCATTCGCCAGAAGTTTGTCAGACTTATGGTACCACTACGTTACCTTCGTTTTGTCTCTGCCACTTAATGGTAAACGAACTAAAATGGACTTAACACAATTGGATTTTCATATGAGCACATGAGCACGGTAATATAATTTAGGCATTATCCTACTAAACCCATCCATAGATGTATCATCATCTCATAAACATCAAATTTTGGCATTTAATGGCTTTTGTCATCCAAAATCATTTGTCATTCCAATGGTTTTGGAATTTAAAAGGTTTTCTCAAAACACTGATCATCGAGTTATCAACTCATTCACCCTTTAAGATGTTTAAAACGAATCATACATAAACTATGGAAATTTCAGGTTCAAACATCTTTAAATCAAATATAGTTATAACCATAGTACTAAGAAAGATTTAAATGTAAGCACAAAATTTATAGTCATAGGAAAATAAGTTAGCTTGCTTCTCAGCCCCGTTGTTACAAAACAAAAATTTTTAGAAAAGAGTCAATGAACTCACTTGTGGTGGTTTCTAATGATTGACTTGTTTCAAGAATACACGCTCTCATTATTTGTAGTTTAATTGCATTTAAAACTTGTGTTTCATTTGGTCGTGTTCAACTTTGTCAGTACTTGTATGTGTTTCAAGGTTGTGTTTAGAGTTTGGTAGTATAGTAGGTGATCTATTTTAACTTATGTGAGTTATTAGTCTTTCCTGTATGATTAGTGGTTCATCTAAGTTATTAGACTCTAATCCTAATTTAGTAAAGTTTGGAAATCATACTTAAGAAGGTATTATATTAGGATGTTCTTGAAAACATCTTGCATCTTAACCCATACTTTTATTTAGAAAATGGTGGTGCAAGTTATTTGTAAAATCCTTTTTTTATTTAATATCAACTTCCAAAGCCTATTATCTATTATTTTACTAAACACATGGTCATACTATGGTATTTTAGTAAAGATTATGTTTAGGTTACGAAAAATCAAGTTTTGAACACTTGGAGTTGAGTTGACTAAGATTTAACCTAACACAACCCCCTTTACTATTTAATCGCTTTAATTGATCTTTAAAAGTTGTTACATTTGACTCCTTTGTTTTTAAAATTACTTGGATTGTGTTAAATAATTAGTATCGAAGGCATGTGGCCATTTCAAGAGTAGCCATTTTATTATTGGAACTTCATTGACACTACCAAGTTCGATGGAACCTTGGTGTCGATACTATGAATTTATTTTTCATTAATATCTACAGAAACATGGTCCATTATCCTTGGACTTCAGTGATCTAATAGTATCGACATGGTCTTAGGGTTTATCGAGACTATAGTATCGATGCTTGGCTTCAAATGTTCAAGAGAAGGGATGCAAACTTATCAGTATTGGCAGCCACTTTGACTTAATACCAAGGCCATAAAAATTTCCAATCTCGATGGTCTTTAGGTTCTAGCCCCTTGTAAGTTTCGAACATAACTATATCGATGGATTCTGGGTCCTGAATAGTTGTCAAACTTATTAAGTTCTATGCATTAAAGATGCACATTTTTATCCTTGTCGATACTATCCCTTTTTAAAGGCTTCTTTTGTCGATACTAGTACAATTGATTTTTCCAGCCTTACCTAATCATCCCACACTTAATCCAAGCCCCTCCAAAGGTTCCTAAGGTCTGATGGATGCTTGTTCTTGGGTTTTAAATGCATGTAAAGTAGATTCTAATTTGGTTATGGTCGAGTAGGGTGAAAACCCTAGCAAACCGAACCTTCTCACTATAATGTTGACCGTTTGAGATTGTTTTGGAGAAGATCCTTCGTAATTTCGTCTTGTTGAGGTTAAGTGTGAGGCCCCGAAACCGGGCACCTCACAGAGGTTGGTTTTCATCATAACACATAGCTCTTAAACTAAAAACTTTCATAATCATGCAGCGGAAATGTAAACATAGTTTGATAAACAGAAATCAATAAAGTGTCTGTATCAAAAACATATCGGATTTGCCAAACCAATGGATCGTCTAACTTGATGCCCGAGCTCCATGCCTTCTCTTATCGTACCTTCAACCTGACATACATGCTAAATCAAGTCAGCTTACGCTGGTGAGTTCTAGTTTTCATAAAACAACATTACACATACTTAACATAAACCTCATTTCATACACATAGTCCATAACCTTAGCACATATCATCCTTAACATCATCATCATACGTTCCACTGCTACCATACGAGCAGTGAGCTTATGCCGGCACAAGGCTCCATACCCAGTTATAGTCGTGGTTGACTATCATACCCAGTTATAGTCGTGGTTGACTATCATACCCAGTTATAGTCGTGGTTGACTATCATACCCAGTTATAGTCGTGGTTGACTATCATACCCAGTTATAGTCGTGGTTGACTATCATACCCAGTTATAGTCGTGGTTGACTATCATACCCAGTTATAGTCGTGGTTGACTATCATACCCAGTTATAGTCGTGGTTGACTATCATACCCAGTTATAGTCGTGGTTGACTATCATACCCACTTATAGTCGTGGTTGACTATCATACCCAGTTATAGTCGTGGTTGACTATCATACCCAGTTATAGTCGTGGTTGACTATCATACCTACCCAGCACAAGAGCTGGTACATCTTTCATACTTATCCTATAACACGTATAGGAACATCGTTCGTTCGTTATACATGATATACTAGCATTATATCATCTTTTATCATAATCATCATAACATTTCCTGCTAGCATCATAACATAATTCATCGTAGTCATCATGGCATCTTAGGCATGTCATACTAGCATCATTTCATCATATCATCATAGCATCCTAGCATCATGCACATATCATACTAGCATCGTTATCATAACATATATCATGGCATCATGCATACATATCATACTTCCATCCTAGCAACCTAGGACCTTATCGTACTCCTATAACTATTCTCATAGTTATCATCATGAAGCATGTTATCATCAAGTCATCATCATATCATATGCTAGCATCATTATCATGTCATGTTATTCATCATCATAACTCATATATCATGCATTCGTCATACTTAGCATACTTTCATGCATAAATCCTGCTAACACATAAACATGCATACATAGTCAGGGCATATCATCATTCATTCATCATCATCATAAGCACATAACATCATAGACATAACAATAAGCATGTATGCCAGCCCAAAACATTAAACATAAAATAGGGCGTCTAGAACTCACCTGATAGTGGACTCTTGTTCTTCTTAGCCGAACTCCTTAGCTAAGCCTTAAGAACCTACATCCGTTACATCACCTCATTACGTTACATTACGTTCTTAGACTTAGAAAATATTCTAAGTCCCAATAGTCTACTAGCCCCCTTTTCTGAATCCAAGTTCTCGAAACTTAGCTAAGTGTTCGAAACCCTTGAAATTCGTTAAGTTCCCATGTACACGAAATTCCCTGGTTCACGAAATAACTTAGTACTCGAAATCATTCAGTGTATTCGAACTACTCCTTGTACACGAAATGGTCCCTGTACTCGAAGTAGTCATGTACCCGAATTACCCCTTGTACTCGAATTTTCCCATGTACTCGAATTAACATGTATAATTTCGAGTACCCTATACTCATGATTTCGTGTACTCATCATTTCATCATTTAAACATCTCAGAAATTCGTCTAAGACTTTAGGGAGCTAGTTCTAGGTTCCTTAGGGTGTTATCAACACACCGGAACATCAAAGTTCCGAACTTTATGCATAAAGGTGTGAGCTTTATGCATAAGTTCCCCTTTTGTATGACTATCCTAACTTTCGTATAAAAATCTGGCTTTCTATACATGAATCACTTACTTGAAGGTAGCTGATCCTCCTGGTAAAATCCCGTGCGTTTCCTACTTCGTTTGGTCGATCAAAGTTTGATTCTTGAAATTCTTGGACTTAAACTTCGTGTACTCGAGAGGGACCGTGCTTCCAACCAAAGGTTCGCACATATCCCAAGGCACTACTATTTATAGGCGTGTCCCTGTACTCGATATCGTGTGTACACGAAATCTCGTGTACCCGAATTTGGTGTACTCGAACCGGGTGTACTCGAAATCTACCTTATTTCGAGTACACGATTTCTAAGCCCCCGTTTTGGTCATTTTTCGTCCATTTTCCCACAAGTTACTTATCCGTTACACGTACGTAGAATTCAAACAACTTGTATCTTAGAAAAATTTGGGATGTTACAAGTCTCCCCTCCTTACAATAGGTTTCGTCCCGAAACCTGCCTTGTTACACATCGAACAAATGAGGATACAACTGCCTCATCTCGTCTTCCAATTCCCACGTCGTGTCTGAACCTTTCCGATGCTTCCACTGAACTCTTACTTGACGAACCGTTTTATTCCGTAGCTGCTTTTCCTTCGTGTCCACAATGGCAATTGGCTCTTCAATGTAGTTCAGTCGATTATCTACCTCAATGTCATCCAAAGGAACGTGCGCCTGATCGTCTGCCAAGCACTTCCTAAGATGTGACACGTGGAAGGTAGGATGAATCCCGTTCAGCTCCTCTGGTAGGTCCAGTCGGTACGCGACTTTTCCTACCCTCGCCTCTATCCGGAACGGTCCGATGTACCTCGGACTCAACTTTCCTCTCTTTCTGAATCGAATGATTCCCTTCCATGGTGATACTTTCAGCAACACTCGATCGCCAACATTAAACTCTATCGGTCGTCGGCGCTTGTCAGCGTAAGACTTTTGGCGATCTTGTGCAGCTTTCATACGTGCTTTTATCACCCGTAGCTTTTCTGCCATATCAATCACAGCAGCCTTGTTTCCCATTTCTTTCTGTCCAACTTCACCCCAGCATACCGGGGTCCTACATCGTCTCCCGTACAACGCCTCATATGGGGGCATTCCGATGCTGGAGTGGTAACTGTTGTTGTATGAAAACTCCACCAATGGCAAGTGATCATCCCAGTTCCCTCCAAAATCGATAATGCACGCCCTGAGCATATCCTCCAACGTTTGGATAGTCCTTTCTGACTGTCCATCAGTCTGAGGGTGATAGGCGGTACTGATATTTAACCTCGTTCCCATGGCATCATGAAACTGCTTCCAGAATCTGGAAGTAAACCTCGTATCTCGATCTGACACAATGGAGACAGGAACTCCATGTCTGGCCACAATCTGCTTTACGAACAACTCAGACAACCTTTCGGACGTATACGTTTCCCTGATAGGAAGGAAATGTGCACTCTTCGTCAGTCGGTCCACAATCACCCATATGGTATCATGTCGTTTAGCTGTCCTCGGTAGCTTGGTGATGAAATCCATGGTGATGTGTTCCCATTTCCATTCTGGTACCTCTAGAGGTTGCACATATCCGTAGGGTTTCTGATGTTCAGCCTTCACTTGCGCACAAGTAAGACACCTGTTCACATACTGCATCACATTAAACTTCATGCCCGGCTACCAATAATCCTGTCGAAGATCCTGATACATCTTCGTCGCACCGGGGTGTACCGAGTATCGTGACTTGTGGGCTTCATCTAAAATCCTCGCTCGAATGTCCCCATTTCTGGGCACCCACATTCGACCGAATCGTAGCTTTACCCCATGGTCGTTGTCTTCCAAGTTCTTGACTTGCCCGAAGACGCGTTCAAACCCCACATTCTCTTCTTTCAATCCCTCCTGTTGCGCCTGTTTGAGCTCGTTCAGAAAGTCTGGCGTTATCACCAAACTATACGATTTTACTCGTATGGCAGGATGATCAGTCTTGCGACTCAGAGCATCTGCCACCACATTGGCCTTTCCCGGGTGATATAGAATATCACAGTCATAATCCTTTAACAGCTCAAGCCATCGTCTCTGCCTCATATTCAAATCCTTTTGCTCGAAGAAATACTTCAAGCTCTTGTGGTCGGTATAGATGGTACTCCTTACTCCATACAAATAGTGCCTCCATATTTTCAATGCAAACACCACTGCAGCGAGTTCAAGATCGTGGGTCGGGTAGTTAGCCTCATGAATCTTTAGCTGGCGCGAAGCATAAGCTATCACCCTTCCCCTTTGCATTAGTACACATCCCAACCCTTGTCGTGACGCATCGGCATACACAACAAGATCATCATTCCCATCCGGCAGTGCTAGAACAGGAGCTTGGGTAAGTTTCTCCTTCAGCACTGAAAACGCTTGTTCTTGGTTTGGACCCCATTCGTACTTTACGTCTTTCTTCGTGAGCTTCGTCAGCGGCGTCGCTATCTTGGAGAAGTCCTGAATGAATCTCCGATAGTAACCGGCCAAACCAAGAAAACTGCGTACTTCTGTCGGTGACTTTGGAGGACTCCATTTCATAATCGTTTCAACTTTAGCTGGATCTACCATAATGCCTTCTGGGTTCACCACGTGACCCAGAAACTGTACCTCTCGCAACCAGAAAGCGCATTTGGAGAACTTAGCATAAAGTTTCTCTTTCCTCAGGATTTCCAATACCTCACGTACGTGGCAAGCATGGTCTCCCTCGTTCTTTGAATAAATCAAAATATCATCAATAAACACTATCACCGATCGGTCCAGCATCGGTCGACATACCCTGTTCATCAAATCCATAAATGCTGCGGGAGCATTCGTCAATCCAAACGACATAACGAGAAACTCGTAATGTCCATAACGCGTACGGAAAGCAGTCTTTGGAATATCCTGCTCTCGAACTTTCAACTGATGGTAACCGGATCGGAGATCTATCTTTGAGAACCAGCTTGCACCTTGCAATTGATCGAACAAGTCATCAATTCTGGGTAGAGGATACCTGTTCTTTACGGTCAACTTATTCAGTTCCCTGTAATCGATACACATACGCATACTTCCATCTTTCTTCTTAACGAACAGCACCGGTGCTCCCCACGGAGAGACACTCGGTCGTATAAAACCTTTGTCAAGGAGTTCTTGTAGCTGGGTCATCATTTCCTTCATCTCAGTTGGAGCTAAACGGTAAGGTGCTCTGGCAACGGGTTGTGCCCCCGGCACTAAATCGATCTGGAACTCAATTTCCCGTTCGGGTGGTAATCCAGGCAATTCCTCAGGGAATACATCGGGGAAGTTACACACCACGGGAACATCATCAATCGTCCTCGTATCCGTACGTTCCTCAATCGCATAGGCCAAGTAGGCTACACACCCTCGCCGCATCATAACATCAGCCTGGATCATCGAAATGATCTTTGGCGCATACATCGCTTTATCACCATAAACCGTCACGGAGCTCCCATCCATCGCACGTAAACATATCATCTTTCGTCGACATACAATGTTAGCCTCATATTTGGCTAACCAGTCCATACCCAAAACCACATCGAATCCCCCTAAGGTAATAAGAAATAATCGGACAGGGAACCTATGACCTTCTATCTCAACATAACAGTCATCAATAGCCTCAGTCACCCTGGTCATCTTACCAATAGCCGTCTCTACATCAAATACCCGATCTATCTTCTTAACCTTCCCAGATAACCCATCACAGAAAGTAGAAGACACAAAACTCATACTGGCACCAGAATCAAACAATACAGAAGCAGGAATATTGTTGATAGAAAAGGTACCTGTGACCACGTCAGGGTCCATAATCGCATCATCCTTCGTCATCGTAAAGGCTCGTGCTTTAGCCTTCTGCTTCTCCTTTCCTTTCTCCTCTTTCTTACCCGAGCCCGAAGCATCGGCCCGCGGTTGTCTACAATCTTTGGACAGATGTCCCATCCCATTGCAGTTGTAGCATCTAGTGGCACTTGGGCAATTGCTGGAAAAATGCCCCGTCTTTCCGCATCGGAAACATAAGTTAGTGCCCACCAAGCACTGCCCGGTGTGAATTTTTCCACACTTGTTGCATCGGTTCGCATCCTCGCGCTTCACCTTCTTGCCTGAAAACTTTCGTTGGTCTGTTCGACCCCTCTTAGTCCCGGAAGACTCCTTCACCTTGGTTTCCTCTTTCACTGGCTCATCGGCCATCACATCATCCCATACAATGCCACTGAGTTCAACAGTGGAGTCAAAGGTCTTAGGAGCATTGGCCTTGACATGAATCCTTACCTTTGGAGGCAAACCCTCCATGTACAACTTCACCCTACGTTCCTCAGTAGACACCAGGTGAGGAACAAGTCTAGCCATCTCATTAAACCTTGACGTGTACTGGCGGTGGTTCAGACTTCCAGCTTTCAGAACCAGAAACTCCCTTTCAACCTTATCGAGTTCATTCTTGGGACAGAACTGTTTAGTGACCAGTTCCTTTAGATCATCCCAAGTCATCTTCTCTACATCAGCTACAGCCTTGGACTGCTTAATGGTGTTCCACCAGTGAAGTGCCTCCTCAACGAAAGAGTGAGCTGCAAATTTGACAGCTTGGTCAATTCGGCACTCACTGATGGAGATAACAGCCTCCATCGCAGATATCCAATGGCAGGTGGCCACAGCATCTTTCTTACCATCGAAGGTCGGTGGGTTACATCCCTTGAAGGACTTGTAGTCACAGCCCTTCAGTTTCCCAGTCATAGAGTCGCCGCTCTTCGTCTCGATGATCACCACCTCATCTTCTTTGGTGCTTTCTTTAGTTCCTTCAGACTTGTCTTTTAGAGCATCCTTCAGTGCCTTAGCAATCATTGCTGGCATCTTTTCATCCATGATCTTGCAGACCTCATCAGAAATAGCCTTCACCACGATAGGCTCTAGAGTGAACTCGTCTTCATTCTCAGGTTGTTCGTTGTGCCCGTGGTCGTCTTCGTTGACGGGTTCTTCAGTCTCGACATGTGGTTCTTCAGCTACCTGTGGTTTCTTTCGCGGTCTACCCTCTTGTCCGGCCATCTTAACTTTCTACATAATGCAACAATTGATAAGTCAGCATAGGAATCAGTTTAGCACGGAATAAGTTTTGTAAATCGTTAACGACGTTGATCAAGTGTTATTAACCATTTACCTAACTCATAGGCTCTAAACGTTTCCCATCCCATCTCTTCAATGTGCATGACACTAACTACTTTCATAACATTACATTTGACCCTTAACTCATACATAAACATTCAACTCGTGGCATCCGTCATCCGTGGTTGGCAATCCGCATCCATTAATCCCATTCTCAGTTTAAGCCTTAGCACTTGGGATGCTAAGATCTCTCAAACTATGGCTCTGATACCAACTTGTGAGGCCCCGAAACCGGGCACCTCACAGAGGTTGGTTTTCATCATAACACATAGCTCTTAAACTAAAAACTTTCATAATCATGCAGCGGAAATGTAAACATAGTTTGATAAACAGAAATCAATAAAGTGTCTGTATCAAAAACATATCGGATTTGCCAAACCAATGGATCGTCTAACTTGATGCCCGAGCTCCATGCCTTCTCTTATCGTACCTTCAACCTGACATACATGCTAAATCAAGTCAGCTTACGCTGGTGAGTTCTAGTTTTCATAAAACAACATTACACATACTTAACATAAACCTCATTTCATACACATAGTCCATAACCTTAGCACATATCATCCTTAACATCATCATCATACGTTCCACTGCTACCATACGAGCAGTGAGCTTATGCCGGCACAAGGCTCCATACCCAGTTATAGTCGTGGTTGACTATCATACCTAGTTATAGTCGTGGTTGACTATCATACCCAGTTATAGTCGTGGTTGACTATCATACCCAGTTATAGTCGTGGTTGACTATCATACCCAGTTATAGTCGTGGTTGACTATCATACCCAGTTATAGTCGTGGTTGACTATCATACCCAGTTATAGTCGTGGTTGACTATCATACCCAGTTATAGTCGTGGTTGACTATCATACCCAGTTATAGTCGTGGTTGACTATCATACCCACTTATAGTCGTGGTTGACTATCATACCCAGTTATAGTCGTGGTTGACTATCATACCCAGTTATAGTCGTGGTTGACTATCATACCTACCCAGCACAAGAGCTGGTACATCTTTCATACTTATCCTATAACACGTATAGGAACATCGTTCGTTCGTTATACATGATATACTAGCATTATATCATCTTTTATCATAATCATCATAACATTTCCTGCTAGCATCATAACATAATTCATCGTAGTCATCATGGCATCTTAGGCATGTCATACTAGCATCATTTCATCATATCATCATAGCATCCTAGCATCATGCACATATCATACTAGCATCGTTATCATAACATATATCATGGCATCATGCATACATATCATACTTCCATCCTAGCAACCTAGGACCTTATCGTACTCCTATAACTATTCTCATAGTTATCATCATGAAGCATGTTATCATCAAGTCATCATCATATCATATGCTAGCATCATTATCATGTCATGTTATTCATCATCATAACTCATATATCATGCATTCGTCATACTTAGCATACTTTCATGCATAAATCCTGCTAACACATAAACATGCATACATAGTCAGGGCATATCATCATTCATTCATCATCATCATAAGCACATAACATCATAGACATAACAATAAGCATGTATGCCAGCCCAAAACATTAAACATAAAATAGGGCGTCTAGAACTCACCTGATAGTGGACTCTTGTTCTTCTTAGCCGAACTCCTTAGCTAAGCCTTAAGAACCTACATCCGTTACATCACCTCATTACGTTACATTACGTTCTTAGACTTAGAAAATATTCTAAGTCCCAATAGTCTACTAGCCCCCTTTTCTGAATCCAAGTTCTCGAAACTTAGCTAAGTGTTCGAAACCCTTGAAATTCGTTAAGTTCCCATGTACACGAAATTCCCTGGTTCACGAAATAACTTAGTACTCGAAATCATTCAGTGTATTCGAACTACTCCTTGTACACGAAATGGTCCCTGTACTCGAAGTAGTCATGTACCCGAATTACCCCTTGTACTCGAATTTTCCCATGTACTCGAATTAACATGTATAATTTCGAGTACCCTATACTCATGATTTCGTGTACTCATCATTTCATCATTTAAACATCTCAGAAATTCGTCTAAGACTTTAGGGAGCTAGTTCTAGGTTCCTTAGGGTGTTATCAACACACCGGAACATCAAAGTTCCGAACTTTATGCATAAAGGTGTGAGCTTTATGCATAAGTTCCCCTTTTGTATGACTATCCTAACTTTCGTATAAAAATCTGGCTTTCTATACATGAATCACTTACTTGAAGGTAGCTGATCCTCCTGGTAAAATCCCGTGCGTTTCCTACTTCGTTTGGTCGATCAAAGTTTGATTCTTGAAATTCTTGGACTTAAACTTCGTGTACTCGAGAGGGACCGTGCTTCCAACCAAAGGTTCGCACATATCCCAAGGCACTACTATTTATAGGCGTGTCCCTGTACTCGATATCGTGTGTACACGAAATCTCGTGTACCCGAATTTGGTGTACTCGAACCGGGTGTACTCGAAATCTACCTTATTTCGAGTACACGATTTCTAAGCCCCTGTTTTGGTCATTTTTCGTCCATTTTCCCACAAGTTACTTATCCGTTACACGTACGTAGAATTCAAACAACTTGTATCTTAGAAAAATTTGGGATGTTACATTAAGAGAGAAAACTCCAAATTTGGTGAAGATTTACTTAGGTTGAGTGTGGGTTTTTGTAGAGAGAGAGTAGAGAGAGAATGAATGAACTTGAGGAGAGAGGGCCAAAATTCTGTAAAAAATGAGGGGGGAGAAGAGAAAGAAAGGCTTTTATAGCTCGAGCCTTCGTTTGCGCGTCCGGGTCGTTCGGTTTTACAAAACGTGTCATGTTATATACGAAAATTTAAATCATTTGTTTTCTTTATAAAAATAGGTTTATTCTTAACCTTTTAAGTGGTCATTCTTAATAAATATTATTTTATTTTTTTTATGATTATTTTTTTATGTTTAAAAAACATTTTTTTTATGATTTCGTCAGAAAATGAAACTTACGCGCGTATTAGTAGAGAGTGCTAACTATACGAATATGACGCCTGCTTCACCTTCTGACTTGATTATCTAGTCTCCAGATATCATTTGGAGCGTTAAACTAAACAGATGTATTTGTGTGAATTGTCACCCACACAAATAGGTTGTTGGTCTAATATTTCCATAATGTTATCTAATTGTTGTTTGACGATTGTATCCTCATAGTCGTTTATGAATTTCTTTGTCACTGTACTTACTCATTTGTTTTTTCCTGTTCGGTTCACAATCGGCTGATCCTTGTTATCGGAGGGCTTGTGCTACGACTGTTGTGTTTTGGCTTTCGTAACCATTGTCATTTCAATGGTTTGACTTTTTATGTTTGTGCTATCACATATGTTCTCTGAGTTTACACCTTGTTTCATAGTACGACATATAAATACATATTAATATCTATATTTACTAAGCGTAAATGGTGTACTACCACACAGTCACCTGACAATTTGGTACTGGTTGCCCTAGCTCCTCAAGCGGTGATTGTGGAGTTGGTTTGGTGATATGGCGCACGGAATTCATAAACGTCAACGAAGAATCTCTAGTTTTAGCCTTGGCTCTGGTTCAAATAGAGATCAAGGGTTAGATTTCGCATAAGTTCTAGAGGATTCAGGTTATGTGTTTGTGACCATGTTAGTAATTAGTCTATACTTTCTCACATTTTCCCCGAAATGTATTTATCTTAATTTTAAAAATCACTGAATATACTGTTTTTTGTTAAAAAAAAACCAAAATATTAGAAACTCAATTGGAATCATGATGAATATGTTTAGTTCAATCTATGAAGATGGTTCAAAAAGCATTGATGTATATGCATCTTCAAATCGGACCATTTGTATTAGGGGTGTCAATTTGTGAGGCCCCGAAACCGGGGCACCTCGCAGAGGTTGGTTTTCATCATAACACATAGCTCTTAAACTAAAAACTTTCATAATCATGCAGCGGAAATGTAAACATAGTTTGATAAACATAATTCAATAACGCGTTTGTATCAAAAACATATCGAATTGCCAAAACCAACGGATCGTCTAACTTGATGCCCGAGCTCCATGCCTTCTCTTATCATACCTTCAACCTGACATACATGCTAAATCAAGTCAGCTTACGCTGGTGAGTTCTAGTTCTCATAAAACAACATTAAACATACTTAACATAAACATAAACATCATTTCATGCACATAGTCCGTAACCTTAGCACATAACATCCTTAACATCATCATACGTTCCACTGTCACCATACGAACAGTGGGCTTATGCCGGCACAAGGCTTCATACCCAGTTATAGTCTTGGTTGACTATCATACCCAGTTACAGTCGTGGTTGACTATCATACCCAGTTATAGTCGTGGTTGACTATCATACCCAGTTATAGTCGTGGTTGACTCTCATACCCAGTTATAGTCGTGGTCGACTATCATTCATACATTTTCCTATAACACGTATAGGAACATCATTCGTTCATCATACATGACATGCTAGCATCATATCATCATTTATCGTATTCATCGTAACATTATAACATTTCATGCTAGTATCTTATCATCATAACATCGTCACTTTGTCCTAATATCATAGGACTCATCATATTATGTCATGCCTAGTATCATTTCATCATATCATCATAATCCACTAGCAATGAATACATATCATGCTATCATCATATCATCAGATCATACATTCTGGCATTCATAAACTTTTCATACTAGCATCTTATCATCATAGCATTCTGCCCTAACAACAAAGGCACATAACATATCATAACATTTCATCAATGCTAGCATTATTAAGATCATATCATATACTCATCCTAGCACTCTAGGACATCATCATGGCATCTACTAACTATTGTCATAGTTATCATCATATTGCATGTCATCTACAGTCTTCATCATATCATGTCTTCATAACTCATTCATCATATGTTCATCATAAGTTCATCCTACTTAGCATATTACATGCACAATTCATCATCCATAATGCATAAATCATCATGGCATAACATGCATTATCATAACATAACACATAACATTATCACATAATAGTAAGCATGTATGCCAGCCCAAAACATTTAGTGTGAAACAGGGCATCTAGAACTCACCTGATAGTAGACTCCTGTCTTCCTTAGCTGAACTCCTTAGCTAGGGCCTTAAGGACCTACATTAGTTACATGTCTCATTACATTGCATTACCTCACATTCTTAGACTTAGAATTTATTCTAAGTCCTCATAGCCTACTAGTCCCCCTTACTAAATCCAAGTCCCCGAAATAACCCTTGTACTCGAAATAACCATGTACTCTAAGTAACCATGTACTCGAAATAACCATGTACTCGAAATGACCATGTACTCGAAATCCATGCGTTCGAAATGGATGATTTCGAGTATTCCCTGGGCATATTTTCGAGTACTCCTCATTTCACCATAAACCATCTCAAAATTTCATCTAAGGCCATGGGAGCTAGTTACAGGTTCCTTAGAATGTTATCAACACAATGGAACCTCAAAGCTTCGAACTTTATGCATAAAGGTGTGAGCTTTATGCATACGTTCACTTTTCCATAAAAATCCTAACTTTTTAGTTTAGATCACTTACTTGATGCTAGATGGTCACTCCTGTAAATACCCTTGCGTTTCCTCCTTCGTTTGGTCGATCAAAGCTCGATCCTTGAAGTTCTGGGACTCTACTTCGTGTACTCGAGAGAAAATGTGCTCTAGCCAAAGGTTCGCACAATTCCCAAGGCACAACTATTTATAGGCAAAGATTGGTACTCGAAATCTGGGGAATTTCAAGTACTATGTTCGAATACAGTGTACTCGAAATTCAATATCGAGTACACGAATTTGAGGCCTTAACTTAATTATTTTTCGTCCATTTTCCTACAAGTTAATTATCCGTGCCCCATTCGTAAGTTCAAAATAACTTGTATTCAGAAAATTTAGGATGTTACACAATTGTGTCAGGTTGGCGGGTTACTGGGTTAACAGGTTGCGTATTGGTGGGTTGAATTTTGCAACCCGAACCTGACCCATATATTTATTCGTTTCAAAGTTTTCAACCGTAACCCGGATTGACATAAATTCGGGTCAACCCAAAGCTGACCCTTTTAACTTGTTTATCTAAATAAATCAAACTAATTTAGCTAATATAAGTTGGTTGTTGCTTGAATGCACATCAATAATAACGTGCTTAGTAGTTGTGTATGAGTAACAAATAGTTAGTATATTACTGCCATTGATCTTTTCACATATTCTATAAATTAATGAAATGAAATTTTTTATTTTGATCAAAACTTTATAGATACACAACAAAGAGTCACTATGTATATTAACAAATGAATGCAATGAATTTCCAGATCTATATTGACATATAACAGAGGAAATTCAGAGCATGTATTCAAAGATCATTGGTGGCCTACTATGTATATATATGAGTCAACACTCAATCCTTTTTTTTTTGAAACTCAGTTAGTGCAAATTAATTTTAAGATAGGGGACTCAGTAATTCATTTACTTTTGAAATTGATTGCCAAGTATAAATTCAAAGTAAAGTATTTAAGTTTTTGTTAAATTCAATCATTCAATCAAATCAAATATTCCTTCTTCTATGTTTTAACACACCAAATAAATATAATCAAATTCATATGCATAAATATTAACAAATTAAAATTTAAATCATTTAGAAACATTAAATCAAATAAGTCAAAATTCTATCATTTTTTATAAAACTTGGATACAATTTACAAGATTTTAAAAATTTAACAAATATGAAAATGTGAAAGTTTTCGAAAACAAAAATAACCTAAAAATAAAAACAAACTTTCAAGTGTTATTTTTCAAAATTTTTCATTCAAAATTTATCATCCCGAGTCTTTCTATTAGAGAAGAAAAACGAGTTGAATCAAAATCTTTTGTGAAAATGTTTGCAATGTTGTCAACATTATTAATTTTCAAAAGTTGGATTAACTTTTTCTCTGCACAATCTTGCACTGTAAGTTACAAAATTTTAAAAACTTACAACGACGTTAACTCTCAAACGGTGATAAATTTACGCAAACTCATAAAATAAGAAAGTGTTCTAAATGTGTTTACAATGATGTTAAAAAATTCGAAAATTTGGCTTGATCTTGAAGGGTTAGTAAGAGTTATCGCTTTAAGAATGGGTTATGTAACACCCCGACCGACGGCGGAATCATCGGGATGCCACGAGGGATGTGTAGATTGTTCAAAAGCTCGTGGGCATCTAAATCAAATCATCACATATCATTTAATCAACCAAAATAATTACACAAAAATCATGTTCATCATGAATCAAGTAAGTCAAATACACAAAAGATTTAGTTAAACTAACTAAACTCTAATCGCCAGAAATTTAGTTAATTAACTAAGTCCAAGATCCTATATGATGATGATGTCCAAAATAGAAGAGATCCTCTCTTCATTCCTACTTGTCTCCATCACCTGAAACATGTAAGAAAACAAGTGTCAACTACAAAAGTAGTTGGTGAGTAATCATAAGTTTTTATATTTAAAAATGTTTTAGTAAAATGCGTTTGAAAGTTTATGCTTAAAATGGTTTTATAAAATGCTATGTTTAAAAACGGGTATAAAACTTATGATCTTCTTGAGAAAATCCATATGAATACCTGTATGAGATAATCCAACACACATCCATCAATTCAACAGCCAAACACATACACAATCACATAACCACATAACCAAATCAATCATAGCCAATCACAAATAATCATAATCAAATATAGGCAATCATTTCACAACAAATCAACCAACACAATCAATCATATTCTCAATCAATGTTCGTGACTATACATGATTCCTTATGTATTTAACATAAGTTAGATACATGAATCATGGAGTGGTCGCTAACCACGTGACAATACATGAAGCCAAAGCAAATAACCGAAGTCAAAGGCAATGCTTCACAGATGTGGAAACCATCCACGTGACAATACACGATGCCAAAGCAATTAACCAAAGTTAAGAGCGATGATTCTCGGGGTTTATGACAATACTTGTAATCTTTGTTATTGACCTAGGTCAATAACAATATTTACATGGATATAAGCAATAAGAGATAATCCCATAATAATGATAATTTCAAATGTGAATATCATATTGATAAACAGGTATTAACCTTGTGTTATCAAAATAATATTTAATTTGGTATACATGTTTCACCTCCGGGTTTTAAAACTAAAACAGTTTAAAGAAAAGGAGGTTATGAGAACTCACCTGTAGTCCTTAGATTTAATGTTTTAGAAGTATGCGCGCTCGCGTAAATGAATAGCAAGATCCACTCAATTATCTGTAATTATGTTTCATTTCACACTCATAAGCATATCGCTTTATTTTAAATTAGTATCCATTTAAATCCTTACGTGTTTAGTTACTTATTTTGTTTACTCTAAGTTAACTTGCAACACCTAAGGCGTTTAGATGATCATTTTGCAACATGTGAATTAAACTTGTTAATTTCTATCATCTAGAGTTGATAATTACATGAAGTTTATGTCTTCACTTTTCATAATGAAGTGTATTTAAAATATTATTCTTATTCATACACACCTTTGTTTATGCATGCATGCGTAATTAGGCCACCCACTTTAGTTTAATTTATTACGCAAAAAGGTATTCCGTTTAAGTTTAAGAAGGTTATAACTTAATCATCCTCATGTTTTTAACCCAATGATATCCAGAAAAGGTGGCACTCTAATTCCCCATGCATGCATGTTAATCCACATATGTATATGTATATAAATCATGTCCTCTATTTATCTCAAACCCCTTAATAAATCAAGATTTGATTTCTTTTTCCCATTGGGCAGCGAACCCTTAATCCAAAGCATGGGTTCGGCCCATTTAGTCTTAAGGTTCGTGGTTGTTATCTCGTAGATCTGGCCGAAGGAGGAAAGGGTTCGGCTTCTAGTCTGACTTGGATTCGTTGTCTCCTGGATGTGCAAAGGTTCGTCCATGGCCAAGGTTCGACATTTCAATAGGAAGGTTCGTGGGTCCCATGGTCCATGCATGTTCGCTACACCAACAGGGTTCGCTAGTATGTAGTACAGCCTTAAGATGATCAAGGGTTCGGGGCTGAGGGTTCATAGAACAAGGGTTCGCTGAGGGCTGCATGGGTTCGTCTGGGTTCGAGGATGGTCGAAGGTTCGTTGGCTTAACCTGCAAAGGCTCGTTAGACTGGGTTCGGTGCAGGAGGGTTCGGCCCCTAGGGTTTGACAAAGCCACTATCACAGCCGCCACAGGGGTTCGGCTAAACCAGCAAGGGTTCGGCCCTCAAGCTGTGTTGCGAACCAGTCCATCATCCTCTTCATAATCGAACTTTTGCAGGTTAAGATCATCAACAACTTCCCATGGTTCAACAACAACCCGATTTACACATTACAAAACATAATTCGTATACAATATGATAGCTAAGCCCGATTAGGGTTTTCAAACCGAGAAACGAAAAGTAAACTGGGATTCTCACCTGCAAATCGCAAGAGATCGACCGTTTTCTTGGTATCCCCGTGTTCCTCTCGACCTCACGAACGCGTAGCCACCGAAAGTTCGAAGATCCGTCAAGTATCGAGCTCGGAATGTTAGAGAGAAGGGGGAGAATGTGTGTGAGTGTATTTTTAGAGAGAGAGAGAGATATGGTGAGAAATGAAAGGAGGAAGGAAATAATCTTCCTTATATCGCGTGTCTCGTTCCCCTGTTCGGTCTCGTTTCTATCGCGATAAAACATAATAAAACTCGGTTTTTCTTTCGTTAAGAATATTTAATATAAAGTGTTTAAATAATAACATAGTTTCATTAATTATCATGATTTCCAAATACCTATTGTCTCGTAACAGATCTCGTTTAATAATCATGAAATGTAACCACATGCTCGGTTTTCTAACGTAATATATTTAAAACAATAAATCGTTTTAAATAAATTAGTTTTGTTTAATTAAAATAAGCTTAAATAAATTGTTTCGTAAATCACTTTTGTTTTATTAACGTTAAATAATTATTTAAATAATTTAATTTATTCGAAAACATTTTAGGTTGTGATTCCTAACAAATATTTTTAGTTTTAATTTATTAAATTAATATCGTTCGATATTATTTAATTTATCTCGTCGAAACGCTTTACTCGCGTACGTATTCGCAAAGATCGTCACCCTTCCGAATCCGACGCTCGTATCGTATTTCGATTTGATTAACAATTTATGGAACATCATTTCAGAATATTATTCTTAATAATTATATTCGTGTGAATCGTCACCCACTCGAATACATTTATTAAGTTAACATTTCTGAATTAATATTAGCGTTTAAATGGTGTCCGAATCCTCACATCGCGTAATTTATTCCCATTATTTATTAACTCTAATATTATCATTTCCCAAACCAAAACCCACTAAACCCTAGTCACTGACACATCCATGATGGACCGAAATATGCATATTTATAGGGCATATGTAAGGGTCAGTCGCAACTGCCCTAGCCACCGTCCCACCGCTATTTCGATAAACCATGTCCATGGGTCCTTGACTATGTTTAGTACCCAGACTCAAACAAACTTCCAGTTCCATCCCAAATCCATAATCAGTATAATCATCTGCGATAAACACTCTGGTTCTGTTTAGTCAATTTACAACTAAACTTCCCATGGTTTACGCGTATATTAATCATAAACATGCATACCAGTACAGTGATAATATCAGTAGTGAAAATCAGTAATTCATAATCATTAATAATTAATAAAATCTCAGGTCGTAACAGTACAATCGTACGGATGTACGGATGTACGGACAACCTAAAGTACAGTGATGTTACAGTCTCCCCTAGTTAAAGGAATTTCGTCCCGAAATTCAACTTGGAGTGACCGTAGTAAATAAATGTGGGTACTTAAGCTTCATCTGATCTTCCCGCTCCCATGTGAATTCTGGACCCCGCTTCGATTCCCAACGTACTTTGACAATTGGAATTCTACTGCGTTTGAGCTGTTTAATCTCACGATCCATTATCTCCACTGGTTTTTCAACAAAATGCATGGTATCATCGATGCGAATATCATCGAGTGGTACCTGAAGATCCTGATCAGCTAAGCACTTTCTTAGATTGGACACGTGAAACGTGGGGTGCACATTACTAAGTTCAGGAGGAAGTTCCAATTTGTAAGCAACCTTCCCGATCCGTTCAAGGATCTTAAAAGGGCCAACGTATCGTGGAGCAAGCTTCCCCTTTTTCCCAAATCGAACAACGCCCTTCC
This sequence comes from Mikania micrantha, assembly GCA_009363875.1. Classification (NCBI taxonomy): domain Eukaryota; kingdom Viridiplantae; phylum Streptophyta; class Magnoliopsida; order Asterales; family Asteraceae; genus Mikania; species Mikania micrantha. Next base: position 43,326,328 of record CM018683.1, on the reverse strand, counting down.
AAGGCGACACTTTAAGTAATACCATATCTCCCACTTCAAACTCTAAAGGTTTTCTTCGTTTATCCGCGTAGCTTTTCTGTCGGCTGCGAGCAGCTAACAGATTGTCACGGATCTGGCGGATCTTGTCAGTCGTTTCCTGAATAATCTCGGGACCAGTGATCTGCGAATCGCCGACCTCGGTCCAACAAATAGGTGACCGACATTTCCTGCCATAAAGAGCTTCAAACGGCGCCATACCAATGCTCGCGTGATAACTGTTGTTATACGAGAACTCAACCAATGGTAGATGGCTATCCCAATTGCCACCGAAATCGATGACACAAGCTCTCAACATGTCTTCTAATGTTTGAATCGTTCGCTCCGTCTGACCATCCGTTTGAGGATGATAAGCAGTGCTAAGATCCAATCTTGTTCCAAAGGCTTCATGAAGTGATTCCCAAAATCGTGCCGTGAAACGAGCATCACGATCCGATATTATGCTTAAGGGAATACCATGTCGGCTAATGATCTCATCAATGTAGATACGCGCTAACTTCCGCACAGGGTATGTTTCGCGTATCGGCAAGAAGTGAGCCGACTTGGTCAATCTATCAACTATCACCCAAATGCTATCTTTACCGTTTGCGGTTCGTGGGAGTTTAGTAATGAAATCCATAGAAATATTCTCCCACTTCCACATCGGTATTTCTGGTTGTATTAACAATCCCGAAGGTCGCTGGTGTTCTGCCTTGACTTTAGCACAGTTAAGGCACTTGGACACATATTCAGCAATATCCTTCTTCATTCCAGGCCACCAGTACAAGCCCCTAAGGTCTTGATACATCTTGTCAGAACCCGGATGAATTGAGTAACGAGATTTATGAGCTTCATCCATAATCAGCATTCTCAGATCACCCCTGTTCGGTATCCACAACCGATTCAAATAATACATCAAACCGTCATCCTTAGTTTCCAATAAGATTTCAGCCCCACAAGACATCTCATTTTTCAAGTTATCTTGAGCTAATGAATGTTGTTGGGCTGTGAGAACATCATTACGGAGATTAGTGTGCACTCGGACACTATGAATCTGAACTTGACTTTTGCGACTAAGCGCATCTGCTACTACATTCGCTTTACCAGGATGGTAGCGAATTTCACAGTCATAATCATTCAACAGTTCAACCCATCTCCGTTGTCTCATGTTGAGCTCTTTCTGATTCAAGATATGTTGCAAACTTTTATGATCAGTAAAGACTACACACTTGGTGCCATAAAGATAGTGTCTCCATATCTTCAAGGCAAACACGACGGCACCAAGTTCCAAGTCGTGTGTGGTGTAGTTCTTTTCGTGAATCTTCAGTTGTCTTGATGCATAAGCCACAACCTTTCCCCGTTGCATGAGAACACAACCGAGACCTAGGTTGGATGCATCACAATAAACTACAAAATCATCATTTCCATCAGGCAGTGTCAAGACAGGAGCATCACAAAGTTTCTGCTTCAAGGTCTGAAATGCCTCTTCTTGCTTTGGTCCCCACTCGTATGGCCTATTCTTCTGAGTCAAAGCAGTGAGAGGGACAGCAATCCTGGAGAAATTCGATATAAACCGCCGATAGTAACCGGCAAGTCCAAGAAACGATCGAATCTCCGTCGGTGTCTTCGGTGTACTCCAATTCTTCACAGCGTCAATCTTTGCAGGATCCACGTGAACACCGTATTCGTTGACTATGTGCCCCAAGAATTGAACTTCCTTAAGCCAAAATTCACATTTAGAGAATTTGGCATACAGTCGTTCCTCTCTTAAGATCTCCAAAACCAACTTAAGGTGTTTCTCGTGTTCTTCCTTAGTCTTTGAGTAGATCAAAATATCATCAATGAATACAATCACAAATTTATCCAAGTATGGCCTGCAAACACGGTTCATGAGATCCATAAAAACCGCAGGTGCGTTGGTAAGGCCGAAGGGCATTACCAAGAATTCATAATGGCCATATCTTGTTCTGAAAGCAGTCTTGGGAATATCATCATCATGTACGCGAAGCTGATGATACCCAGACCTAAGATCGATCTTTGAAAACCATGCCGAGCCTTGAAGCTGATCGAAGAGATCATCGATGCGCGGCAGTGGATATCGATTCTTGATAGTCAACTTGTTCAATTCGCGATAGTCGATGCACATCCGGAATGACCCGTCCTTTTTCTTGACAAACAGGACCGGTGCACCCCATGGCGAATGGCTCGGGCGAATGAATCCTTTGTCAGTCAGCTCTTGTAGCTGGCTCGCCAATTCTTGCAACTCCGAAGGCGCAAGTCTGTAGGGAGCTTTAGCGACTGGGTTCGCACCAGGTACTAAGTCGATCCGGAACTCAACTTGGCGTTCTGGTGGGAGACCCGGCAAATCATCTGGAAATACTTCTGGAAAATCTCGTATCACCGGAACATCTTCAATTCTCTTCTCTTTCTCTTTCTTCTCCACAATGTGTGCTAAGAAGGCTATACATTTCTTTCTAAGGTACTTATGTGCTTTAGTGCAAGACATCAGCTTAAGACCTTTACTAGCAGTTTCTCCAATTATTCTCAAAGTTTCACCCGAAGCTAAAGGAATACGAATATATTTCTCATGACAAACAATCTCCGCTCTGTGGGTGGCTAACCAATCCATGCCTATGATAACATCAAAGCTACCAAGATGCATAGGTATAAGATCAATTGGGAAAACGTGATCATTTAAGTTCACCGTACATCCAACGATAATAGTGTCAATATCAATAGTGTTTCCGTCAGCCACTTCCACGTTAAACGGTTTATCTAAGTATGTACGTGTTCTACCAAGCAAGCATTCAAAATCATATGAAACGAAACTCCTATCGGCACCAGAATCAAATAAGACAGATGCATAAGAGTTGTTGATCAGAAATGTACCGTTGACCACATCCTGGTTGGCTTGAGCAGCTGGAGCATTCAGTTGAAAAGCCCGGCCTCTTGCCACCCTTTGATTATTCCCGGTCAACTTTGGGCATTGATTCCTGAAGTGACCCACTTCACCACACTCATAACAGGCTCTTGCCTGTGCCTGAGGTACCTGGCGAATGGGTACAGCCAGAATAGGTTGAGCATGAGGAGCTGGCAGTGCAAGCGGTGCTTGTTGCATCCTTTGTGCTTGCGGTGCACTCCTACAAACATTAGCATAGTGCCCAAACTTGCCACAGTTGTTGCAGACGCGACATGGCAAGTTAGGTGCGTGATGATACCTGCAAGTATTACATTGGGGAGTGTTCCCAGTGTAACTTCTTGCAGCAGAATTGTTTGATGATTGCTGCGCAGACTTCGCAGCAGGTACAGTGACCATGAAGTTCCGATTCTTTCTCTTCTTGTTGCTGCTTTTGGACGAGCTAGCAGCTTCAGACTTGACTTCAGTTTTGACTTCTTTGCAGTAGTCTTGGTGTCAGTCTTCTTGTGTCCCTTCCGAGTAAGTGTCCCATTCTTCACATGGTTATCAGTAAGAGTTGCAGATAGACGGATAGCAGCCTCCAGTGTTTTGGGATTACTCCCGTAGACCGTATCCTGAATCTGTACCGGCAGCCCGCCGATATATTTCTCAATCGCCCTCTCCAAGGGTGTCACCATATGAGGCACCAGTAGACTATACTCATGGAACTGAGTATTATAGATGACGTTCTCCCCGCTATCCTGCTTGAGCTCCCAGAACTCAGTCTCCAGTTTCCTCATTTCGCTTCGAGGACAGAATTCAGTGGTCATCAAGTTCTTGACCTCAGTCCACGTCAATGCGAGTGCAGCATCCACTCCCCTAGTTCGCTTTTCCCCGTTCCACCAAGTCAGTGCTCTCTTTTGGAAAACACTAGTGGCATAGCGAACTTTCAGATTTTCGGGACATTCGCTGTTGATGAAAGTGTTCTCCATACTCTCGAACCACTGCAGCAGACCAGTGGCTGATTCAGCACCCGTGAATTTCAGAGGATTACAGGAATTGAAGTGTTTGAATGTGCAAGTTGTCTGGTTTGCACCACCTCTGTTCTGGTTAGCATTCTGGTTAGCCTGAGTCAGTTGGCTCACCAATCCAGAAATAAGTGTGGCTAACTCTTGTATGCCGGAGTTGGCATTACTGTTGTTAGCTTCCCCATTGTTCGAGTCATCTTCGTTGTGACGGCGAGGCGGCATGTTTCTGAAGGAAATAGAAACATGTTACTACCGTTTACAACGTAAGTCATACAAACAATGTTTAAATGAGTCCATTAGACAATTAGGATTACATATAGGAACTATATTTCTCTCCTATCAGTCATTGACTCAAAAAGGCTTATAATTTCCTATTATTATTCTAAGTGTCCTAGTTGGTCATAACTAGTGTTAACTAACTATTTCCTAGGTCCTATACATTCCTCACTCTATACTAACACTGACAACCTCCCAATGCAATGCAACAAGCTTATATATAGGGCATATGCAGAGGTAGATCGCAATCTCCCCTACACCGTCCCACCACCGTTCCATTGCACCACGATTATGCCCTTGCTAGTGTGTAGAGTGCGTCATGCAGTTCACCATAAATCTCACTTCACAAACCTTATCCTTAGTAGGATAATTTTGAGTGAAGTGATCTCTAGTTCCCTTGGACTTTAGGTCTGCCTAATGTCTAAGTTCACCTGACATGTAGGCTTGCCTATTTCTAAGCTCACCTAATGTCTAAGTTCACCTGACATTAAGTTCCCCTAATTGTCTAAGTTCACTAAAATCCATATCAATCCCAATGTCAATAATCATCAATGAGGGTTCATATCATCACGAAGTGCTCTTATTGTCACTAAGTGTTCATATCCTCCCTATAGTTTATTCTCATCAAGTGTCCATACCATCACTAAGTGTTAGTATCATCACTATGCGTTTATATTATCATCAAGTGTCTATACCATTACCCAAGTCCATATCACATCACTAATCGCTCATTATCGTTCATTAATCCTATGCACCCTACGTGTCCAATTCGTATGTTTTTATAAGGGAATTTATAAGTGTTCATCAAGTGTGATCATCCAAAGTGTCAATCCAAACCAACCTTAACCATCAACATCCATCTCACAATAATTCCTAGTAATATCCTAAGTTCCTGACACTGACAGACTCCCAATATACTACAAATGGTATATGTATAGGGCATATGTAGGGGTCAGTCGCAACTGCCCCAGCCACCGTCCCACCACCTTTGTAGTATACCACGAGTGTGTCCTTGTCTGGTGTTTACAATATAAACAGATAATTCCTAAAGCAAATAATTCATAAACAATTTATTTCCTAAGCAAGTAATTTCCCACACGGGTAGTTCCCACATTCTTCAATACTGACATCCACCTAATGTACCGTAAATGGTATATATATAGGGCATATGTAAGGGTCAGTCGCAACTGCCCTAGCCAACGTCCCACCACCTTTACGATACACCACGTGTATGTCCTTATCGAATCATTAGGGCACACGTAAGCAAGAAATTTATAATCAGCATATGTAATCAGATGTATATCAGAAGTTCAGTTAACATGTAATAAACACATAAGCATGAAATCCTGAGTATACTAACTAGTGTATGAAATTAATTCATACTAGGGTATCCTACGGTTATAGACTAGGTCAACCATTTCTAGTAACCTAATTCCCTATAACCCAGGCTCTGATACCAATCTGTAACACCCCGACCGACGGCGGAATTATCGGGATGCCACGAGGGATGTGTAGATTGTTCAAAAGCTCGTGGGCATCTAAATCAAATCATCACATATCATTTAATCAACCAAAATAATTACACAAAAATCATGTTCATCATGAATCAAGTAAGTCAAATACACAAAAGATTTAGTTAAACTAACTAAACTCTAATCGCCAGAAATTTAGTTAATTAACTAAGTCCAAGATCCTATATGATGATGATGTCCAAAATAGAAGAGATCCTCTCTTCATTCCTACTTGTCTCCATCACCTGAAACATGTAAGAAAACAAGTGTCAACTACAAAAGTAGTTGGTGAGTAATCATAAGTTTTTATATTTAAAAATGTTTTAGTAAAATGCGTTTGAAAGTTTATGCTTAAAATGGTTTTATAAAATGCTATGTTTAAAAACGGGTATAAAACTTATGATCTTCTTGAGAAAATCCATATGAATACCTGTATGAGATAATCCAACACACATCCATCAATTCAACAGCCAAACACATACACAATCACATAACCACATAACCAAATCAATCATAGCCAATCACAAATAATCATAATCAAATATAGGCAATCATTTCACAACAAATCAACCAACACAATCAATCATATTCTCAATCAATGTTCGTGACTATACATGATTCCTTATGTATTTAACATAAGTTAGATACATGAATCATGGAGTGGTCGCTAACCACGTGACAATACATGAAGCCAAAGCAAATAACCGAAGTCAAAGGCAATGCTTCACAGATGTGGAAACCATCCACGTGACAATACACGATGCCAAAGCAATTAACCAAAGTTAAGAGCGATGATTCTCGGGGTTTATGACAATACTTGTAATCTTTGTTATTGACCTAGGTCAATAACAATATTTACATGGATATAAGCAATAAGAGATAATCCCATAATAATGATAATTTCAAATGTGAATATCATATTGATAAACAGGTATTAACCTTGTGTTATCAAAATAATATTTAATTTGGTATACATGTTTCACCTCCGGGTTTTAAAACTAAAACAGTTTAAAGAAAAGGAGGTTATGAGAACTCACCTGTAGTCCTTAGATTTAATGTTTTAGAAGTATGCGCGCTCGCGTAAATGAATAGCAAGATCCACTCAATTATCTGTAATTATGTTTCATTTCACACTCATAAGCATATCGCTTTATTTTAAATTAGTATCCATTTAAATCCTTACGTGTTTAGTTACTTATTTTGTTTACTCTAAGTTAACTTGCAACACCTAAGGCGTTTAGATGATCATTTTGCAACATGTGAATTAAACTTGTTAATTTCTATCATCTAGAGTTGATAATTACATGAAGTTTATGTCTTCACTTTTCATAATGAAGTGTATTTAAAATATTATTCTTATTCATACACACCTTTGTTTATGCATGCATGCGTAATTAGGCCACCCACTTTAGTTTAATTTATTACGCAAAAAGGTATTCCGTTTAAGTTTAAGAAGGTTATAACTTAATCATCCTCATGTTTTTAACCCAATGATATCCAGAAAAGGTGGCACTCTAATTCCCCATGCATGCATGTTAATCCACATATGTATATGTATATAAATCATGTCCTCTATTTATCTCAAACCCCTTAATAAATCAAGATTTGATTTCTTTTTCCCATTGGGCAGCGAACCCTTAATCCAAAGCATGGGTTCGGCCCATTTAGTCTTAAGGTTCGTGGTTGTTATCTCGTAGATCTGGCCGAAGGAGGAAAGGGTTCGGCTTCTAGTCTGACTTGGATTCGTTGTCTCCTGGATGTGCAAAGGTTCGTCCATGGCCAAGGTTCGACATTTCAATAGGAAGGTTCGTGGGTCCCATGGTCCATGCATGTTCGCTACACCAACAGGGTTCGCTAGTATGTAGTACAGCCTTAAGATGATCAAGGGTTCGGGGCTGAGGGTTCATAGAACAAGGGTTCGCTGAGGGCTGCATGGGTTCGTCTGGGTTCGAGGATGGTCGAAGGTTCGTTGGCTTAACCTGCAAAGGCTCGTTAGACTGGGTTCGGTGCAGGAGGGTTCGGCCCCTAGGGTTTGACAAAGCCACTATCACAGCCGCCACAGGGGTTCGGCTAAACCAGCAAGGGTTCGGCCCTCAAGCTGTGTTGCGAACCAGTCCATCATCCTCTTCATAATCGAACTTTTGCAGGTTAAGATCATCAACAACTTCCCATGGTTCAACAACAACCCGATTTACACATTACAAAACATAATTCGTATACAATATGATAGCTAAGCCCGATTAGGGTTTTCAAACCGAGAAACGAAAAGTAAACTGGGATTCTCACCTGCAAATCGCAAGAGATCGACCGTTTTCTTGGTATCCCCGTGTTCCTCTCGACCTCACGAACGCGTAGCCACCGAAAGTTCGAAGATCCGTCAAGTATCGAGCTCGGAATGTTAGAGAGAAGGGGGAGAATGTGTGTGAGTGTATTTTTAGAGAGAGAGAGAGATATGGTGAGAAATGAAAGGAGGAAGGAAATAATCTTCCTTATATCGCGTGTCTCGTTCCCCTGTTCGGTCTCGTTTCTATCGCGATAAAACATAATAAAACTCGGTTTTTCTTTCGTTAAGAATATTTAATATAAAGTGTTTAAATAATAACATAGTTTCATTAATTATCATGATTTCCAAATACCTATTGTCTCGTAACAGATCTCGTTTAATAATCATGAAATGTAACCACATGCTCGGTTTTCTAACGTAATATATTTAAAACAATAAATCGTTTTAAATAAATTAGTTTTGTTTAATTAAAATAAGCTTAAATAAATTGTTTCGTAAATCACTTTTGTTTTATTAACGTTAAATAATTATTTAAATAATTTAATTTATTCGAAAACATTTTAGGTTGTGATTCCTAACAAATATTTTTAGTTTTAATTTATTAAATTAATATCGTTCGATATTATTTAATTTATCTCGTCGAAACGCTTTACTCGCGTACGTATTCGCAAAGATCGTCACCCTTCCGAATCCGACGCTCGTATCGTATTTCGATTTGATTAACAATTTATGGAACATCATTTCAGAATATTATTCTTAATAATTATATTCGTGTGAATCGTCACCCACTCGAATACATTTATTAAGTTAACATTTCTGAATTAATATTAGCGTTTAAATGGTGTCCGAATCCTCACATCGCGTAATTTATTCCCATTATTTATTAACTCTAATATTATCATTTCCCAAACCAAAACCCACTAAACCCTAGTCACTGACACATCCATGATGGACCGAAATATGCATATTTATAGGGCATATGTAAGGGGTCAGTCGCAACTGCCCTAGCCACCGTCCCACCGCTATTTCGATAAACCATGTCCATGGGTCCTTGACTATGTTTAGTACCCAGACTCAAACAAACTTCCAGTTCCATCCCAAATCCATAATCAGTATAATCATCTGCGATAAACACTCTGGTTCTGTTTAGTCAATTTACAACTAAACTTCCCATGGTTTACGCGTATATTAATCATAAACATGCATACCAGTACAGTGATAATATCAGTAGTGAAAATCAGTAATTCATAATCATTAATAATTAATAAAATCTCAGGTCGTAACAGTACAATCGTACGGATGTACGGATGTACGGACAACCTAAAGTACAGTGATGTTACAGGTTATGTATAAAATGATGACGGATATCAATGTGTTTTATTCTTTTATGTGAAACAGGATTTTCAGTAATGGCTACTGCGGCTATATTATCAACAAAAATAGGAGTTGTTAAATATTTTAAACCATAATCCTACATTTGTTGTTGAATCCACAAAACTTGTGAACAACAACTTGAAGCAGCAACATACTCAGCCTCACATGTAGAGATGGCTATAGTAAGTTGCTTCTTACATTGCTAAGTTACCAGTTTATTACAAAAGAATTGACAACCTCCTGTTGTTGATTTTCTGTTAAGATTACAGCTACCATAGTTAAAAGCTATAAAATCCATACTATCATCATAAGGGTACCATAGTCCAAGACTTAGTTTTCTCTTCAAACAACGAAAAATTCATTTCACAGCCTTAATATGTGAATCTTTAGGCTTTGCCTGAAATCTAGAACACAAACAAACTGCAAACATGATGTTAGGTCTAGATGCTGTTAAATACATTAAGGAACCAATCATTGAACGATATAAATGTTGATCAACATCTATACCATGTTCATCTTGAACTTGTTCAAGATGTCATGTACATATTTACTCTAATGTATGAATAAGCCATCCTTCTTCTAATCTACTTGAATTCCTAGAAAGAAAGCTAATTCTCCCATTGCACTCATTTCAAACTTCTGCTTCATAACCGCTTCAAAATCTTTGCATAATTATTCCTTTGTAGCTCCAAAGATAATATCATCCACATATATCTGAACAATCAAAATGTTATCATTCTTCTCTAAGATAAACAAAGTAATACCAATCTTTGCCCTTGAAAAACCATTATCCAACAAATGTGTTAACAATGTCTCATACCATGCCCTAGGCGCTTGATGTAATCCATACAAATCCTTATCTAGACGATAACACTTAGTAGGATTATTTGGATCTTCAAACCCAGGTGGTTGAACAACATAAACTTCTTCTTTCACTTTGCCATATAAAGAGGCACTCTTGACATCTAATTGAAATACTTTGAACTTTTTGAAACTAGCATATGCAAGGAACAACCAGATAGCTTAAATTCGTGCAACATGAGCATATACTTTATCATAGTTAATGCCCTCCTGTTGATTAAAACCTTTAACAACAAGTCTAACTTTGTTCCTCACAATAATGCCCTTATCATCTTTTTTACATTTATACACCCATCTAGAACCTATGGGAATTACATCTTCAGGACAATCTACTAACCTCCAAACACCAAGTTTCTCAAATTGACTCAATTCTTCTTCCATGGCTGTTATCCAAGAAGACTCCTTCAATGCTTCTTTAACATTATTTGGCTCTATTTGACTTATAAAGCATGAATATAAACATGAACTCATTGTCTGTCACACCCCGAGCCGGCGAGCTGGATCAACTTTCCCGCTGGGCGGAATGTTCCCAGGGTGTGATATCGTTTGATAATCGAAATGATAAGATTGTTTACATAGCAAAAGATAAATAAATGAGAAATGCTAACATGACAATGAAGTATAATTACAAAGTTAAATTACATTGTTTCCTCATAATTTAACTACGTAAATCTAATCAAAAGAATCAATGAGTTTATATCTTGTATCTGTACAAGATATACAAAATGTGATTCACTGTTTTGTCATTCAGAAGTATGGAACACCAAAATTAGCTAGGCCTTCTTAACGTCCATTAGCTATATCCCTAAATGCATTTAAACAAAGTCAACACTAGGTTGGTGAGTTCATAAGTTTGATAATTGAAAACGTTGAATTGTTCACATGCACAATCACAATAGCATACATGTTACTTGTAGTTTGTTTGATTCACCTGTTCACACAATGGCCTCTCCATAGTTATATTTACAAGTATTATCTCATCCTAATAGTTATGCTTATATATAGGGCATATGTAGGGGAACAAGCCCCAGCCAACATCCCACCACGTAACTAAATGAACTCCACACTACTTGCAATACAACTATAGATATCCATTTCCATTTCACCTGTTAATCCCATTTGTTAATCACCTGTTGTATCATATGTAGAATAATATAATAAGAGGGATTTAGTTATCAAATCGAAGTATCGATAAACCCTTGGTGTATTAAGGAGATTAGATTAATTTCATCTGATCCTTGTATTATTCTATTACTTGTAGGGTTAACTGTTAATCACTTTAAATAATATAAGAGTGTTAGTTAACCAGTTGATATTTGTTCTCAATTTGAAGTGCATAGAGCCTAAAAGGAATCCATTTCAATCCTCACGTAATCAGATTACAATGCATCCGATTTACCTCTACCACTTTGTATTACCATAGACCTCATCGAACTGTTTCTAGCAATATGACATGAGAGAAAATAAATTCCCCAGTCTACTAGCCAACAAGAAACGATGGATTAATTACACTATCACTGCAGATTAATATCACCATGTGTCGCTTTCCAGACCCTGACTTGAGTAGCCTTGTCGCCGGTCATACGTTACCAGCCAATGATTGAGTACGATCAACATACTAGCCCTACAAGCTAGAGGTTTGTCAAACCTATGATACCACTATGCTATCGTCGGTTTAGTCACGTCAAATTAATTGTTCAGTGATTCGTGAAAGAGACTTACAATGATCAACTTGAATACATGGCACATGATTGAAATGATATAATGCAGACAGTTCAACAGTAATCAATTGTATTGTGCTCATCAATGTTGTTGTTTGTTCTCAATGTTGTATGTTCTCGTTGTTGTTAACAAAGTTGAATAAGAACTTGTCTTATTGAATTATATTATTTGTTGTGTGAATGATGTTGTTGTCATGAAGTTATATTATCATGATTATCATTCCTTGATATTCCATATAGTCACCCTGTTGTCACTAAGATGAGGTAAGAACTAGTCTTACTACACTTAGTCGACTCAGGTGGTGGAAGATACTTGTTCCATGTTATCTTGTAATATGTGATGAGTTGTAAGCTAAGTGTTATAAGCACTTGTCTTATTACACTTAATTAACTCTGGTGTTGAATGATATTATGAAGATATATTATCTTCATATCATTTATGTGTTTTGTTGTTGTTGTCATAATGTTCACCTGTGATTATCTCAATGTTCCTTCTTGTAAGAATAACTAAGTGTTGTAAGATATAATCTTACAACTATGTTATTCTATCATGTGATGAGTTATGAAGTTATATTATCATATTCATCTTAGTTATACATGTCATATCATGATCATACAAGCATGCATACAATGATAAACAATAATAGTTAAGCAATATTATCTAAATCAAAGTATAAGCAATTTGTTAAATGAAAACTTTTAAATAAATAAAAGTTAAGCATGTTTCTCAGTGTAACAGCAAGTACCAGAACGTCCGGCAAGTCCGTACGGTACGTGTACTTTCTACAGTAACTATGTGTACTTATACGATTTTAAACAGTACTTGAATTAACAAGATCTTAAATACAAGAAATCGTTGTACGTATTTTCGTATAAACTTAAATACATTAAGTACAACGTACATTTGAAACATTTGTTACATTTATTAAGTGAAAACTTAATTTCAGTTAACACAACAAGTCACGAGAAACAACGGTGCTCAAACAATACTCAGAAACATATCGGTTGCGATCTGATGTCCACAATTGACAGGAATCAGATGACCGACAAGTCAGTACAAAAACAATGTAAAAACAGGATGTTTAGTTGAGTCCGACAGTGAGGAAACACAAGTTAAACACAATTACAGTGATATTTCAGAATAACGAACTGACAGTGTGTTTGCGTGGGTGACGATTCACACAAACATATCTGTGAGTTTAGAATTCTGAAATAATGACTGAAAAGTAGAAAACAAAAGTCAGAAAGCGAAACCATCGTCGTATTCGTTCGGGTGACGATTCGAACGAATTACGCGCGAAGGTGACGCGATCTGACGAAACGAAAACGAAAACACGACACGAACGAAAGTAATTTAATAAAATAAAATAAATAACATTTTACAATTTTGAAACTCATCAAAATAATTAATTTAAACTCTTTTTATTTAAAACCATTTAAATTACGCGTAATTTTCCGGAAACGAAACGAACACGCGAACCGAGCAACGAAAACGAACCCGAACACCCTCGGGGTATAAAAACACTTAAATGAGTCAAAATTCCTCATTCTCCACTTCATCTTCCTCACCAAACCTCCCATTCCCGGTTTTGAAAACCCTAGCCATCTCCAAACTTCCTCTCTTCATATCTCTCTCATTTCTTAACGAAAATCGGTGATTCTTGCGCCCACGCGAAGCCGTCGACGAGCTCTACAAGAAAGTACAACAGATCGGAGCTGTTACCCACTAGAACTCGAGGTATTATCATGAGAAAGTCACGAAAAATAGGGTTTTTCACCCTTTTGTTCTAATTTTCTTTTAGCCGACCAGCCACCTTGAAGCTCGAACCCAACGGCCATGGAATAAAATTCTAACAACCACTAACACATAAACCATGGTAGATCTGGGCTGGTTGATAGTGGAAACAACTCTGGTCGGTTCTCAAGCCACAGGCCGCCGAATAGGCTCTCCGGCCGAATGAGGGCCGCATGGCCACAAACCGTCGAATGAAGCCTCTAGGCCGACTGACCTCTTTCTCCCATCCTCATTCGTCGAACCTCCATGTTACATTCGGCCTCACTCATTCGCCAGCCACCTTTCATTCGGCAGATGATCATTCGGACCCCTCCCCATTCGCCAACCAGCCATGCACCCTTTCGACCATCATCACCTCATTCTGTGAAACCATTTAACCCTTGATCTATCCACGGCTGAAACAAGGCAACTAGCCAGAAACCCTAAACCAAGAGTAGTTGGGCTTTTAACTTTCAACAGGCCCAATGTGGGACCTGGGCCCAACAACATCACAGATAGGATCAGCCCAACAACATGCCTAACACCATATTGATTTTTCATTAGGCCCAAGAGAATTGTTGTGTGGCCCACAATCTATTGGTGCAGCCATATTTTTGTGAAGCCCAACAGTAGGCCCAAGTATGTTTTGGTTGGCCCAGGATGGGCCCAACATCATATTACTTAGGCCCAAGTGTATCTCGGCCCAATTCTACTGTTCCAGCCCAGTATCCCAAGTAGGCCCAAATAATTAACTCAAAAACCTTGTTTGGCCCATGTTTAGTAAGTAACTAAGGACAAAATAGGCCCACGATCGATTTCAGCCCAAATAAATCAGGCCCAGGTTGGCCCATGCTCTATTTTACTACAGGCCTTGATGGGATTCAAGGGGCCCAGTAAAATCATCCTTTGGCCCACAGATTTTGGCCCAAGGCCACCATTTAAGGACAACAATCCAATCTTAAGGCCCATCATTTTTTCAGACCCATTTATCAAGGCCCAACTTGGCTTATGAGTTATATTAGTGAAGGCCTGAGACAAATCTCAATGGGCCCAACAAAATCAGCCCGAGGCCCACAGAAAACCAATTTAAGGCCTATTTTGAGGCCCATGTCCTCAATTTGAGGCCACCATGCTAATCCTTTGGCCAACAGCCCGTTCTTGGCCCAATCTCAATTCCTACAGTCTTCTATGACACTAGGCCCAACAAATATTACCAAGGCCCACCTTGGGCCCGATAAATTCCTTAGAGGCCCAAAACAAGGCCCACAAGGCTACTTGAACTCTAGCCCTTGTAACTTTTGGCAAGGCCTTGGTATTCCATTAGTCCAAATCAATATCCTACACTTTCAAATAAGCCTCACTATCCTCAAATGTTCAAGAACTATTCCAAGGCCCATGTATTTGGGCCCAAGGCCCAACTTGTTACACAAAGGCCCAACAAGTAACTTGGTCACATTGTTCGGTCCATATGCTATGATTAGGCCCACATGGGTTCATTACATTTAATAAGATCAAAATAAGATATGTCAAAAGAATGTTTGCTTAATTAATTCATAATTATGCAATAAATGTTCAAAACGTACAAAGTCAACAAAGACGAGTTGGAAACTAAGCACTAAGTCTTTCATCAAAGCAAATGGCATATAACTAATGACAATACGATAACTTATAAGGTCATTAACTTGAATCACACATATGGGACCGAACAGGGATCATGACCAAGTCTTACGCGTGTTAGCCAACTTTAGGGCTAACACATATATCTACACACAAATCCCTACAAAACTTATACTTGCGAGTCTTAACAACGTGAAATCAATACAGGAACGTGAAAACAAACCAAATTACAATACAGAGCGCGTGCAGTCTTTTGTCTAAGCTAAGTCAACTCAACAGCAACAAGGTGAGTTCATTGCCCCTTTTCTAACATTTTTGTTTTAAAACGCGGGGCTGAGAAGCATGCGTAAACTGTTTTATGTAAATTGTTTACTTGAATGCTTTTATATGTTTACATGTATAACTGTTATCTTAGACTCCTGTTTAGGTAACTGTTATGTATCAAAGAACTATTTCAAAGAACTATTTTCAAAGAACTAAAGACCTCAAACAAAGATCTATTTTCAAAGAACTATTTCAAGAGTGTGTTGTCAAAGAACTAACGATCTATTTTCAAAGAACTATTTCAAGGGTGTGTTGTCAAAGAACTAACGATCTATTT
Organism: Mikania micrantha; assembly: GCA_009363875.1. Classification (NCBI taxonomy): domain Eukaryota; kingdom Viridiplantae; phylum Streptophyta; class Magnoliopsida; order Asterales; family Asteraceae; genus Mikania; species Mikania micrantha. The sequence continues at coordinate 43,310,370 of CM018683.1, read as the reverse complement.
TCAAAGAACTAACGGTCTACTCTCAAAGAACTAACGATCTATTTTCAAAGAACTATTTCAAGAGTGTGTTGTCAAAGAACTAACGATCTATTCAAAGAACTAAGTACAAAGAACTATTTTGAGGAACATCTGGGAAATGCTCAAAGATAACATGTGCCAAAGAACTAAAGAACTAAAGAACTATGGACGGTCTAAAGAACTATGAAAGCCTATATATCAAAAGATGTCCTAGCTAGACTGATTGATTGTAGGTCACATGTTTGATGAGGTTTGCAGATCTCCTTTACTACTAAGTACCTTGATTGACAGACTAGTCTACTCGAGTTGACCATAGGCCCCAATCATTAGGACTTAGATTTTATTGAATGTTTATTTATTTATTTAATTAAGCATTTATACTAATTCTACAATTGCTGTTTTTAATCATATGTGTATGATGAATATATGAAATCAAGAGAGATTTCAAATGATTGCAATTACAGGAACAGAGAACAGAGAATTCATGGGTGTTTAAGAGTGTATGGTAGGTAAAAACGCTTAATTATCATTAACATCAATGTCCTATGCGGATTAGTATGTGGTGGGACGTCGTCTGGGCGGGGTTGTAGCCTTGACCCAGGGGTATGCCCTATATATAAGCATACCGATCTGGATGATACATGTGGTGTTAATGAGGTTAGGGTCTTTACCGAAAGAAGGGTTCAAAACATTTTCAAAGTTACAAAACTATATGAACTCACCAACCATGTGTTGACTTGATCTTTTTGCATGACTTCTCAGGTGACGAACAGGTCAATTAGGAAGTCATTACTTCTGGGCTAGGACTTCAGTTAGAAGACTTAGTATTTTTGGACCTGCATACTTTTGAAGACATCATACACATACCATTTTGTATATCTTGTGCACATACAAGATAGAAAACTTATGATGTTAATAGTAGATTTACATTGTTAAATTATAAACAATACTGATGTAATTTAACTTTGTAATTCTATCATGTTTAGCATTTCTCATTTATGTATCATGTGCAATATAACAATCTGATCAATTCGATTATCACTCACGATATCGCGCCCCGAGAACCTTCCGCCCGACGGGACAACCGATCCTATCCCGCCGGCTCGGGGTGTGACAGATTGGTATCAGAGCCATGGTTATAGAGAAATATAGGTCATTTATTTAAACGGTTTGGCCTAGACTATAACCTAGGGACCCTACATGTAGAGAACATAGGAATTAGGAAATTATGTGCATTGTGTCTTCTGCATTCGATCATTGCACTAACCAATGTTCTATTGGTTATGAATAGAATGTCACCAAGAAGACAACCATCACCGCCTCCACCTTCGCAGGAGACGGACCCAGCAGTCGAGGCACTTGCAACTTTGATCACTGAACAGTTGATGGCAGTTCTCCCTGGAATCATTGCCCGGATCAGGAATAGTGAGGAGTTTGCTAAAATCTTCCCACTACTTTCTACAGAGCAGAAGAAATCGGAAACAGGAGAGTCAAGCAAGAAGCGAGAAAGGTGTCATCCTGAAGAATCAAGAGACCTTGTAATCTACACTGAAGCTATTCCTCTTCGTCAGATGGCCGTTGCTCCGGAGTCAGAGGGTCATAAGCTTCGTGCTGACAAATTTCCTTTATGTACCACATGCGGTCTACACCATGCTAAGGGCAAACTGTGCAAACATTGTCTGAACTGTGGGAAAAAGGGACACTGGAGTCGTGATTGTAATAATCCCCCGACTCATAACCAGAATCCCGGAAACACTACATATCCTCTTCCTCGATACAGAAAGGATTGCTATGTGTGCGGATTATCCGAACACATTTCACGGGACTGCCCTGTGAGGATATCTTCCACAAGTCCTGTACATTCTACGGGAAAAGATCCCCTTTGTTCAGTTTGTCACCACCATCATCGAGCTGAACTCTCATGTGTATCATGTACATTTTGTGGAAAATACGAACATTGGATTCAAAAGTGTCGGTTAAATTTAACCAGGGAACAGAAACAAAAAGCGAGCACCTCTACTTCCTCTCAACACAACAACAACTGCTACACGTGCGGAATGCATGGACATTTCGCAAGGGACTGCTCTAGGAAAATGCATCCAGCAGACCCAGCAGTCACTGAGGAACTACTCGCTTTACCAGCTCCTGGGGAACACTCGGAGTCCGATGACTCCATAGGTATGCAAATTTCATCTTAGTGCAGTAAAGTTATTTATTGGTGTATTAATTAGAACTGCATGGTCTGTGGTAATTTTAGAAACAATAAATTATGATAGTCGTAAACAAAGTTAGTGTCAAAAGATAGTCGTAATAATAACTTAAGGAACCTTTAGGTTAAGTAAGCATTAAAAGATTAAATAAAGATAGAGAAATCCACAATTACATTTTAAATACAGTATTTAAGAAGAGAACTTAGGTTAAATAGAACACTAAAACTCATAGGAGTTCAAAATGTCCAAGTTAGTGTGACAGCTTCCACCTTCCACCTGAACCTCTTAAAATTTTGAGTTACTTTAATTAGAGAGCTATGGTTCAATGGCGTTAGTAAAGCATGAATGTTAGGACAATGCTGAGTCTTATTTAAAACAAGATAAGTGGATCAGGAGAAACCAGTTGTGAGTGCAAGACGAGGATATGACAAGAGACAACATTCCGAATGAAATATGGGCATTTCAAGTTACAATAATGCCTTTCGGATAGAAGAATGCATATATGATTTTCATGGGCTTCATGAACTGAGTATGCAAACTGTATCTGGATTAGTTTATCATTATCGTTAGGGATGACTTACTAAATCATTTTAATAGAAAGACAGAACGCGAAAGACATCTCAGGTATATTCTGGAGCTGTTAAAGGAATGACAACCCTATCCTGATTTCTTTCATTTGGAAATTAGGATGAGAATAAGTAACAGTTGGAACAACAGTTACAATGAGTTCCGAAAGACACATGACTTCCGGGTAAAAGTAAGATAAATATACATCACCTCACAGTGAGTATAGTATTACTTAGAAGGGATAGACCATTATCTTTATTCCAATAGTAATACCATATCTTAAGTAGACCTTCCCGATATATAAGTCCACTTTCAAAGTTGAGAACAGATTAAACAAATGGTGAAGTATGTATACGGTTATATCAAATAACCTAAGAATTCACCATGTGACGTGAGAATCTTAACCAGACGATCAAGATTCAGAGTTGTCAGAGTCACTTATGAAAGCTTTATGGAGTGTGTCAGGTGATAGAACAGAAAGACAATTTGAGATAAACTGGATGAAATGTCTACCACCAAAATGGTGGATTTCGGCGACAGGTAAATCCAGAAGACTTACTCTTGAGAAAGCACACGAACCAGATAATTAGTGCATTCAATGTACTGAGAATTACAGAGATTTTATTGGTGGCCGGGAATGAAGAAAGACATAGCCGAATACGTCGGCAGATGTCTTACGTGTGCAAGAGTAAAGGCGGAACACCAGAAACCGTCTGGTTTACTGGAACAGCCTGAGATTCCACTCTGGAAGTGGGAACAAATAGCTATGGATTCCATTACCAAGCTACCCCGCACTTCCAGTGGTCACGATACAATTTGGGTGATCATCGATCGTTTAACAAAATCTGCTCACTTCTTGCCAATGCGTGAAACTTTCACGATGGATAAACTGGCAAGATTGTACATCAACGAGATAGTGGTACGCTATGGTGTGCCATTGTCAATTATTTCTGATAGAGACCGCAGATTTACTTCAAGGTTCTGGCAATCACTGCAGAAATCTCTAGGGACACAGTTAAATCTGAGTACAGCTTACCATTCACGAACAGACGGCCAAAGCGAACGTACAATTCAAACCCTAGAGGACATATTAAGAACTTGTGTTCTAGATTTTGGTGGTAATTGGGATTCTCATTTGCCACTAATTGAGTTCTCCTACAACAACAGTTATCACAGCAGCATCGGTTGTGCCCCGTTCGAGGCTCTCTATGGTCGAAAATGTCGGTCACCGATCTGTTGGTCAGAAGTAGGAGATAATCGTATCACTGGGCCAGAACTTATACAAGAGACCACAGACAAGATAGCTCAAATACAACAAAGATTACAAGCAACGCGAAGTAGACAAAAGAGCTATGCTGATAAACGGCGCAAGCCGTTGGAATTCCAAGGGGGTGATCGTGTCATGTTAAAGGTTTCCCCTTGGAAAGGTGTAGTTCGATTCGCGAAGAAAGGCAAGCTAACACCACGATACGTGGGACCGTTCGAGATCATCGAACGTATTGGTCCTGTGGCGTACAGATTGAGCTTACCAGATGAACTCAATGGTGTGCATGACGTGTTTCACGTCACAAACTTAAAGAAATGCCTTGCTGACGAATCACTCGTCATCCCACTTGAAGAGATTCAAGTTGATGAACAGTTGCACTTTATCGAAGAACCTTTAGAGATTATGGATCGCAAGGTTAAACAACTGAGGCGAAGCCGTATCCCCATTGTAAAGGTTCGTTGGAACTCAAGACGCGGACCCGAGTTTACTTGGGAACGTGAAGATCACATGAAGTTAAAGTATCCCCAACTATTTGAAGAAGACACTGTAACCGATAACAACTCTTAAATTTCGGGACGAAATTTCTTTAACAAGGGGAGACTGTAACAGCAAGTACCAGAACGTCCGGCAAGTCCGTACGGTACGTGTACTTTCTACAGTAACTATGTGTACTTATACGATTTTAAACAGTACTTGAATTAACAAGATCTTAAATACAAGAAATCGTTGTACGTATTTTCGTATAAACTTAAATACATTAAGTACAACGTACATTTGAAACATTTGTTACATTTATTAAGTGAAAACTTAATTTCAGTTAACACAACAAGTCACGAGAAACAACGGTGCTCAAACAATACTCAGAAACATATCGGTTGCGATCTGATGTCCACAATTGACAGGAATCAGATGACCGACAAGTCAGTACAAAAACAATGTAAAAACAGGATGTTTAGTTGAGTCCGACAGTGAGGAAACACAAGTTAAACACAATTACAGTGATATTTCAGAATAACGAACTGACAGTGTGTTTGCGTGGGTGACGATTCACACAAACATATCTGTGAGTTTAGAATTCTGAAATAATGACTGAAAAGTAGAAAACAAAAGTCAGAAAGCGAAACCATCGTCGTATTCGTTCGGGTGACGATTCGAACGAATTACGCGCGAAGGTGACGCGATCTGACGAAACGAAAACGAAAACACGACACGAACGAAAGTAATTTAATAAAATAAAATAAATAACATTTTACAATTTTGAAACTCATCAAAATAATTAATTTAAACTCTTTTTATTTAAAACCATTTAAATTACGCGTAATTTTCCGGAAACGAAACGAACACGCAAACCGAGCAACGAAAACGAACCCGAACACCCTCGGGGTATAAAAACACTTAAATGAGTCAAAATTCCTCATTCTCCACTTCATCTTCCTCACCAAACCTCCCATTCCCGGTTTTGAAAACCCTAGCCATCTCCAAACTTCCTCTCTTCATATCTCTCTCATTTCTTAACGAAAATCGGTGATTCTTGCGCCCACGCGAAGCCCTCGACGAGCTCTACAAGAAAGTACAACAGATCGGAGCTGTTACCCACTAGAACTCGAGGTATTATCATGAGAAAGTCACGAAAAATAGGGTTTTTCACCCTTTTGTTCTAATTTTCTTTTAGCCGACCAGCCACCTTGAAGCTCGAACCCAACGGCCATGGAATAAAATTCTAACAACCACTAACACATAAACCATGGTAGATCTGGGCTGGTTGATAGTGGAAACAACTCTGGTCGGTTCTCAAGCCACAGGCCGCCGAATAGGCTCTCCGGCCGAATGAGGGCCGCATGGCCACAAACCGTCGAATGAAGCCTCTAGGCCGACTGACCTCTTTCTCCCATCCTCATTCGTCGAACCTCCATGTTACATTCGGCCTCACTCATTCGCCAGCCACCTTTCATTCGGCAGATGATCATTCGGACCCCTCCCCATTCGCCAACCAGCCATGCACCCTTTCGACCATCATCACCTCATTCTGTGAAACCATTTAACCCTTGATCTATCCACGGCTGAAACAAGGCAACTAGCCAGAAACCCTAAACCAAGAGTAGTTGGGCTTTTAACTTTCAACAGGCCCAATGTGGGACCTGGGCCCAACAACATCACAGATAGGATCAGCCCAACAACATGCCTAACACCATATTGATTTTTCATTAGGCCCAAGAGAATTGTTGTGTGGCCCACAATCTATTGGTGCAGCCATATTTTTGTGAAGCCCAACAGTAGGCCCAAGTATGTTTTGGTTGGCCCAGGATGGGCCCAACATCATATTACTTAGGCCCAAGTGTATCTCGGCCCAATTCTACTGTTCCAGCCCAGTATCCCAAGTAGGCCCAAATAATTAACTCAAAAACCTTGTTTGGCCCATGTTTAGTAAGTAACTAAGGACAAAATAGGCCCACGATCGATTTCAGCCCAAATAAATCAGGCCCAGGTTGGCCCATACTCTATTTTACTACAGGCCTTGATGGGATTCAAGGGGCCCAGTAAAATCATCCTTTGGTCCACAGATTTTGGCCCAAGGCCACCATTTAAGGACAACAATCCAATCTTAAGGCCCATCATTTTTTCAGACCCATTTATCAAGGCCCAACTTGGCTTATGAGTTATATTAGTGAAGGCCTGAGACAAATCTCAATGGGCCCAACAAAATCAGCCCGAGGCCCACAGAAAACCAATTTAAGGCCTATTTTGAGGCCCATGTCCTCAATTTGAGGCCACCATGCTAATCCTTTGGCCAACAGCCCGTTCTTGGCCCAATCTCAATTCCTACAGTCTTCTATGACACTAGGCCCAACAAATATTACCAAGGCCCACCTTGGGCCCGATAAATTCCTTAGAGGCCCAAAACAAGGCCCACAAGGCTACTTGAACTCTAGCCCTTGTAACTTTTGGCAAGGCCTTGGTATTCCATTAGTCCAAATCAATATCCTACACTTTCAAATAAGCCTCACTATCCTCAAATGTTCAAGAACTATTCCAAGGCCCATGTATTTGGGCCCAAGGCCCAACTTGTTACACAAAGGCCCAACAAGTAACTTGGTCACATTGTTCGGTCCATATGCTATGATTAGGCCCACATGGGTTCATTACATTTAATAAGATCAAAATAAGATATGTCAAAAGAATGTTTGCTTAATTAATTCATAATTATGCAATAAATGTTCAAAACGTACAAAGTCAACAAAGACGAGTTGGAAACTAAGCACTAAGTCTTTCATCAAAGCAAATGGCATATAACTAATGACAATACGATAACTTATAAGGTCATTAACTTGAATCACACATATGGGACCGAACAGGGATCATGACCAAGTCTTACGCGTGTTAGCCAACTTTAGGGCTAACACATATATCTACACACAAATCCCTACAAAACTTATACTTGCGAGTCTTAACAACGTGAAATCAATACAGGAACGTGAAAACAAACCAAATTACAATACAGAGCGCGTGCAGTCTTTTGTCTAAGCTAAGTCAACTCAACAGCAACAAGGTGAGTTCATTGCCCTTTTTCTAACATTTTTGTTTTAAAACGCGGGGCTGAGAAGCATGCGTAAACTGTTTTATGTAAATTGTTTACTTGAATGCTTTTATATGTTTACATGTATAACTGTTATCTTAGACTCCTGTTTAGGTAACTGTTATGTATCAAAGAACTATTTCAAAGAACTATTTTCAAAGAACTAAAGACCTCAAACAAAGAACTATTTTCAAAGATCTATTTTCAAAGAACTATTTCAAGAGTGTGTTGTCAAAGAACTAACGATCTATTTTCAAAGAACTATTTCAAGGGTGTGTTGTCAAAGAACTAACGATCTATTTTCAAAGAACTAACGGTCTACTCTCAAAGAACTAACGATCTATTTTCAAAGAACTATTTCAAGAGTGTGTTGTCAAAGAACTAACGATCTATTCAAAGAACTAAGTACAAAGAACTATTTTGAGGAACATCTGGGAAATGCTCAAAGATAACATGTGCCAAAGAACTAAAGAACTAAAGAACTATGGACGGTCTAAAGAACTATGAAAGCCTATATATCAAAAGATGTCCTAGCTAGACTGATTGATTGTAGGTCACATGTTTGATGAGGTTTGCAGATCTCCTTTACTACTAAGTACCTTGATTGACAGACTAGTCTACTCGAGTTGACCATAGGCCCCAATCATTAGGACTTAGATTTTATTGAATGTTTATTTATTTATTTAATTAAGCACTTATACTAATTCTACAATTGCTGTTTTTAATCATATGTGTATGATGAATATATGAAATCAAGAGAGATTTCAAATGATTGCAATTACAGGAACAGAGAACAGAGAATTCATGGGTGTTTAAGAGTGTATGGTAGGTAAAAACGCTTAACTATCATTAACATCAATGTCCTATGCGGATTAGTATGTGGTGGGACGTCGTCTGGGCGGGGTTGTAGCCTTGACCCAGGGGTATGCCCTATATATAAGCATACCGATCTGGATGATACATGTGGTGTTAATGAGGTTAGGGTCTTTACCGAAAGAAGGGTTCAAAACATTTTCAAAGTTACAAAACTATATGAACTCACCAACCATGTGTTGACTTGATCTTTTTGCATGACTTCTCAGGTGACGAACAGGTCAATTAGGAAGTCATTACTTCTGGGCTAGGACTTCAGTTAGAAGACTTAGTATTTTTGGACCTGCATACTTTTGAAGACATCATACACATACCATTTTGTATATCTTGTGCACATACAAGATAGAAAACTTATGATGTTAATAGTAGATTTACATTGTTAAATTATAAACAATACTGATGTAATTTAACTTTGTAATTCTATCATGTTTAGCATTTCTCATTTATGTATCATGTGCAATATAACAATCTGATCAATTCGATTATCACTCACGATATCGCGCCCCGAGAACCTTCCGCCCGACGGGACAACCGATCCTATCCCGCCGGCTCGGGGTGTGACACTCAGCCCCGAGAGTTAAAATCAGTTAAGATTAGAAAAGGGGCGTATGAACTCACCTTGCTGTGGATGTGGTTGACTAAGTATAAACAAAATGCACGCGCTCGTTGTTGTACTTTTTGGTTGCTTTCACGATTCTGTATTGATTTCACGTTGTATGTAATTTAAAAGTATAAGTGTTTGAGTATGTGTTTGTGTGTGTTTGTGTTAGCCATAGAGTCGGCTAACACTCGCGAGTCTCGGTCATCATTCGGCCCCGTGTATTTGTTATAGGTTTTCAGTCTACTTAACCCGATGAAGTTAATGTTAGAACACCTTATTGTAACATGTTATTTAAGTGTGTTAACTATGAGTTTGCAAGTCCACTCAAGTATAAACGTAGGTTTATAGTTTAAAGTCTTCCACTTTGATTTTGTTATTCCTGAAATTCTTGTCATATATGTCACCATTTTTATAAAACATAAGGTTTTAGATTTCATGAGATAACTCACAATCCACCACCTTTGTAATATTTTAGGAAATCCATTCATAACATCCATTAACTTAATCTATGTTCTTATTCATATCTTTGAGTCACTTGGGCCGAATTACTCCATTCGAACGATGTTTGTGATCCAACTGATATATCACATGGGCCAATTTGAATTTGCATGAATCAAATGAGTTGTTGGGCTAGGTTATTCATCATGGGCCACGAATTTTGGACTTAAACTGATCCAATTCCAGCGAACCTCCCATGGGGTCTGCGAACCTTATGGTTCTTTCAGATAAAGGTTCGGCCGTTTAAGCTCTGAAAGGGGTTGCTGCTCATGGGTTCGGCTGAGTAGTGGGTGGTCCATGGCCATAGGTTCGGTATTTTAAGTTTCGTGATTGTCCAGCTTGCAGCCCCTAGGTTCGTGGGTCTTTGGTTCATGGCCGTGCAGGTTCGTTCTATCAGGGGGTGTGATAGAAGGCTCGGCCACAGTAGGGTTCGGCATTGGTGGGTTAGTCATGAGGGTTCGTGATAACACACATAGGTTCGCATGCATGAATTTCAGGACATAGGTTCACTGCTCGTGAGATGGTTCGGCAAGGGAAGGTTCGGCCCTGCCTGATAGGTTCGTCCTAGGTGGCGAAGGTTTCGATCACTTGAAGGTTCGGTTGGTGGTCACAGGTTCGGCTGATGTTGCAAGGTTCGGCTGGTCCAGCTTGACCAGCAGGGTTCGTAGCCACATGATGCTAGGTTCGGCCAACATGGGTTGGTGAGTAGGAGGTTCGGCCATGCAAACTTCGTCCCTTTCAGCCGAGGTTCGCCTAACCTGGATCCCCCACGAACCTGAACCAACAACACCATCATCTTCATCGAATCTAGGCTGCTCCAGGTCGTTTCCATGGTAATGGTATGCTCTAACGAGTTCCTGCAAGTGTAGGGTGCGTGGGAAGTGGGTTAGAACCTGGTAGGGTCGATAGGTTGAACTAAGGGTATGAAACCCCTATTTTTCAGTTTTTTCATGGCTTATTACCTGGTTTTTGGCTGGACAAAACCTTAGATCGGTTGTACTTCCTTGTAGAGGATGATTGTAGCTACGTGTGGACACCAAGAATGCCCGATTTCGTCCACAAACGAGTGAGATATGATGATTTGAAGATTGTTTTCTAGAGAGAAGGAGGAAAAACGGGTGTGTGTGTTTAGATAGAGAGAGAGAGAGAGGAGATGGATTAAATGAAAAAGAAGCCTCATTTAGGCTTTAAATACCCCGAGGGTGTTCGGGTTCGTTTCGGTTGCTCGTTTTTCGTCTTCGTTGCGTTTCTGGATTGTTACGCTAAATTTTTCGTATTATAAATAAAAGACTTCATTTTAATTATTTCAAAAGTGGTTATTCGTAGTAAATGTTTTATAATTATTTTTCTTTTATTTTCGATCGTATCGTTTTTCGTTTTCGTTTCGTCAGAACGCGTCACCGTCGCGCGTATTCGTTCGAATCGTCACCCGAACGAACACGACGATGGTTTTGCTTTTTGACTTTTGTTTTCTACTTTTCAGTCTTTATTTCAGAACGTTAAACTCACAGATATGTTTGTGTAAATCGTCACCCACGCAAACACACTGTTAGTTCATTATTCTGAAACAAGACTGCAATTATGTTTTGAATTGTATTTCCTCACTAACGGACTCAACTAAACATCCTGTTTTCACATTGTTTTCGTACTGATTTGTCGGCCATCTGATTCCTGTCATCTATGGATATCAGATCGCAACCGACATGTTCTTATTGTTTACTTGTACACTGTTGTATATGTTGATTCGTTGAATTAACTGTACTTAGGTTTTCACCTAAACACAAACAACTATTGTTTTATCATGAGTTGTTGCACTTACGGTATTTAAGTTTTCACATAAATACGTACAACTGTTTCTTGTATTTAGAATTCTGTTATCACAACACTGCTCATATATTGTATTTACACATAGTAAAAGGTGAAGGTACACATACCGTACGGACTGGCCGGACGGTCAGGTACTGGATGTCACAGTCTCCCCTTGTTAAAGAAATTTCGTCCTGAAATTTAGGCATCATTGTCGGGCTTTACTTCTCGAACAAGTGAGGATACTTTTTCTTCATGTTTTCATCGCGCTCCTAGGTAAATTCTTGTCCACGCTTGGAGTTCCATCGAACCTTTACAATAGGGATACGGCTTCGTTTCAGTCTCTTGACTTCACGTTCCATAATCTCTACAGGTTCTTCAATGAAATGTACTTGCTCAGCAACTTATATTTCTTCCAACGGTATGATCAATGATTCATCAGCGAGACATCTCTTGAGATTTGATACGAGAAATACATCGTGTACCCCGCTGATTTCATCAGGGAGTCTGAGTCTGTATGCCACAAGACCTATGTGTTGAGTTATCTCAAATGGTCCGACATACCTTGGTGCTAACTTGCCTTTAGCCCCAAAACGAACTACGCCTTTCCATGGGGACACTTTCAACATGACTCGGTCACCCACTTCGAATCCTAAAGGCTTCCGCCGTTTGTGTGCGTAACTCTTTTGGCGGCTACGTGTTGCTTGTAATATCTGTTGTATCTGGGCTATCTTATCAATAGTCTCCTGAATAAGTTCAGGCCCAGTTATTCTGTTGTCTCCCAATTCGGTCCAACAAATTGGAGACCGACACTTTCTACCATATAATGCTTCAAACGGAGCACATCCGATGCTGCTGTAGTAGCTGTTGTTGTAGGAGAACTCAATGAGTGGTAAATGTTTATCCCAACTTCCTCCGAAGTATAGGATGCATGTCCTCAACATATCCTCCAGGGTTTGAATTGTTCGCTCGCTTTGTCCATCCGTTTGTGGATGATAAATGGTGCTCAAGTTGACATTTGTCTCTAGAGATTGTTGCAATGATTGTCAGAACCGCGATGTAAATCGACTGTCCCGGTCTGAAATAATTGACAATGGCACACCGTGCTGGACTACTATTTCATCAACATAAAGTCTTGCTAGCTTTTCCATCTTGTAAGTTTCTCTGATCATCAAGAAGTTTGCGAACTTGGTCAATCGATCAACGATGACCCAAATCAAATCGTGTCCGCTTGAAGTGTGGGGTAGCTTGGTAATAAAATCCATAGCTATTTGTTCCCGCTTCCATTGTGGTATCTCTGGTTGTTCCAGTAAACCCGAAGGTTTCTGGTGTTCAGCTTTGACCTTGGCACATGTTAAGCATTTGCCAACATACGTGGAAATATCCTTCTTCATACTCGGCCACCAATAAAACGACCTAAGATCTTGGTACATCTTATCGGCATTAGGATGAACGGAATAACGTGTCTTGTGTGCCTCGTCAACTATGAGTGTTCGAAGTTCATCTATTGCCGGAATCCAATCTCAATCTAGATAATAGATAACTCCATCTTGTTTTGTCTTGAAATGTTTCTCGGCTCCACAATCGAGCTCTCGTTTCAAATTGTCTCTTGTAATTGCTTCTTGTTGTGCTTGTATGAGTTGATCTCCCAAAATTGTTTGCACAGTCATTCCCATTCCTCGAACGCGCAAGAGTTTGACTCTTTCCTTCCGGCTCAGAGAATCTGCAACAACATTTTCTTTGCCCGGATGGTATTTGATCACCCAATCGTAATCGTTCAGGAGCTCAACCCAACGTCTCTGTCTCATGTTAAGCTCTTTTTGATCAAATATGTGCTGTAAACTCTTGTGATCTGTGAAGATAGTGCATTTGGTACATACAGGTAGTGTCTCCAAATCTTTAAAGCAAAGACAACAGCTCACAGTTCTAGGTCATGTGTTGTGTAGTTCTTCTCGTGTATTTTCAGTTGTCGTGAGGCGTAAGCAATGACTTTGTCTCGTTGCATTGAAACACATCCAAGTCCCTGATGGGAAGCGTCACAGTATACCACAAAGCCATCATTTCCTTCTGGGAGTGTTAGAATTGGAGCATTGCACAACCTTTGTTTCAATGTCTAGAATGCCTCTTCTTGTTTCTGTGTACACACGAAGGGTTCACTCTTTTGTGTGAGCTTGGTGAGAGGCAAGGCTATCTTAGAGAAATTCGAAATGAATCACCTGTAATAACCTGCCAGTCCCAAAAATGATCTGATTTATGTCAGCGTTGTAGGCACATCCTAGTTCTTGATTGCTTCAATCTTGGCAGGATCCACATGAATACCATTACTATTAATCACGTGACCCAAAAACTGAACTTCTCTTAACCAAAATTCACACTTGGAGAATTTGGCATAGAGTCGTTCTTCTTTCAGGAGTTCCAAGACTGTTCTGAGATGTTGTTCGTGTTCCTTCTCATTTCTTGAATAAATCAGTATATCATCAATAAAGACGATAACAAACTGATCTAAGTACGGCTTGCACACCCGGTTCATTAAATCCATGAACACTGCCGGTGCCTTCGTCAATCCGAAAGGCATCACCATTAACTCGTAGTGACCGTATCGGGTACGAAAAGCTGTCTTTGGTATGTCTTCCTCTTGAATCCGGAGCTGGTTATAACCTTAATGCAGGTCTATTTTGGAAAAAAACTGTGCTTCCTATAATTGATTAAACAAATCATCAATCCTTGGTAACGGTTACCGATTCTTAATGGTGAGTTTGTTGAGCTTTCTGTAATCAATGCACATCCTGAAAGATCCATCCTTCTTCTTAACAAAAGAACCAGAGCTCCCCACTGGGAAAAGCTCGGTCGGATGAATCCTTTGTCGAGTAGCTCTTGTAATTGATCGGACAACTCCTGCATTTCTGAGGGTGCATGTCTGTAAGGAGACTTATCTATAGGAGTCGCTCCCAGAATCAAATCAATTCGAAACTGCACCGATCTCTCGGGTGGCGTTCCCGGTAAGTCATCCGGAAACACGTACGTGTATTCCTTCACAAATGGTACATCTTGAATCTTGATTGCTTTCTTGCATTTCTCTACCACGTGAGCTAGGAATGCGATACATTGTTTTCGTAAGTACTTGCGAGCCTTCATGCACGATATTATCTTGACACTGCATTTCGCTTAATGTCCATGAATCTCCAAAATCTGATCGTTCTCCAATGCAATACGTAGTAGCTTTTCAGAACAGATGAACTCTACTCTGTTAAGAGATGGCCAATCCATTCCGATAATGATGTCAAAACTGCCCAGTTCCATCGGTATCAAATCGATAGAAAACGTGTGATTGCCAAGTGTTAGTGGGCAATTCCTAAGTACTGTGTCTACTGTGATCTGTTTTCCGTTTTCTATCTCAATAGTATAAGGGGAGTATAAAGATTCCTTGACATAATTAAGATGGCATGCAAAGTCGGATGAGATAAAACTCTGATCCGCACCAATGTCAAATAATATGGATGCATAAAATTCAGATAAGAGAAATGTACCCGTGATCACATTTGGGTCCTGTCGTGCCGCAGCAGCTCCGATCTGAAAGGCTCTACCTCTTGCTACTGGAGCCCTCTGTTGGTTCTTCTTGGGACAATCCCGAGAAAAGTGTCCAGGCTCGCCACAGTTGTAGCAAGACCTGTTATCAGCGGCAGCAGCAGTAGCTGCGTTGTTGTTTCGGTTCGGAGCCCTCGTGCTCCTGCAATGGTTGGCCAGTGACCAAACTTCCCACAGTTAGTGCATTGTCTGCACTGGGTGTTTGGTGCATGATGATACTGACAAGTGTTGCACAATAGTGGAGTGCCAGTGTAGGGCCTCTTGATCTGCAGTGGTGGTGGTTGGTTGATCATCGGTGTCTGGGTGGTCGCCGCAAAATTCTTGACCACCTTTTGTTTCTTTGCCGGCCGTTTATCCGGCTTCCTTGAAGTTCCAGCTTTTGTTAAGTCAGCTTCCTTTTTGAGTGCCCCGGAGGCAACCATCACATCAGTCAATGTTTCCGACAGTGTGACAGCCATCTCCATGGTAGTGGGATGGGCAGAAATCACATGCCCTTGGATACAAGCCGGTAATCCACCAACATACCGCTCTATCCTCTTCTCAAGTGTTGGCACCACGTCCGGTTCCAATGTTGCTAACTCATTGAATCTTGTGGTGTAGGCCAGATGCCCAGCACCGATCATGACAAGGTTGAGCAACTCAGTTTCAACCTTCTTGAGTTCATTTCGTGCAACATGAGCATATACTTCATCATAGTTAATGCCCTCCTGTTGATTAAAACCTTTAACAACAAGTCTAACTTTGTTCCTCACAATAATGCCCTTATCATCTGTTTTACATTTATACACCCATCTAGAACCTATGGGAATTACATCTTCAGGACAATATACTAACCTCCAAACACCAAGTTTCTCAAATTGGCTCAGTTCTTCTTCCATGGCTGTTATCCAAGAAGACTCCAATGCTTCTTTAACATTCTTTGGCTCTATTTGACTTATAAAGCATGAATATAAACATGAACTCATTGTCTCTTGAATACTCGATAATTAAACCTCATCTCCTTCATATTGAACGTGTTGACTCCTTGTCTTGACACCAGAATTTAAATCACCTATGATGTTTTCAATTGTATAATTTATATTTACTGTATGAGTCGCAATCTCCTCCACAACTTGTTCTTCTTCAAGATTTGTAATTTGTGTATCTTCTTCTGGTAAAATCTCCCCCTGAATTTTAGATTCAATAATAATAGATAGATCATTAATTGAATCATGGAATTTATCTTCAGAATGCAAATCTTCAGAACTTTCATGTTGTTCAAAAACAAATGAAGAAGAAGAAAAATCAGTAACAACAGGAGAACTCCCTTCAGAAGATTCAAGAATATATCTTGGAAACAAAGAACCATGAATGTAAATAGTATCACTAAAAGATTCAGCAAGATCATTTGAAGATGAAGGAAACATGTGATGAAAGCAATCAAAGACTGAATTATAATCAAATTACCATTATGGACCTTTTCCAGGTAATGTGTGAGTGAATCTACATACAGTGACTTCGTATGTTTCTTCAATCATCATTGTGGCCAAATTAAAAACTCATTTGTTCAATAACTTAGCAGAATATCCCAAAAATTTTCCTTCCGCAGCCTTAGGCTCAAATTTTGGAGAAGTCATCTTCAAAGAAGTACAAGTAGCTCCAAAAGGTTCCAAATAGGCAAGATTAGGTTTTCTACCTTTAAGTAATTGATTTGAGGTCTTGCCATGCTTCTTGTAAGTTAGAACATGGTTTAATGTGTAACATGCTGTATTAACCGCTTCTGCCCAAAAAGTGATCGGAAGATGAGAATCAGCAAGCATAGTTCTTGCAGTTTCTATCAAAGTACGATTCTTCCTTTCAGCAACACTATTTTGTTGAGGAGTATAAGGAGCACTAAACTGATGAGAAATACCCTTCTGAATGCAGAACAACTCCAAATTATGATATTAAATTCAGTACCATTGTCACTCCTCAAAAACTTCACATGTGCAGAAAATTCATTCTCAATCTTGACAATGAGATTCTTCAAAATCTCTGGAGTTTCAAATTTAGCAGCTAAAAAGAAAACCCAAGAAATTTTGAAAAAACATCAGTAACTACTGAAGAAAAAGATCGTCCACCAACACTCTTGACTGAAACTGGACCAAAAAGATCCATATGTAACATAGTTAGAAGAGTGTTAATAGAGTTATCAACTTTAGGCTTATGTGATTGCCTACGCTGTTTTCCTTTTTGACAAGAAATACATTAATCAGTCATCACAAAAGACTGATTACTGTATGAACATGTCCCATTCGTCTATGCCATGAAATTGAATATTTTTTAGTAGCCTTAGAAAAGAAACATGTAAGTTGAGAAGATGAAGTAGCAGATGACATATCCAACTGATATGTATTATTGTTTCTTGGAGCAATTACTACAACCCAATCATCAGGTATCATCATTTCAGGCTTCAATATATAACAAGCTTTGTTATCAAAAAAAACTGAATAATGTTTATCACATACTTGAGAAACACTCAACAAATTGTGTTTGAGTTGTTACATAAAACTGACATGTTCAAAACTTATTCTGTCATTTGATAACACCCCCTCTTTTGTGATATATCTGCCAGTATATCCAGAAAATTTTACAAATCCACCATTAGTACGCTTGATGTTTGTCAAAAGATCCAAATTTTTAGTCATGTTTTGTGACAACCAGTACCAGATCATCTGAAAAGTTCGTATGGTACGTGTACTTTCACTATTTATTATGTGTAAATACTATGAGTTAAACAGTCGTGTGACAACAGGGCTATGAAAACAATTAACAGTTGTATGTATTTCAATGAAAATTGATATATATATACAACAACACATGTGAAATAACAACTGTGAGAACAAATGACAAAAATATATTGGTTGCGATCTGATATCCAAAAATAACAGGAATCAGATGGTCGAAAATTCCGTGAGAAAACAGTGTGAAATTACCCATAACAATGTGAAAACGGTTTAGTTTAGTTGAGTTTCACTGTGAGGAAATACAATTCAAAATAACAACTCAGTATTGTTTACGAATAATAAACTGACAGAGTGTTTGCGTGGGTGACGATTCACACAAACATATATGTGGGTTTAACGTTCTGAATGATAACTGAAAAGTAGAAAAGAAAAATCAGAAAGTGAAACCGTCGTCGTGTTCATTCGGGTGACGATTCGAACGAATACGTGCGAAGGCGAAACGATCTGACGAAACAAATAAACTAAACTTGTCGAAAACAATAAGATTTATAAAAGAATTTTAAAATATTTACTAGGAATAACCATCTTAAAAATGTTAAAACTATTTTTACTTAAAGTTCGCAAATTTTGCGTTACGTTTCGTAAACGACACGAAAACGAGAACCGAGCAAACGAAACGAGCCGGAACTTGCTCGGGGTATAAAAAACCCACCCAAGCATTTATTTCTCATTTATTACTCCATCTACCCCTTTCTCTCTCTAAATCCAGGATCTTCTCTCTCTTGAAATTCACCACAAAAACCTTTATAAAATCTTTATTTCTTGGTCAAATTCTTCAAACTTGGTATCAAATCGAAGCTCTTGACGAGTAGAACTCGAAAGTACAGCAGATCGGGCTTGAAATCCCCTGATTTGAAGGTAATGTGAGCTCAAACTTATGGATATTTAGGGTTTTTAGCAAACCCGGATGAATGAACTTGAACTCGAATTTATCTCATCAAACCTTGAATTCTTCACTTTTAAGTAAGTTTTTATGAATCATTTGGGTATAAATAACATGAAAAATGGGGGTTTTAAGGAACCTGCAAATATACGCGAAGTTCTAGGAACGGGTGTGGAAGATGAAGAATTTGAGAATCATTTAAACACCAAGTAGAGCGATTTGAAACCCAATGTCGAGAATACATGGGTTAGTAAAATCACAAAAGCTGAGGACCATTTTATTTTCACTCCAGAATCACCTCCTTTGAGAGTCACTAAGTCGAGAATACCCACAAGAATTCGAGAATGTTGGATTAATCTTAATGGGTCAAGTTGGGTCGCGAAACGGGCCAGCATGAAGTCGTTATTTTTATGGGTCAAGTTTATTAATTTAGCCATTTGTTTATTATGTTTAATTAATTTCAAGATAGTGGGTCTAAGTCATGGGTGGTAGTAGCTTAATTTATGGAAAAGTTAATGTGGGCATGATGCATAGAGTAAGTGGTACGTAAGGTTTGCATGTTAGTGTATTTGATTTTCTATATATTTAATTTCTGAGAATACGAAAGAAGAAGAAAAAAGTCAAGAAACAAAAAGAGATCGTGCATTTTTTTTTTCAGCATAGATTCTTTATATACGTGAGATTTAGGGTGTTTTGTGTGTTAACAAAGAGGCCTGAACCAACTAAGAACACCTAAGTTTGGTCGAGAACCCTTCCTTTTAATATGCCATGGCCGAGAAACCCTTCACATTTGGGATTATAACTCGAGAACTCCATTTTTTTGAAAATCATTGTTCAAGAATTTGCATTATCCTTTCCAAGCTAATTATTCATTATTAAAACATGATTGGTCAAGAACTCTCCTCTTGACTATATTTGGCTGAGAATAATATATTCAAGGTAGAAACTATGGTGGGCCATGTACCACCAAGAATAATTTTCGGCCAAGTAAGTTATACAAGGACACACACTTAATCGAATATCATTTAAACTTCAGCCGAGAACACCACCTTGGTGGTTGTCTAAATCGAGAACAACTCACACCCAACTGTTAATCGAGAACCATTTGGGTTGGGTGCAACGGGTTTCATAAATATTCTCATTTATATTACTTAAACTTTGGGTTAAAAACATAGATAAACTTTAAAACAAATGTTTAAATCATAGACATGGTTTTTAGAACATGTCAAAGATTTATAACTAAGTCTTATTTTGATCAAAGTAACCATAAGGTTTACTTATATAAAAAATAAGCTAGCCTAGTTATTACAAAGTTGGTAAATTATGAGATCAACAATTTTACAAGTGGTTAAAGTCAATAACAAGGATAATCATATAAATCAAGAACGTATATCGTACTAATCTTAACCTAAAGTGATTAAGTATTAGTATGTTATACCATCAAATGAGTTCAAGGAAAATTCAAGATACAACGACTTATAAAAGTTGACAAAGTTTAGGGTTAACCTACGAAATGATAACTCGTACATATAAGTTACAAACAACATTGAATTCAACAGACGTATTGAATACCCCAACATCACAACAACAAAGAGTGCGTGCATTTCTTGATTTCTTAGTCAACCACTTCAACTACAAGGTGAGTTCATATGCCCCTTTTCTAATCTTTTGATTTTAAATGCGGGGCTGAGAAACATGCAAACTCTTTTAAATTATTAAAAGTTTTAGTACTTTAATCAAACATCATGTGATGTAGATAATAAAGATTTTATCTATATAATCACACTTATATCAAGATCAATGTGTATGCTTGTGTGTGCATCAACAACAATGACAAATTCAAGGAAGTTTCATGATAACATAATTTCATGAATTCATCCAAACTTTTAAATAACATAAGTAAAATAAGATTTGATCTTTAACACTTTGTTATTTACAATGAGATAATAATGAGATAACATGAGACGATTACAAGTGATAACAAGAATGATAATCATGATAATATAATTTCAAGATGATGATATCATTCACCACATATACTAACATCGTGTAATAAGACAATTTCTTATAACACTTTGTTAAATACTGTGAGAACACATAACATTGAGAACAGATGACACTGAGATGATGACAAAGGGAGAACACATAACAACAACTAATTACTATTAAGACTGTTTGTAGTATATCACAACAATCATGTGTTCATGTGTACATATTCAGTCGTAAGTCCCTTCAAGAAAATCGTTTACCATTGATTTAGTGTGACTAAACCGATGATAGCGTAGTGGTACCATAGGTTTGACAAACCGCCGGTGACTGAGGTTGGTACGTTAATCGTAACATATTCATTGGCCGGTATTGTATCATCGGTAATAGGCCTGCATCAGTCAGGTTCGGTAAACGACACATGGTGATATTAATGTTCAGACACTGATTGTAATTATTCCTTCGATTGCATTAACCGGTAGACTGAGGAATTGATTTTCTCTCATGTCATATTACTGGTAATAGTTTCATTGAAGGCATCAGATTGCAAATGGGATAGATGTAAATTGGATGCATTGTGGTTTGATTACGTGAGGACCACAATGGATCCCATTTGGGCTCTATACATTCAAAATTGTGAACAATATCAATGAATTAACTATCATTCCTTATATTAGAAGTGAATTACAGTTAATTCTACAATTGAGAGAAAACTAATAAGGATAAGATTAAATTAATCGAATTTCCTTAAAACATTAAGAGATTACCATAACTTAGGTCATGGTAATATATCCCCTTCAAAACACTTTTATGCTATACATATAACATGGTTGGATGAGAACACATCACATGGGATTAGCTGGTTGGATATCAAATGAGACAAATACAATGTGAGATGATAATGGGTATCCATAGTTGCATTACAAGTGGTATTGAATCCAATAAAGTATGTGGTGGGCTGACGGCTTCATTCGTGATACATATGCCCTATATATAAGCATGCTTGATATGGATGACACACTATTTGTAAGGGTAACTATGGGAAGGACATTTGTGAGACAAGATATAACAATAAAAATGAGACTTGTGTGTCACACAATGACTTGTGAATGACAACTACAAGTATTTTCAGTTACTAAACTTATGAACTCACCAACCTAGTGTTGACTTTGTTTTAAATGCATGATTTTCTCTGGTGACGAACATGTTTACTCACCAAGCATCAGGGTTTAAGCTAGTGGACTTTGTTGAAGACCTAACTTACTTTTGTGTTGTGCATATTTCTGAATGACATAACTTTGAATCATTTTTTGTAAATCTTGTGCTGATACAAGATGGAAACTCCATGATTCTTTTTGGGTTGATTTACTTGGTTAAATTATGAACACTATTGGTGTAATTTAACTTTTTAATTCTATGTCAATGCCATGTTAGAATTTCTCATTATACATCATGTGCCATGAAAACAATCTGATCATTCTGATTATCACACGATATCGCGCCCCGAGAACTTTCCGCCCTACTGGAAAGTGGGTGTGACATGTGTCGAGAACAACCACTATCAATGTACAATGTATTCATTGAAATACTTGATAATGAGCCCAGCACACATATACATAAATCAGTTAGAAACTGGAATCCATGTTTTAGTCATATGACTTCTAACATGAATGGATGAAACATCTTGAATTTCACCAATAGAAACTTTTGCCTTAATGGTCCATACTCTATTACGAATAGGTTTGTAAGGAATAGTTTCATTTTGATGTTAGACAAATTGTTTAGTTGAGTTAACAATCTTCTTTGGAACAAATTTTGACTTAGCACAATTCATCAATTTTGAATTTCGAAAATTGGTTTTGAAAGGTTGTTTAACAACCTTCTTTTCCATGAGAGGAAAAGAATGAACAGACTTTACTGGTTTTGAATGATGTTTTGATGCTGAACTATGTGCAGTAAAAGCTGTTGTAATGAAATCAATCAAATTAATTTGCTTAGTAGGCATTTTCTTCCTAATCTTCTTTGAATGAACAACAAGTGAGGGACTATCATCCTTTTGAACCTTAGACCTTGAACTACACCCTAGCTAAAATGAAGATACATATCCATTGCTATCAGACATCTTAGACTCAATAGATCTATCACTATGAACATCCTAGTTTACAGAAGGTAATTCTTGTGAAGAAGAAGTTTGTGATGAAAATTTTTACTCTTATTGTTGAAGAAAACAATATTTGGTTGACATAATAATTTGTCAAGACCCTTTTGATTAGTTTGTTTCTTAACAAAAGCATGTTTTCCTTTTGCTACCCAATCCTTTTCACATACCCATTCTGGTTTTTGAAAAATCTTTGAATTAAGTTTCTTAAAAACAATATCAATCAAAACTAGATTAATCAACCTTAAAGGATGAGAATCATCACTAAAGATTTCATTTTTTCCTTTAAGAGTATAATAGATAATGTTGTCTAGTTTAACAAAAAGGCATATGCCTCTAGGAATATCATATTATTTTGTAACAGCTTCATTACTAGTGTCAACATCTTCAATTATGAAAAACTCAGAAAAATTGTTATTATCAAACACATTTGATACATCATATTTCTTGTTAACATGAAAATTTAAACCAGACATATCTCTATTAGCAGCATCATCATCATCATCACAAACTTCTTGTTTGATCCCTGAATCCTCTATCCCTGTTCCTGCACATTTAAGACTAACAGAACTAGACAAGTTAGTTAAATAATTTGCAATCCTGTCTAAATTCTTAGAAGATTTAGCAACATATGGAATAACATTTGGCTCTTTAGGAAGAGACCCATAAAGATGATTAATAGGAGGAGGAACACTCTTTTAACCAATCCCTTGGGTACCTGGATTACTAACTTGATTAGCCACAATGTTATCAAAAATCACTTGAGCATTAGACAAACACTCAATTGATCTACATTTCTATGTTCTATCCTTCAACTCATCAATCATATGATTGATAATGTTCTATTTATCTGCCAATTTCAAATTCATTGTTTTAATATCAACACTATATTCTTCAAGTTTATTTTTAATTTTGTTTCATTAGCTAGATATTGTTTAACATTATATTCTAAACAGTTGACATTATCAATCAATGATTGATTATGCTTAGCAACCATATAAAGTTTGACTAAATAAGCACAACATTTTAAACAATTTGATTTTAGATTAAGATTCCTTCCTTATGATAATTCAACCTTTTTTGAACTTGTCTGAGCCATGAAAGCAAAATCAGATTCATCATTTACTTGAACCTCCTCAACATAAGATGACCAGTCAGTACCACATTCTTCTTCAACCAGTAAAGCTTCATCTTTAGCTAGAGGAGTTGACTTTGCACTTGTAATGGGTACAAATGAAGAAGTAGTTGGAGCTCCTCTTTGAGGATCAAACTTTTTAGATTTAGAGCCAGATTCAAATCTTGAGTTGTTTGTCATTGGTATTTCACATTCTCTAGCAAAATGTCCTAAATTTCCACAATTGTAACATTTAACCTTTTGTTTAGAGAAACCAAGCTTTTTCTTTGAATTCCCTAAAATCTCAGTTCTCCCAATCCTTTGAAGAAATCTCCTAGATCTTCTGATTAATATGGACATCTGCCACTGAATATCCATTTCTTCCAAGCCATATGGATCCATTTGATCCATATCTTCATCTGTCAATCTCTGAGCAACATCTACTACCACCGAATCATATGCATTCACAAACTGCATAAAAAATGCTAGATGCTTGTAGGACCAAATATGATCTCGGAAATAGCACGAAATCAAGGGAAATCTGCTCTACAGCCTCTGGAATAGTGCGGAATTCTATTCCAGGGTTTTCCAATCGAAACCAACAGCAAACGTGGTGATTCGAATGTGCAAGATGAACGTTTGAGTGAGAATCGAACACCACGAGCTATGAATCGAACTTGAACAGCAAGAAACGCTCAAATCTTCAGGGGTTTGACACTGGAGCACACACGGAAGAATGAGGGTTCTCAGAAGTTAGGGTTGAAATGATTTGAACTTGTATTTATAGGCTGTAGTCATTCGGCCGAATGAGTGGCCGAAGCAACTCATTCGGCGAATGACTTGCCCGAATGGACATGTCAGCCGAATGAGTCATTCGGCGAATGACTCATTCGGTCGCCTATGTCATTCGCTAGAGCGCTCATTCGGCCGAATGGCTTCATTCGTAGAGTCATTCGCCCGAATGGTCAGAGTTTATACTTAAACATTACTAAACCAAATCAGCCAATCATATAATCAATATTAAACATTAAGAACAAAATAGAAAGACAACTTCCATTAATATAGTTTAATCTTTACATGATGAATAATACAAAATTGAACTAGATACATTAAGTGCATCTACAAACTCCCCCTTGGATCTAGTTCAGCTTTTGGAAGTGTCCTTTTTGAAATACTTTGCAGAAATGGCTTTCCAGTCAGCTCCAGCATGAATCTTGAAAATACTGTAGAGACGGATCACCCTCATGAATTGCAAGGCCTGTACCATGTCCTGTACGTCAAAGAAGATCTGATGACGATATAGTGCTTGGACATCTTTGTGGGACAAGTTAGTCAACCACATTGGCTCAAAAATACGAACAGTATCCCACTTCTTATCATTGCATAGTACAATCACAGCTTCTCCAGTACGCCCGTCATAATACCACCATCGGAAGCCTTCCATAAAATCTTGACGCATCTTCCTCAAAGGAATCTTCTTCAAGATGTTAGGGGGAAGCCACTTCAGTATAACTTTATGTTTTCTGGTGTCTCCATCAATCTCAGGCAGATAATAACGTTCAGGCTGTTGAGGTTGGAAGTTCACCCACCTCTTTTGGTACTAGTACTGGAGTTGCCGGGAAAACCAAGCAGACATCCCCGAATCTTCACTGTACAGCATCTTTAGACGTGCCAATTGATTGACTTCAAAGCCTGGCAACGTCTTAAAGTCATGGGGATGCTTGAAATAATCAATTCCTCTCTCTCTCTTCACCGCATAGCACCCTAAATCATGAAAGTATGCCCAGCTCAGAATTTGACCTCTAGCCTTGTAGCCTTTGGTCCTGTAGACTTTCTTGTTTGAGTCTGGCATCTTCATGGTGCTTTCCTTTTTCAGGACCTCCCAGTAGGCTTGCCATTCCTCTTTCCTTTTCTTTAGATCATCAGCTTCGGCTTTGCTAACCTCAACTTGTTCTTCTAAGTATCGAATCAGTAGATCTTCAGTTTCTTGATCAAACTGATCAGTAAATGTTGGTAGCTCTTCCTCAGCTGATGTGTACTTTGGATACTCTTCCTCGGTTATGTCCTCCAAAATAACCTCATCAATGTCATCAAAAGGTTCAGGAGTTGGTTCATCAAAAACTGGTACAGAGGAATCATCAGCAACAACCTCATCTGGGTTAAGCCTGAACAGTTCTGCAATCTGCTCCTTAGATAGGCAATGTATAATCTCTCCCTCCTCCTTGTCGTAGCTAACTGAGTGCTGTATAATGCCTTGAGCGTCAAGAATCATAGTGAGAGTCTCGTCCAGTTGACGTCTCAGAGGCACAGCTTCTACTTCCTCAGTAGCTTCAGGTTCAGCTGTCTTTGTGGGAGAAGAGGGAGGAGGAGCCTGTTTCTTCTTGTCATTCGCTTTCTTGGACCAGATCTCCGATGTAGAAGGGGCTTGATCATCATCGTCATCATTATCATCAGTACTTGATGAACCAGAAGACCCAGTTCCTGATCCGTCCTTGTCATCATCATCAGATTCATCATCTTTCTCTGAATCTTCATAGTCGACCTTTTCCTCCTCAGACTCTTCTTCTTCTTCACCTTCTTCCTTGTCTGATTCATCGGAATGAGCAGTTGTGCCTTCGATCCTGGGAGTACTGTCCTTGAGACTGTCAATCTGATCAGCTAGTCTTGCATTCTCAGTCTCCAAGGCCAGTATCCGATCACTGAAATTAGTGACAGTTAATGCCAACTGATGATGCTCATCAATGTATTTCAGCAACTGTTCTTCTTGCTGGGCTGATCTGGCTCTGAGATCTGCTCTCTGGTCCGCAGCTTGAAGCAACAGTGCATCCTGATCTGTTATCCTCTGAGTGAGTTGAGCAATAACCAGATCCTGCTCTCTACTTTTCCTTTCCTGCTCCAGATTCCTCTCCATCAGTCTCAGTACCATACTGTTCAGTGTGCTCAGCTGATCAACAACTGAAACAGTAGGTATAGACATGTCAGCCCGTGAGATGGAGGGACCAGCAGAAGCATTAGAGAATATGGGGGCCTGAGTCATAGAGGTGGTCAGAGGGGCAGTGATAGCACGAACATGAATTACCCTTGACCGAGTCAGTGAAGAAACTGAGACAGATGCTACTGATGTAACAGTGGTTGTAGCAGCTGTCGTCAGTTCTGACCTTTCTGGAAAGAGAACCTGGATCTCTTTCCTCTCCCTGCCCTAGAGGATGTAGACTGAATAGCAGCAGTAGTGGCAGGAGCAGAGTACCGAGGAGGTGGTGAAATGTCAAAATCTGGAATGAAAGATGGATCAGTGATCTCCTCCGTCTCCGCTTCACTCCTCTTCCTCTTCCTCTTTCTCTTTGTCATTCTTCCTCCATCCCAAATGGTCTCAAACTCCTCATCAGGTGTATCTTCAAAGTTAGAACTACCAGACTCATCAGCACCAGCTTCACCATCATCTTCTCTTGAGTCCTCTGACTCATCTTCATCTGCTGCAGATGCAGTGACTATAGTATCAGGAGGAATAGACATTGTGGAGGTTGTAGTCGTCAAGAAATCCAACTCCATCAATGAGTCAATGTCAACCTCTTCATCTGCAGCTAAGGAGGTGCTAACTCCTGCATCTGTACCCATATCAGCACTAACTTCAACAGTGCTCACCTCAACTGAACTAACACCAGTATCTCCAGCACCACCAACACCTACCCCTGCAGCACCACTAACACCTTCACCTGCACCAGTATCATCATTGTCATCCTCATCACCACTAGGCACAACTATGTCCTCCATATCTAAGTCTGAATCATCATGTCTCCATCTCCGACCAACAGGAGCTGTGTAATCTGGCCTAGAGAGATGGCCAAATAAGGATCTAGTAGCAGGCTTCCTTTCTTTGCCTCTGTATGACATCACCCTATTGAGGGTGAGATCATTCATATGCTCCAGCCTGATAATGTCAGCATTGATCTTAGGCAAGTCTGGTAACTGAGCATCTATCAACTGCTGTAGGAACCTCGGGTACATCAAAAATTTCTTGTCTCCCTTCAAAGCTACATTCTCCTTCATGTGAGTGAAAACCATCTCAGAGAAGTTGAATGGTCTGTTCAGCACAAGTGCAACAAAGGCACACTGTATAGTCTCTCGCATGTCATCAAATCCTCCTCTCCTGGATCCAAGACAGTGAATCAGTATGTGTGCAAGATACTTAAGCTGTGGAGACATATAGGCTTTGTTGAGGATCCCAGCTCCTAGATCTCCCTCATACTTGCATCCCATAAAGCAGCCACGAACCAAGTATCGATCTAACAAATAAGGCTGATCTGGAGAATCCTGAAAGCCACAAACTCTCCTGATGTGCTCTGCTGAAATAACTACATCTTGCCCAAGAACCTTTTCTCTGATCACTGGAGGTTCAGCCTCACAATCGATATCTGCCGAAGCCCAAAAATCCTGTTGATGCGACTGATATGGCACATGAATAGTGGAGATGGCAGTAAAGATCCTTAAACGCCTGAGAAAGGTAATAATCTTAGTATAATGCTTGGCTTTCGGAGTGGTAAGATCCAGATGTGCGCATATGTTGTTCTTCCTTACTGATTTATATCCAGCCATTCTGAAAATCAAAGAAATACACATGTCAGAATAATTCAGTTTCTAAATAGGATCAAATCAGAACAGTTAACAGAGAAATCAATTTGGCCGAATGTAATTGATTTGGCCGAATGACAAGTCATTCGCCGAATGAGTCATGATTCGAATGGAGTCATTCGCCGAATGAAATTCATTGGCCGAATGAGACATTCTCCGAATGAAGTCACTCTCCGAATGAAGTCACTCTCCGAATGAAGTCTCTCTCCGAATGATGTCACTCTCCGAATGAAGTCACTCTCCGAATGAAGTCACTCTCCGAATGAAGTCACTCTCCGAATGAAGTCACTCTCCGAATGAGTTTCATTCGCA
The DNA here is from genome assembly GCA_009363875.1 of Mikania micrantha. NCBI lineage: Eukaryota > Viridiplantae > Streptophyta > Magnoliopsida > Asterales > Asteraceae > Mikania > Mikania micrantha. The sequence continues at coordinate 43,281,524 of CM018683.1, read as the reverse complement.
GAATGACCTTCATTCGCCGAATGAGACATTAGCCGAATGGCGTCATTCGGCTGTCTTTTGAAATGCAAACTCTAGTTTTCCAAAAATCAAATCAGTCCATAAAAATTATATATTCATGCTCATAATCGACCGATTAACAAGTTTAAAACATGAATCATGTGATTTCAAGTCCAATTTGTCAGTTTATTACAAGGGCGAAAAGAAAAACCCTAAAACCCTAAAATTTGTTTGGATTTTGATGATTTCATGGTCAGAACTTGACGATATTCGATCCCAATGTACCTGATATGATAATAAAGAAGATAATCAGTGTCTGAGTAAGTAGAAATCACGAGAGACATAAAGGCCGAAGAAAGAGTGTTTTTCGGCGAATGAGAGCACACAGTAACGAGCGAATGAGAAAGGGGAGAATGAGGTTAGTTGGCCGATTGAAGGCTTATATAGGTTGAGTCATTCGCCGAATGAGACCAGCGAATGAACTCTTCCTTCTCTAAGTCATTCGCCGAATGAATCCAGCGAATGAACTCTTCCTTCTCTAAGTCATTCGCCGAATGAATCCAGCGAATGAACTCTTTCTCCCAAATGCCATTCGCCGAATGACTTGGCGAATCTCTTCTTTTGATCAATACACATTCGCTAATTTACTCATTCGCCGAATGAGTGTCATTCGGTTGATTGAGACATACTCAACACAAAACACAACCAATTTCAAGATTTATCATTTTGATCAATTAAACAGATGCCATTTATGAAGATATGTCTGGTTGGTTCAGGATTCAGATGAGACAGACATCTGAACCTACAAATGATCATCTAAACTTAAATTGAAAATGTAAAATCTTTTTGTAATTTTCTGAATCAGAATTACAACTGTACAACTAGTAACTAAAGACAAAGAAACACATGTTTTTGTGAGAAGTCTATTGATAAAATAACACATACATCTAATCACATCACATCAGCTTCATTGAATGTTTCATCTTTAGACACATTTATCTTATGATACAATTACTGATATACTTGTACAATTTTAAACCATACAATACACAACTACTAAACAAGCTTCATGATTACTCATGTTTTCTGATTGAGTTCCCCATTTCATTTCACCATTAAAGATCAAAATCAGTTTATAACTCATTTCTGCATATCTTAATACCAGTCATCATAAATTCAATAAGATTTCAAATTTATTATCTTTTTTTATTTTTCTTGTTCTATCCAAATGGACGGCTTCAGCTAGGTTCGTCCCAGCAATATGGCACGTGTATGGAATCGAACTTAATTTGTTCAAGTATTTCTCAAGCTTAATACCAGCTTGCATTTATTTTTCTTCAAGCTTAATACCAGCTTGTTTTTATTTTTCTTCAAGCTTAATACCATTTTGCATTTATTTTTTTTAAGCTTAATACCAGCTTGTTTTTATTTTTCTTTAATTGAAGCCTCATTTGATTCCATGATGACCGGTGTATGCTTGTTTTGAGTCAAAAACTATTTCTCACCTAAGTGGTTTTATAAAATGGATTCCACAAATCAGACTTTCTAAGTTATCACAAGCTGTTTATTCATTTGTAAAGTTGGCCTATCAGTACATCACATCATAATTTTCTTGAGTGTTTAGCTTACACATTCAACTCAGCTTCTATATCATGATAGATTAATGTGTCACTATTTCAAAGAAAGACCATCTCGATTTTAACTTTTTCAATTGTTTTTGGATTTTTGAATTTTTTTAAATGTTTTTGGTTTTTCAATGTTTAACTATCTCCCCCTAAAAACCTAAAATAGAAAATCTTTTTGAGTTTTTGATTAAGAAAAGAAACTAGACAAGAAAACTGAAATAAAATAAATAGACAAAACAAAAACTATCTAAGAAAAACGATGATCATTTGTTAGATTCAGATGAAGGTAGAACTTCATCCTTTTGGAAAACACCATTAGCCGACAACAGATATAAAAATCTGGGTTTATCAAAAGCTTTTGTGAAAAGATCGGCTTTCTGGTGATCGGTGTGAATTTTAACAACATCGATTAATTTCTTTTCAAAACAATCACGTATGAAGTGATATTTAATGTCGATGTGTTTTGTTTTTGAGTGCTGAACAGGATTTTTAGTGACAGCTATGGCAGCAGTATTATCAACATATATAGGAGTGTTAGAAAAATGTAACCCATAGTCCCTGAGTGGCTGTTGGATCCAAATGATCTGAGAACAACAACTTGCAGCAGCAATGTATTCAGCTTCACAAGTTGAAGTAGACACCGATGTCTGCTTCTTGCACTGCCAGGTAACTAATCGGGTTCCAAAGAACTGACATCCCGCAGATGTTGACTTGAAGTCTCTTTTGCAGTCACCATAATCGGAGTCACTGTATGCAGTAAGTTCAAAATTATCATCATCAGGGTACCATAAACCAAGATCAGGAGTACCCTTCAGATAACGCATAATCCTTTTGACAGCAATCAGATGAGACACTCTTGGTTTTGATTGATAACGTGCACACAAGCATGTGGCGAACATGATGTCTGGCCGAGAAGCAGTAAGATACATAAGAGACCCAATCATTCCTCGGTACAAAGTAGCATCAATTAACTCCCCCTTTTCATCTGGTGTAATCCCGTGATTGACAGCCAGTGGTGTACCAGCAGGCTTTGCATCAGACATACTGAACCGGCTCAGTATGTCCCCAACATATTTGGTTTGATGAATGAAGATTCCTGCCTCAGACTGATCTACTTGTAATCCCAGAAAAAATTTTATCTCTCCCGTTGAGCTCATCTCGAACTTCTCTTTCATAAACTTTTCAAAATCTTTGCACAGATCATCATTTGTTGAACCGAAGATGATGTCGTCCACATATACTTGCACCAAGAGTAAGTCACCATCCTTTTCTTGAATGAACAGTGTACAGTCAATGACACCTCTTCTGAACCCGTTGTTCAGAAGGTGAGTAGACAATGTTTCATACCAGGCTCGCTGTGCTTGATGCTATCCATATAAGGCCTTGTCTAGCTTGTAGACTTGGTCTCTATGCAATGGATCCTCAAACCCGGGAGGTTGACTGACATACACCGTTTCATTTATCACACCATGAAGAAATGCACTTTTTACATCCATCTGATAAACTTTGAACCTTTTGAAGGATGAATAAGCCAAGAAGATACGAATGGCTTCAAGTCTAGCAACTGGTGCAAATACTTCATTATAATCCAAACCTTCAACTTGTCTAAATCATTGAACAACCAGACGTGCCTTGTTTCGCACAATGATACCATGATCATCCTTCTTGCACCGAAGAACCCATCTGGTGCCAATTACTTTCACACATTTTGGTCTGTCAACTAATTGCCAGACACCTAACTTTTTGAACTGAAGGAGGTCTTCTTGCATTGCATCTACCCATGACTCTTCCTTGAGAGCTTCAGCAACAGTACGTGGCTCAACTTGGGAGATAAAACATGAGTGGGCACAAAAGTTTACATCTGCAAAGTCAAGAATGTCTGCAAGTCCTCCTGAAGAAAGCTGATTTCTTGTCTTGACCCCATCCAAAGGACTTCCAATAATGTTTTCTTGAGGATTAATCCGATTAATTCGTCCAACATGATGAGCGGGAACTTCAACCTGTGGATCAAGATTATTCAGATTCAGATCCTCAAGTCCTGGTACAAGATTGTCAACAGCTGGTTCAGGGGCAGCTGGAGGAACGGAGTTGTCGTCTGTGTCTGAACTGTCATCATTTGTCTGTGCTGTAGGAGTTGAAACAGATGAAGGTTGCATTAGTTCTTCAGGTGCATTTTATGCATCATACAGCATCTGAACAGCAACATCTTCATCAGTGTACATGGGAGGAATGTTGAAGGAGTCAAACAAATCAGAATAGTTGATCATCCAATCAGGACCCTTCCCAGGTGTGGGCATGGAATATTTCTGAACATCAACATGGTACCACTCCTCCACATTTTGAGTTGATCTATTATAAACTCTTTTATTTGGAGTGCTGTACCCAAGAAAATACCCTTCTTCCACCTTTTCATTAAACTTGCCTTGCTCATGTTTCTTAAGCATAGTGCATGGTGCACCAAATGGTTCAAGGTACTTAAGATTTGGCTTTCTGTTATGGAGCAATTCGAAGCAAGTTTTCCCATGTCTCTTTACGATCAACACTCGATTTAGAGTGTAACAAGTATTAGCTACAGCTTCATTCCAGAATTGAACTGGAAGAGACGAATCTGCAAGCATAGTCCTAGCAGCCTCAATCAAAGTCCTTTTCTTTCGCTCAGCAACACCGTTCATTTGGGGAACATATGGAGCACTAAATTGTTGAACAATACCTCGTTCATTACAAAAGTTCTCCATGTTGTGATTTTTGAACTCTGTTCCATTGTCGGTTCTGAATATGCGAATCTTGAGCTTATAAAGAGATTCAAGTTTGGTAACCAACACTTGAATACAGTCAAATGTTTCCGACTTCTCCTTCAGAAAGAAAACCCAACAGTATCTAGAATATTCATCAGTGATGACAAGATAGTACTGATCCCCAGCAATACTCTTGCGGTTAACTGGACCAAAAAGATCCATATGGAGCAGCTCAAGTGGAACAGTGATTGAGTGATACTTCTTCGGTTTGTGAGACTGCTTGACTTGCTTGCCTTTCTTGCAAGATACACAGACATCAGACAGCTTGAAATTCTTCAGACAGACCCCCTCAACCATATCGTTGTGTACCAAGTGGTTCATTTTGCGTAGACTCAAACGACCCATCCTCTTATGCCAAAGTATTGAATCTTTTTCTGTTGCCTTTGACATAAAACATGAAGCTGAGGAGGATGTAGTTGAAGCTGTGGCCATATTGAGTACGTACAAGTCTTGCTTCCTGGGGGCAGACATCAAGATCCAATCTTCAGGAATAACTACACCTTGCTTTAGAATGTAGCATTTGGAGTCATCAAAAAGAACTTTGTAGCTTTTATCACAGATATGTGATACAGAAAGCAAATTATTCTCCAATTGCTTGACATATCTGACTTTGTCAAATGAAACTTGCCCATTTGATAAGATTCCCTCTCCCGTGATGAAACCACCTTTGTCACCAGCAAAAGCTACGTAACCACCTCGAACTGAGTTAACCTCGGTGAGTAGCGAAATATCACCAGTCATATGCCTAGAAGCCCCACTATCAACAATCCAATTGCTGTTAAAAGCAGCTGTTGGGGCAACCTGCACACATATGAAACAATTAGTTCAATTTGGGAACCCAAGCCTTGATAGTCTTGGGTTGACCCAATGAGTCTCGGATCATAACATCAATCCATTTGCCATCTGAAACAACCTTGTCTGAAGTGGGTGAAACTGAGGTCTCAGACTTAACTTTCCAGATTGCATTTTTCAGAAAATGGATGATGATTTAGATTGATCAACATTAACAGTTTTGAGAACATTTGAGTTTATTAGTTCCCCTTTACCCTTGTCCACAGATTTAACCTGATTTGGTTGTTTGGGTTTTGTCAGGATTGACTCAGGATGAAATTTGACAGGTTTGACAAAAACTCTACTTGATTTTCTGGGTGGTGCAACCTTTGGTCTAAGCAACTGTGGGCAAGATCTAACCATGTGCCCAAGTGCACCACACTTAAAACAAACTCTCTCACCCTTTTTGTGAAAATGTTTTAATTCAGAAAAAGAAGGCCTTTTTGGTTTGAAAACATTTGTTTTAGGCATGTTCTGATTAAAACCCAAACCCTTTTTACCATTTGGAGCAAGATTGTCAAACTTGTTCGACACACAAGCTTCCTTTTCTGTTGAAGCTTTCACAAATCTTTGATAAATTTTTGAAGAAGAGATTGGGTCACCTTTCATGACAACAGGAGGTTGATTCTGAGCAGTAATACTATCAGATGAATCGTCAGATTCAGCATCAGAATCTGAAACCCAATCTTCAACAGTCCCATCCACAAGAGATTCCTCTGTCAAGGAGGAACCCTCATCAGTAATCATCCCAATTGGATCAATTACTAATGGAGTTTTGACTTGAAAATCTTTAACATCTTTGTCATTAGGTGAATTGACAAAGCTGTTTAAGATCGGTGGAGGACAATGATGATAATTCTCCTTTCCCTTACCCTTTTGATCAGTACCCTTACTGATCATGTGCTCAATGATATATGATGCGCTTTCATAGCTCCTGAGCTTTTGACTCAGGGTCTCATAGTCACATTCGATTATGACTAACTTCTTCTTTATCTCATTAATGATATTGAGATAAAGAAGTAATAGCATCTTGCTTGTTTAGAATAGTAATCTCAGCCTCATGAAGTTGTCTGTTTAAAAGTTCAATTTTAGCTTGAAAATCTTTTTCATTAGCTTTTAAAACTTTGTTAGCATCAATACATTGGTTGAGATCACTGATCAAAGCAGCATTGTGATTCTGATAGGAAAGAACCTTGCTTTTAAGATTAATACAATTAAAACAGTTAGAATCAGAAGATGAACAATCATCAGATACCTGCTCAGATTGTGAAGTTGCAGCAGGAGTAGCAGATGAGTTTACCATCAATGCAAATTGAGTAGGAGATTCTTCAATATCAGCCTCAGAATCAGATTAAGTATCAGAATCAGTCAAGCTTTCAGACTCTGATCCAGATGTTTCGTCAATCTTGATCTGTGCTCTTTCAGCAGTACTCTTTTCAAGTTGATCATCCATCTTTTGGATTTCAGCAACACAAGCTTGATCTTGCCCCCCCTGTTCAGAATTAAATCTGAAATCCCAATTTTCACCTTCATCCTGTTGTACCATCAAAGCTTTGCCTGTATTTGAAGAACTGGTCTGAGCAGGAGAATCAATAGGAACAAGTCTTCTTTCTAGATTTACTGTAGAAGACTTTTGATGCTGAAAAGAATTCTTGTTTCCAGCTTTCTTAGGATGCTTGCACTGTCTAGCAAAGTGACCCTTTTCTCCACAATTGTAACAAGTGACAGAAGCCATATCAAATCCAAACTTCGAATCTTTGTTCAAGTTGATTTCTTTTCCAGTTCTCTTTACAAACTCTTTAGCTCTTCTGACAGCATTAGCCAAAGCCCACATAATATCAATCCTTTCCATGTCATCTGGATCTATCTGAGAGTAATCATCATTAGTCAAATAAGGATTGCCAATTTGTCCTGCTACTAAACCATCATAAGAGCTGACTAGAGTAGATAGAAGTCCCATGTGCTCCTTGGCAATCTCCACAGTCACTTTATCAAAATTTTCTGTCTTCAAACTGGTTACAGGCTGATGATGTTCTTTTTGAGGATTGGATGAAGAGGATGATTGACTAAAATGAATCTGAGTAGATGATGGAGCTTCAGTAGTCTGAGAAACAAACGCTGTCTTCAATGGAGCATGAGAAGATGATTTCTCAGCTGTAGGAGTAGAATAATACAGCGATGGATCCTGGACTTGGGCGACTCTTTTGGCCTTCCACTTGTTCTCTATTTCTTATTCTTTCAGCTTCTGAATGAAATCATTTATGTCCATATGTGCCAACATCTGATTCTGCTTGAGTACCATCAAAAATGACTCCCACTTTGGAGATAGAGCATCTGCCAAACACTGGATCTTTTCCTGAGTAGTAGTCTTGACTTCATGATTGAACAACTCACTCAAAAGATGATAAAATCTAGCAATCAACTCATCCAGTGACTCATTTCCCACATACATGAAGCTATTGAATTCCTTTCTCAATGCCTTTGACTTGATGCTCTTCAAGAGTCATTACCCTCATATCTTTGTTGCAGTGCATCCCACAGTAGCTTTGAAGATGTAAACTGTCTAAACTGATGGAAAATATCAGTAGCAATGGACTGGGATAGAATAGCATAGGCTTTCTTCTCATAATCATAAAGCTTCCTCTGAGGCTCAGTCATCCGTGTGACAAGCATAGGAGTTCCATCTTCATTCAGAGGCCTCAGATAACCTCCCTCAATCATCATCCATAAGTTTGTATCCACCCCATTGATGTGGATTTCAAATCGATACTTCCAGTGTGGATAATCGTCTAAAGATAACAACTTTGGAGCTTTATTAGAGTTTCCAGTCTCAGTCTCAGTCAGTAACAAAGTCTGAATACGATGATTCCGGTTCGCCATCAATGCTAAATCCTCCATAGAATCAAGAAAAACAAGATTCAACACTTAGAAAATTTTTCAGACTGATGGCCGAATGAAGATCCTTAGGCCGAATGACGGGGACCGAATGTGCTAAAACTGGCGAATGAGAGGCTGAGTATGACTGTTTGACGAATGAGTAAAGAGAATGAACCTATTCGGCGAATGAGAGTCCGAATGAGGGCTAATCTCCGAATGACTTGACCAACTGAGTCTTTCGCCGAATGAATGATCGAATGAGGGCTATTCGCCGAATGGGTAACACGAATGGAGCTATTCGGCGAATGAAGATGACGAATGAGACCATTCGGGCGAATGAGGCTTATTCGGCAGAAACTATTTGGCCGCCATGTTCATTCGGCCAAACTGAGGGTTTTTGCAACAAAAATCGTGATAACTTAAGATTTTGACCAGATCTAACCACCAAATTTGGTACAAAACTTCATGAGATGATAATGAACAAATTGAGATAAACGTTTTGACAAAAATATCACAAAAATCCACGGATTTGCAATGAAACAGTAACTTTTAGGACAATAAGCTTAGGGTTTTTGCAGATCTCGAACGAACAATCAAAGATATGATGATTTGGATTGGAAATCGAGCAGAATCAAGAGCCAAAGCTCTGATACCACTTTGTAGGACCAAATATGATCTCGAAAACAACACGAAATCAAGGGAAATCTGCTCTACAGCCTCTGGAATAGTGCGGAATCCTATTCCAAGGGTTTCCAATCGAAACCAACAGCAAACGTAGTGATTCGAATGTGCAAGATGAACGTTTGAGTGAGAATCGAACACCACGAGCTATGAATCGAACTTGGACAGCAAGAAACGCTCAAATCTTCAGGGGTTTGACACTGGAGCACACAGGGAAGAATGAGGGTTCTCAGAAGTTAGGGTTGAAATGATTTGAACTTGTATTTATAGGCTGTAGTCATTCGGCCGAATGAGTGGCCGAAGCAACTCATTCGGCGAATGACTTGCCCGAATGGACATGTCAGCCGAATGAGTCATTCGGCGAATGACTCATTCGGTCGCCTATGTCATTCGCTAGAGCGCTCATTCGACCGAATGACTTCATTCGTAGAGTCATTCGCCCGAATGGTCAGAGTTTAAACTTAAACATTACTAAACCAAATCAACCAATCATATAATCAATATTAAACATTAAGAACAAAATAGAAAGACAACTTCCATTAATATAGTTTAATCTTTACATGATGAATAATACAAAATTGAACTAGATACATTAAGTGCATCTACAATGCTCTTGAGATATCTTCACATTCATTTGCTTGGATCTACCGCCTAATGTTTTCTCTTTGCTAGATGCAGAAGTAAAACATAGTTCTGTTGTATCATCAATGACAGCAGATATGTCACAATCTTTAGTACTTGATATAAAAGCAACTGAACTTGAAGAAGTTGTAGGAGCTGCAATGGGCTTCATATATAATCCTGGATTTTGAGTTGAAAATTTATTTTCAGCCTCTCTTTTGCATATCAAGATTAAAAGATTGAAGTTTAGAAATTAGAACATCAAGTTCTTTAATCTCTAAATCAGTATTCTCTCTTATGATCATAACATATGTTTCCCCTGAGAATGTAAGTGCATATAAAATTTTATCATTTTGCTCTTCCAAAGAGACCTCATAATCCAAATTGCTAAGCTCACTTAATAACAATGTGTATCTTGTAACCAATTCCTCAAAAGTCTCATTGTCTAAGCATTTGAATGCTTCAAACTATTTCTTAAGAAGTGTCCTTTTACTGTTTTTGAGTTGATCACTTCCTTCACATCTCTTTTCTAAAGCATCCCACAATGCCTTGATCTTTTGTGTGATTTAAAAGATTGAAAAATCTCTTTAGGAAGTGCCATGGTGAGCAAAGCATAAGCTTTGTTTTCCAAATCATAAAGCTTCTTTTCATTCTCAGTTAAACGTGAAACATTTTTATAAACCCCATTGAGTTGTGGTTGCTGATATCCCTCAATTAATGGTATCATCAGACTTAGATTGACTATAGACAAAAATGATTCAAACCGAGTACTCCAAGATGAATACTCACTCAATGAAACCAGTTTTGGTGGCTTAGTCATTGTACAAGCTTCATTGTCAGATAACCGGGCAGATAATGAAGAGAGATTGGCCATTTGAAGATAGTTTGTTGCAATTATCAACACGTAGAAAAATTCAGAAGTTAATATGTCGATACTATCAATATCGATGATACTAATTTATCGATACTAATAGTATCGATGAAAGTATTGTTGATACTATTAAATTTGATAATAGTCTTTCGAAACTAGTAATATCGATATAATGAATATTGATACTGATAATATCGATTGAAAACACTTCAGATGTCGTTTTTGTCAATACTAACACTGTTGAACTTAAAAAATTTGATTTTTGATACGATTTCAAGTTTTGCAACAAATCTTCAACGAATAATCATAATTTGATGATGAAATTGATCAAATTATCATCCGGAAGTCTTCAAATATCACGAAAATCATCAAAAATCACCAAAAATTTCAAAAACTTGTTCTACCAAGATCACAACCAAGCAAAATGCCCTAATACCACTTGTCACACCCCGAGCCGACGGGCCAAATCGAGTGTCCTGTCGGGCGGAATGGTTCCGAGGTGCGATATCGGGATGATAATCGTAGTGATCAGATTGTTTACATTGCACATGATAATAAATGAGAAAACACTAATGAAATAGATTTACAAAGTTAAATTACATCAGTGTCGTTCATAATTTAACAATGTAAATCTACTATTCAACATCATAATTCATCATTCTTGTAGCTGCACAAGATATACAATAGAATATATGTAATGATGTTCAAAAACATGCACGTCCAAAATACTAGGCCCTCTATATGGGCATCCTAGTCCAAAAGCACGAACTTCTAATTAACCTGTTCGTCTCCTGTGAAGTCATGCAAAAAGATCAAGTCAACACATGGTTGGTGAGTTTATAAAGTTTTATTTAAAATGAATTTGTACAAACCTGACCAGATGACAACCTCAACCTTACCAATAACCACATATACTATTTAATTCAGTATGCTTATATATAGGGCATACGTAGGGTCAAGCTTGCCGCCAGACCAGCCGCCAGCCCACCACATACCAAACTACATAATATATTATTTTTAGTGATAATTAAGCGTTTCATCCCTTACATTCAATTCACAACCTTTGAACAACCTGAAATTTTAACTTTGAACACCCGTAATGACAACCTTAACCTCATCAACAACCACCTATATTATCCAGCCAAGCATGCTTATGTATAGGGCATACGTAGGGTCAAGCTTACCGCCAGCCCACCACATACCGAACCGCATAATATATTGTTGTCAATGATAATTAGGCGTTTCATTCTTCATCATCAACACAACCGTTCTTAGTTCTTGTTAGTTTCAACAAAACATGGAAATTCCTCTTGATTCCTTAAGCTCATCACACACATGATAAACATAACATTTGTAGAAACATTAAAATAAATGCTTAAGTAAATAAATAATTAAACATTTAATAAAATCTAAGACCTAACGATTGGGCCTTGGTCAACTCGAGTAGACTAGTCTAGCAATCAAGGTTTTTAGTAGTTGAGGAAATCTATAAATATCATAAAAAATATAATCAATCAGTCTAGCTAGGTCATCTTTTGATGTATAGGATTTTATAGTTCGTTCTGGTTCGTATAGATCGTTAGTTCTTTGGCACATGCTATCTTTGAATATTTCTCAGACATTCCTCTCAAAATACATCATTGAAAATAGTTGTTTGAAATAGATCTTTAGTTCTTTGAAAATAGACTGTCGTAAACAGGTCTTTGAATTAGATCTTTATTTCTTTGAAAACAGACCGTTGAAATTAGTTCTTTAAAATGAAACAATTATTTACTTATGTTGAGTAAATAATCCTTTTTGAAACCTGTAAATAATTTACCTAGACAAACTCTAGGATAACAATTATATGTATAAAACATTCATGAAGTAGAAGCATTTAAGTAAATATAATCCTAGGAAAATAATTTATGCATGATTCTCAGCCCCGCGTTTATAAAACAAAATGTTTAGTAAAAGGTCAATGAACTCACATGTGTTGCTATGCAATGAATCATATCTTCAGTGCCTGTGTTGATTTATTACAATTCGAATACAATAAGCGTTGGAAGATGAGGTATATAGGATTTTGGTCTCGATGTGCGACTAAGTGTCCTATACACTTGCTAAAGTGTTACTAGGTTTTCCTAACTATTCTATAATATTTACCCTCTATGAACCATTATCCTGTAGGTAGTCACAACTAAACCTTAGTTATATAAGGTCTATATTGGTCACATTCACGATCTTTTAAATAAGACGTCATTTATAAAAGTCCGTTTTAAGTTGCAAAACATTTTTGGTCTAATTAATCATGTAAGTTATTTTAAAACAGTTTAATAGGGAAGTTTATAATTCACTTTACTTTAGTTAAAACATAAGTTATTTTTAAGAAAATATAAGTTAACGTGTTAGAACCTAGGTTAATCTTATTTGATTAACCCCAAGTCCTTCACTAGATCTTTGTTATACTTAGTTCTTTATTCGTTCTTATGTTTAACTCAAAGTAGATTTGTTCAATTTGAACCATCTAAATTAGTTATACATTTGCATAGAATCACTAAGTATGGAATGTTGGCGCATAAGGTCAGCACATCTCCACTTAGTTTGATCCTCGTTCTTCCACAGAATCCAATTTGTTTTCCTTAGTTCTTTGTAACTCCTCTTTGAACCACTTAGATATGTAATCCTTTAACCCACTTTAATTTTGTGGTGATTATCGCATTGTTTTTAATTCATTAGCTTGACTAAAACCCTTTCCTCTTGGTAGTTCTATATTTGGTTAACGCTCGAACCATCTTTCAAGTTCTCACCCTTGATTCTCTAATCATTTTTATTGGCAAGACCCATAAGTGATGATCTCATTTGTTTATTAAAATATGGATTTGGATATTGAAAACCTTAGCATGGGCGGTTAGCAAAACCTATTAGCACCCTAGAACCCTAATAGTTTCATGGTTAGCACGAAGGAAATAAGTCCTATGTACAAAACCCACACCCGGTCTCCTCACTTATTTCTTCCACCTGTTATGATGTTCACGCAAACAAGGGGGTGGGACGAAGGAAACTCACGAGCGTGGCTCATGAATGAAGGTTCCGTTCGTATGCGATTTTGATTCGGTCTCCATGCTTACCCTGTCGCACCCCGAGAAATCCCGTCCCTTCTGGGGCGCGAGCAATAACAGATTGTCAGGATCGCAGTCTCCGGTCTCACAACTTGCGAGACCTATATGTCTGGTTGTATACATACCTCCAATTACTTGGATAAAATAGTTTGTAAAATTAGAGTTGCGGAAATAAGTGTAGGTTATCAAAACAGATTAACATTCATAAATAGCGGAAGTGTTAACTTAACAGTTTCAAATAGTTGCGGAAGCGATTAAAGTAGTTTGACAATACATAAGTAACACGATCAATTGATAACAATTGTTTAATAGACTAAGACACTTAAACAGATGCATGCGACACCAGCCTAGCATCCTAGATCCCTTGTGCGCGAGCCTTAGTTACCTGAGAAAACATGCGAGTAAAAGGTCAACACAAAGGTTGGTGAGAGCACAGGTTTGTAATCAGCAGTAAACATCAAATGTTTAAAGTAAATGTTTTGCAGGTTTACTTTTCAATACAATGCAATATCAATTGATAGCTAGTCAATATGTGCTATATCATATGCGGGTTTGCAACCGAAGCTAACATGCTGCCTCCCGCCATATCCATCCAAGATATGGCAAATGTTGTTTGGTCAATTATGCACTGTTCCGACCTCCAGTCGGGGTGGCCATACGGCTCGCAACAGTGGGGCTTGTCAGGCCCAAATAGTACTATTCAGAATTACCACGCTAAGCGCAACGCGCTATTAACGGTTCGAGGTGTGTTTAATGAGGACTTATCAGTTTTGTGGATGAATGCCACACATATGCATATACGATATTAGCATGTACAAAAATAACCAAAAGTGTGTAAGTTGTTCAAAAGCAGTTGTATGCAATGTTTTCTCCCCCAAAGGTAGAAAATGTAAAAAGGGGCCGTGAACTCACCTAAACGAAGTGAACAAATGTAAGCGTAAGCTCCTGTGTCGTCGAGTAGTCAGTCACCGGCTACCTATATCGTATACTATACGTGAGTTTGTGTAAGTGATCACGTTACGTAATCAATAACTCTCGGTTGATCATGTTTGTCTGTGTCGGTCTACATTGACCGTGTTTGACCGTGTGTGTCAAAGACCCGTTGGTGAACCATGTGTTGGTTGTGTATTGTGTAACATTCGTGTCAGTGCTCGTCGTGTGCAAAACACGCAAGTCGCGTCTATGGACAACTTACCATTTATGGTAAGTTTCCATTTATAGAAAGTTTCACAAAAACATATAGTTTTAAGTTTTAACATGTTCGTTAAGTTCTACGTGATCATGTTAACACATAGCACATTATCATACGAATCAAATATGACATTTATGTCATGTTGGCACATAAAAGTTTCCTAAAATGGAAAGTTTCCATTTCTAGCATACGCGATATCAGAAACCATCTAACTTTGCATACGATCTTCATGTTAAAGCATATTAACTCACTTAACACATTCGAGTCACATCAAATGTTCATATCTTGATAGTTGACAAAGTAAAGTTGCTAAAAATAGTAACTATGGCAAATTTCATACAAATGATTATCCTAAATCATTCTAATCCATTTTTATGCCATAAGTTCTCATAAAATGCCTTATAACAACATTTAAGCATACTAATCTATACCAAATCATCATCTAGAAACATTTGGTCCATAAAAGTTACTATATATAGTAACTATGCCCAAATAACCATAATAAACATCAAAACTACATTCTAAACATTAATATCATCATATTATTCATCAAACAACATATTAACATACATGCATGTTCACCAAATTTCTCACATCATCATTTTGTAACTAAAAAGTTACTATTATTAGAAAGGTTCATAACAATCACATTTTTTAGTCATCCATCACGATCTAATCATGCTACATGCACCCCATATCATCAATAATCATTTACAAACGTCCAAGATCATCCTACATGTCATTGATCATACATGCATGTGGGTTTTTCAATAGTTCATGACCAAATCATAACATTACTACATACACAACTTCATAGATCGTCATAAATTATCATCTAAGCATCATAGATCATCAAGAAACACATCTAAATCAACAAAACCAGATTTAAAGTTCGTGCATGTGCATTCTATGAGCTTGCATGTGGGTTTTACCCAATGCATGTGAGTGTAGAAGTGAGGAATGGGCATTTTAGCCATGAGAGATGTAAGAACTACCTTCTAAAGTTTCAAGATGCTTGAGATGATGACAAGAACAGCCCCCAACGCTCCTGAAACTTCGAATGGTGCAGGTTCGAGATGATGGTGGTGGTTTGAAGCTCCAAGTATGGCCTCCAAGCTTCAATCCTCTTCAACTTTGAGCTTCAAGGGCCTTCAATGGCTTCCAAAAGGTCTAATCAAAGTGAATCAGTTGTTTGGGAAGAGAAATGGCCGAGAGGTTGAGTGTGGGATAAGTTAAAATGAGTGTGTAGAGGTAATGACGTGTTTTGGGTTTTTAAAAATAAAATCTGCGAATCTGACCCCAGGCGTATCGCCTGACGATAGGGAATGTGGCTCCGTCGTTACGCGCGGGTGGCCTGGCATCTGAGGCTTCTTCTGTGACTCGCGCGCATCGCCTATCGCCAAGGCTCCCGGTCAGGCGTAGCGCCTGGCCCAAAAGTTAGGCCCACTAAGCCTATTTTGTTGTTCTGGGCCCGTTCTCGCCCGTTTCTCGACTGTAGAACATCGTTCGAGCATCATTTGGTCTCGTTTAAACTTCCAAGTTCAATGTGTGAGTGTTTCGTGAAGTTTCGAGTGTTGTGCTACACAATGTGTTTGACGTTCACCAACATTCGTGAGACTCGTGTGTGTTTCGGTAATTCCTCGAATTATCGGTGCTCGTTTGTGTTCGTGTCTAACGAAGTGTTTGCTCGCTTGATTAATCCTAATCAACGTGTGATGCACAATTCAATAATTCCCCGAATTATTGTTTTGCGTTAGTGTTGTGTTTGCCACTCTTGGTTTCCAAAACCAATGTGCAATGTACGATTCGATAGTTCCACGAACTATCGTTCCGCAGTAGTTTGTGTTCAACCCATCTAATTAAACATAATTAAATGAAATGCAACAAGTATGAATGTGAAGTGTAAAGAATGTAAGAGTCGCAATTTACCTGAAATTGCGGGGTGTCACATCATCCCCTTGTTGAAAGAAATTTCGTCCCGAAATTTGGTTGTCGTTGGTAGTGTTTGAGAAGCAACAGTGTTTGAAAGACAAAAATTTTCTGGCTGTCACATCATCCCCTTGTTGAAAGGAATTTCGTCCCGAAATTTATTTGTTGTTGTTGGCGTTCGACGCTGTTTGCTTGAAGAGATGGGGATATTTGCGCATCATCTGATCTTCACGCTCCCACGTGAATTCAGGTCCGCGTTTCGAGTTCCATCGGACTTTGACAATAGGGATCTTACTCTGCTTGAGTTGTTTGACCTCACGATCCATGATCTCTACCGGCTCTTCCACGAACCGTAGTTGGTCATCCACCTGGATCTCATCCAGTGGAACTATAAGTGTCTCATCTGATAAACATTTCTTCAGATTCGAGACATGAAATACGTTGTGAACTTCGTCGAGTTCGGCTGGTAAGTTGAGTTGGTATGCCACTGGACCAATCCTTTTCAGGATCTCGAAAGGTCCAATATACCGTGGGTTCAGTTTGCCTCGTTTACCAAAACGAATGACGCCTTTCCAGGGTGAAACTTTCAGAAGGACTTTATCTCCTACCTGAAATTCTAAAGGTTTTCGGCGTTTGTCGGCGTAGCTCTTTTGACGATCGCGAGCTGCTGCAATGCGGTTTCTAATTTGCACGATTTTCTCGGTTGTTTCATGCACAAGTTCCGGGCCTGTGAGCTGACTGTCGCCCACTTTCGCCCAACAGATGGGTGATCGGCATTTTCTGCCGTAGAGTGCCTCAAAAGGCGCTGCCTTGATGCTGGTGTGGTAGCTGTTGTTGTAGGGAAACTCCACCAACGGTAGGTGAGTTTCCCAACTGTTACCGAAGTCTACTACGCACGCTCGTAGCATATCTTCAAGTGTTTGTATAGTGCGTTCGCTCTGGCCATCAGTTTGTGGGTGGTATGCTGTACTCATATCCAACCGCGTGCCAAGCGACTTTTGCAATGATTTCCAGAAGTTAGAAGTAAATCTGGCGTCTCGGTCTGAAATGATGGAGATTGGCACTCCATGTCGTGAGACCACTTCTTTGACATAGATTTTGGCTAGCTTTTCCATCTTGTCATTTTCCTTGATCGCGAGGAAATGTGCTGATTTAGTCAGTCGGTCCACAATTACCCAGATAGTGTCACATCCACTAGGAGTACGGGGTAATTTGGTAATGAAATCCATGGATATTTGTTCCCATTTCCACATGGGGATCTCAGGTTGTGTAAGTAATCCAGATGGTTTCTGGTACTCGATCTTGACTTTCGCGCATGTCAAGCATTTGCCCACGTAAGTAGCGATGTCGGCTTTCATGTGCGGCCACCAGTAGAGTACCTTCAGATCATGATACATCTTATCAGATCCAGGGTGAATGGAATACCGAGATTTGTGAGCCTCGTCCATCACAAGGTCTCGTAGGTTTCCGTGATGTGGAACCCAGACGTGTTCCATGAAATAATATAAACCATCGGTTTTTACCTTAAGGTGTTGTTCCATTCCTCTTATTGATTCTGCCGTTAGGATTTCCGGTTTAAGCTCCTCCTCCTGGGCAATGCGTAACTGTTCAGGAAGGTTAGGATGGATGGTAAGCTGTAAAGCTCGTACCCTCTTGGGTTTCAATGTGTTTTTCCGGCTTAGGGCATCGGCCACTACATTGGCCTTCCCCGGGTGATACTTAATAGCACACTTATAGTCGTTTAGGAGTTCGAGCCAGCGACGCTGTCACATGTTCAGTTCTTCTGCTCGAATATATGCTGGAGACTCTTGTGATCAGTGTATATCGTACACTTTGTACCATACAGATAGTGTCTCCAGATCTTGAGTGCAAACACCACGGCTCCGAGTTCCAAGTCGTGGGTGGTGTAGTTCTTCTCGTGGACTTCCAGTTGTCGAGAAGCATATGCGATCACCTTCTCTCGCTGCATCAGCACACAGCCGAGTCCTTGTATCGAGGCATCGCAATATACCACGAAGTCATCCGTTCCATCAGGAAGGGATAGGATAGGTGCACTACAGAGCTTCTGCTTGAGAAGTTGGAATGCAGCTTCATGTTTGTCAGTCCAGAGATACTTCTTGTCCTAATGGGTTAAGGCTGTAAGGGGTTGGGCTATCTTTGAAAATCCTTTGATAAATCGTCGATAATAGCCGGCCAATCCTAGGAATTGTCGCACCTCAGTTGGGGTCTTCGGTGCTTCCCAGCTCTTGATTGCCTCTATCTTAGATTTATCCACATGAATCCCTTGTTTATTAACAACATGTCCCAAAAATTGGACTTCTCGAATCCAGAAGTCACACTTTGAGAGTTTAGCGTACAACTTCTCTTTCCGTAGCAGTTCAAGAGCCAATTGAAGATGCTCTTTGTGTTCCTCCTGGGTTTTGGAGTAGATGAGAATATCATCTATGAAGACAATGATGAACTTGTCGAGATACTCTATTCATGAGGTCCATGAATACTGCGGGTGCATTTGTCAGCCCAAACGGCATAACAAAAACTCATAATGGCCATACCGAGTGCGAAAAGCAGTCTTGGGTATATCTTCCTCCTGAATCCTCAACTGATGGTACCCAGATCGCAGATCGATCTTAGAATAATAACTCGATCCTTGAAGTTGATCGAAAAAATCGTCAATGCGGGTTAAGGGGTAACAGTTTTTGACTGTCACTTTGTTCAATTCCCGATAGTCAATGCACATACGGAAAGTGCCATCCTTCTTCTTTACGAACAAGACCGGAGCTCCCCAGGGTGAGAAGCTTGGTCTAATGAAACCCTTGTCCAGCAACTCTTGCAGTTGATTGGACAGTTCCTGCATCTCCGAAGGTGCAAGTCGGTAAGGTGCTCGTGCAATTGGTGCTGCTCCTGGCACAAGGTCTATGTGGAACTCCACTTGTCGAGGTGGTGGTAGTCCTGGTAGATCCTCAGGAATACGTCGGGATAGTCGCATACGACTGGGATGCCTTCTATTCTTTTCTCCTCTTCAATCTTGTCGGTGATAAGCGCCAGAATGGCTGTGTATCCCTTTCGTAAGCATTTGTGAGCTTTCATGCACGAGATGATGTTCAAAGGAGTGTCACTCCTTTCACCCTTGATGTCTAGAGTTTCTCCGCTAGGGAGAGGTATGCGCACAACCTTGTTGTGGCAAATGATTTCAGCCTGGTTTTCAGACAACCAATCCATGCCCACTACAACATCAAAACTGCCTAGTGTAACCGGCATGAGGTCAATCTTAAATTTATGGCCTGCTAGCTCTAATGTGCATTCTTTCAGAATATGCTTAGTCACAATTAATTTACCATCAGCTAGCTCTACTGTATATTCAACTTCTAATGGTGTTGGGGTAATGGCAAGCATCTCACTAAAATCCTTAGATATAAAGCTTTTCTCAGCTCCAGTATCAAACAATACAGAAGCATAATTATCGTTTAAGAGATACGTACCGGTTGCAAGGTTGGGATCCCTCTTGGCCTCCTTGGCCCCAATCACGAAGGCTCGTCCCCTCGTGCCATTGTTCCCATTGTTGTTCTGTTGGTTGTTGTTGTTTTTCAGGTGTGGGCAGTCCTTCTTGAAATGCCCTGGTTTGCCACATTCGAAGCAACCCTTTGGTGCTTCAAGTTGTTTCTGTTGTTGTGGCTGTGGGGTCTTTGTCATTAGCTCACCCCTGCAGTCTTTGGCTGCATGTCCCCCTTTTCCGCAGCGCTGGCATTGGAAACGGCCACACTGACCCTGTGCATGATGGAAGTTGCACTTGTGACATTTGGGTTGTTTTCCTGCATAGCCCCCTTGGTTTTGAGTGGTTGGGATGGGTGGTGCATAAGCTTGGGTCGATCCAAACTTGCGCTGTTGTGGTGGTGGTTGGAGAGTGGAAGTCTTGCTCAGGGTGTCATCCCATTTGCGTTTGTTCTTGTCATTGGTTGTGGTCACAGCACCACGAGGTGGTAAGAGTCCTTGTGCAACAGCCGAGTCAGTGAGCTTGTGAGTTAATCGCACGGCCTGTTGCATGGTGATGGGGTCAGCAGAGAGTACCATTCCTTGGATTTGAGGTGGCGTCTATCAGTATACTTTTCTATGTGTTTGAAGGGTGGGTTTGCCATTTTCGGGCACAGGTTTGCCAGCTCATAAGACCTGGCAGTGTAAGCCTCAACCTCGGAACCAATCATTTTGTGGTTCCAGAACTCAGTTTCCAGCTTCTGCACCTCTCCGCGAGGGCAATATTCGCGGTTCAACATTTGCTTAAAATTATCCCAAGGCAGAGCGTTGGCTGCATCAAGCCCTAGGTTCTGGACGTTGGCATTCCACCAAGTGAGGGCAGCTCCCTCGAATGTCCCTGCAGCGAACTTGACCCTGTCCTCGTTCCTGCAGTTGCTCATAGCAAAGGCCGATTCCGCCTTTTCGATCCAACGCAATAGCCCAACGGCTCCCTCAGTGCCGCTGAACGAGTGAGGTTTGCAGTCCAGAAACATCTTGAACGTGCAGAGAGGTGGGTTAGGATTTGCTCCTGAAATATGCAAAGAATAAGGTGGAATTAAGTATCGGACAAACGTGTTGAATTGGAAACGAGTGATTGTGATGCAAGGTGATTGTGAACACATTGATCACCTTGGTTCAATGGGTTGTGATTACGGGTAGCTTCCCGTGCAGCAAGTACCTCCTCCACTCGCTCGTTGATGAGCGCGTTCAACTCAGCTTGTGTCAGGTTGTTGTTTCCACGTCCGCCAGCATTCCTGCGTCCTCCACGTCTTCCAGCCATGATCTTCATAGCGAGAATAAGTGTTAGTGTTTGACTAACGACTAATGTAGCGTGTGCGGTGGGTACTGTAAAGAACATGTAGAGCTATCGGCTCCCACTGTCATGTGCAGTCACATGCGGTGACGATGGTGACGCATAGCTAGAGTGCGTGTAATGAGTGTGTGCAATCATGTATGAAAGTATCACAATACTAAGCACTAAGTGTTGTGTGGAGTGGTTATAGACTAAGTTCACTAAATGCAAACCTAATTCGCAATAACCGGAGGCTCTGATACCAATATGTCGCACCTCGAGAAATCCCATCCTTTCTGGGGCGCGAGCAACAACAGATTGTCAGCATCGCAGTCTCCGGTCTCACAACTTGCGAGACCTATATGTCTGGTTGTATACGTACCTCCAATTACTTGGATAAAACAGTTTGTAAAATCAGAGTTGCAGAAATAAGTGTAGGTTATCAAAACAGATTAACATTCATAAATAGCGGAAGTGTTAACTTAAAACAGTTTCAAATAGTTGCGGAAGCGATTAAAGTAGTTTGACAATACATAAGTAACACGATCAAATGATAACAATTGTTTAATAGACTAAGACACTTAAACAAATGCATGCGACACCAGCCTAGCATCCTAGATCCCTTGTGCGTGTGCCTTAGTTACCTGAGAAAACATACGAGTAAAAGGTCAACACAAAGGTTGGTGAGAACACAGGTTTGTAATCAGCAGTATACATCAAATGTTTAAAGTAAATGTTTTGCAGGTTTACTTTTCAATACAATGCAATATCAATTGATAGCTAGTCAATATGTGCTATATCATATGCGGGTTCGCAACCGAAGCTAACATGCTGCCTCCTGCCATATCCATCCAAGATATGCCAAATGTTGTTTGGTCAATTATGCACTGTTCCGACCTCCAGTCGGGGTGGCCATACGGCTCGCAACAGTGGGGCTTGTCAGGCCCAAATAGTACTATTCAGAATTACCACGCTAAGCGCAACGCGCTATTAACGTTTGAGGTGTGTTTAATGAGGACTTATCAGTTTTGTGGATGAATGCCACACATATGCATATACGATATTAGCATGTACAAAAATAACCAAAAGTGTGTAAGTTGTTCAAAAGCAGTTGTATGCAATGTTTTCTCCCCCAAAGGTAGAAAATGTAAAAAGGGGCCGTGAACTCACCTTAGCGAAGTGAACAAATGTAAGCGTAAGCTCCTGTGTCGTCGGGTAGTCAGTCACCGGCTACCTATATCGTATACTATACATGAGTTTGTGTAAGTGATCACGTTACGTAATCAATAACTCTCGGTTGATCATGTTTGTCTGTGTCGGTCTACATTGACCGTGTTTGACCGTGTGTGTCAAAGACCTGTTGGTGAACCATGTGTTGGTTGTGTATTGTGTAACATTCGTGTCAGTGCTCGTCGTGTGTAAAACATGCAAGTCGCGTCTATGGACAACTTACCATTTATGGTAAGTTTCCATTTATAGAAAGTTTCACAAAAACATATAGTTTTAAGTTCTAACATGTTCGTTAAGTCCTACGTGATCATGTTAACACATAGCACATTATCATACGAATCAAATATGACACTTATGTCATGTTGGCACATAAAAGTTTCCTAAAATGGAAAGTTTCCATTTCTAGCATACGCGATATCGGAAACCATCTAACTTTGCATACAATCTTCATGTTAAAGCATATTAACTCACTTAACACATTCGAGTCACATCAAATGTTCATATCTTGATAGTTGACAAAGTAAAGTTGCTAAAAATAGTAACTATGGCAAATTTCATACAAATGATTATCCTAAATCATTCTAATCCATTTTTATGCCATAAGTCCTCATAAAATGCCTTATAACAACATTTAAGCATACTAATCTATACCAAATCATCATCTAGCAACATTTGGTCCATAAAAGTTACTATATATAGTAACTATGCCCAAATAACCATAATAAACATCAAAACTACATTCTAAACATTAATATCATCATATTATTCATCAAACAACATATTAACATACATGCATGTTCACCAAATTTCTCACATCATCATTTTGTAACTAAAAAGTTACTATTATTACAAAGGTTCATAACAATCACATTTTTTAGTCATCCATCACGATCTAATCATGCTACATGCACCCCATATCATCAATAATCATTTACAAACGTCCAAGATCATCCTACATGTCATAGATCATACATGCATGTGGGTTTTTCAATAGTTCGTGACCAAATCATAACATTACTACATACACAACTTCATAGATCGTCATAAATTATCATCTAAGCATCATAGATCATCAAGAAACACATCTAAATCAGCAAACCCAGATTTAAAGTTCGTGCATGTGCATTCTATGAACTTGCATGTGGGTTTTACCCAATGCATGTGAGTGTAGAAGTGAGGAATGGGCATTTTAGCCATGAGAGATGTAAGAACTACCTTCTAAAGTTTCAAGATGCTTGAGATGATGACAAGAACAGCCCCCAACGCTCCTGAAACTTCGAATGGTGGAGGTTCGAGATGATGGTGGTGGTTTCAAGCTCCAAGTATGGCCTCCAAGCTTCAATCCTCTTCAACTTTGAGCTTCAAGGGCCTTCAATGGCTTCTAAAAGGTCTAATCAAAGTGAATTAGTTGTTTGGGAAGAGAAATGGCCGAGAGGTTGAGTGTGGGATAAGTTAAAATGAGTGTGTAGAGGTAATGATGTGTTTTGGGGTTTTAAAAATAAAAATCTGCGAATCTAACCCCAGGCGTATCGCCTGACGATAGGGAATGTGGCTCCGTCGTTACGCGCGGGTGGTCAGGCATCCGAGGCTTCTTCTGTGACTCGCGCGCATCGCCTATCGCCAAGGCTCCGGGTCAGGCGTAGCGCCTGGCCCAAAAGTTAGGCCCACTAAGCCTATTTTGTTATTCTGGCCCGTTCTCACCCGTTTCTCGACTGTAGAACTTCGTTCGAGCATCGTTTGGTCTCGTTTAAACTTCCAAGTTCAATGTGTGAGTGTTTCGTGAAGTTTCGAGTGTTGTGCTACACAATGTGTTTGACGTTCACCAACGTTCGTGAGACTCGTGTGTGTTTCGGTAATTCCTCGAATTATCGGTGCTCGTTTGTGTTCGTGTCTAACGAAGTGTTTGCACGCTTGATTAATCCTAATCAACGTGTGATGCACAATTCAATAATTCCCCGAATTATTGTTTTGCGTTAGTGTTGTGTTTGCCACTCTTGGTTTCCAAAACCAATGTGCAATGTACGATTCGATAGTTCCACGAACTATCGTTCCGCAGTAGTTTGTGTTCAACTCATCTAATTAAACATAATTAAATGAAATGCAACAAGTATGAATGTGAAGTGTAAAGAATGTAAGAGTCACAAATACACCAAATACACCTAATTTGATGCAGATTCGAGAGAGAGAGGCTAGGGTTTTTAGAGAGAGGATTTTAGAGAGAGGGTGACTGGTTAGAGAGAGAGTGTGTGTGGTTGGTGAGTGGGATTTGATGGATTTTGATGTCATTTAACTCATTTAATCATTCCAACGCATTCGATTCGTCTGGCTCCGTTCGGTTTCGCGACTAAGACATCGGCTCTTGATCATTTTCGTAACGAGCCGTTACGATTTTAAAATAGGATTTACTAATTTAAATTAGGTGGAAATTCCTAGTAAATTAACTAATTATCTTTTAATTAATATTTAAAATTTTTGAAAACGTTTATTTTATCTGTTTAATTGAATCGTACGATTTTCGAGAGTATTCGTTCGGATCGTCATCCGTACGAATACGACGACAACTATACTTTCCGATTTGATTTTTTAATTATTGAACATCATTCAGAACGTTAAAGTTTCAGATATATTCGTACAGGTCGTTACCCACATGGATAATCTGTTCATTTAACATTCACGTAATGACATCCGTTATGGTTTTGTTCTGTATATCTCGCATACATTTATGCATAATAATATCCTAACTAACAGTCACATAATAGTTCTATGTTGTCAGATATGTTTATGACTGTTAAATCATGAATTTATATTCTGATTCTGAAACAAGTCTTAAATATGTTCTGTATTAAACATCAAATGATAACAGCATACATGAAATGCACATAGTTCGTACCTGATCTACTGTACACATTATTGTTCTGGCTACGGTTCCGGCACTGATGTTACACCACTTGTAGGTCCATGGTTAGGATCTAATGACCTGGTATAGCAGAATATAATGTGAAGAATCTATCACATCACATTTGAACAAATTGAAAGAAATATTAGAATAATAGAATTAAACAAAAGATCTTCTCGTCTTGTATTAATATTGTAGAATTTAGATGATACAATCAGATATAAATATTATAAAATTTCAGTACTTAAGAATTCTGCTCAATCGATACTAAGTTCAACTAGAACTTAGCTATTTATAGACTGTCTTGTCGATACTATTAATATCGACAATACTAGTGTCGATTTTAATAATATCGACACAACTACCTTCGATAGTATCGATGCAATTACTATCGATACTAATAGCATCAAAAAATTCAATACTTGAACAAATTTCAAAACTGAACAAAAACTAAACAAATCACAACAAAATAAACAATATAAACATTATATTGAAAAACAAAACAAACACAATAAACATAACGATCTTCATTCTTGAAACAACAACAATCTTCAATCTTCAATTTAACAATTGAAGCTTGTTGCTATCATAATACCAACATATTTACTTAGGTTGAGTGTGTGTTTATGTAGAGAGAGAGAGAGATAGTAGAGAGAGAATGAATGAATTTGAGGAGAGAGGGCCAAAATTCTGTAAAAAAATGAGGGGGAGAAGTGAAAGAAAGGCTTTTATAGCCCGATCCTTCGTTTGCGCGTACAGGTCGTTCAGTTTTACGAAACGTGTCGTGTTAAATACGAAAATTTAAATCATTTGTTTTCTTTATAAAAATAGGTTTATTCATAACCTTTTAAGTGGCTATTCTAAATAAATATTATATTTATTCTTTTTATGATTATTTTTTATGTTTAAAAACATTTATTTTTGTGATTTCATCAGAAAATGCAACTTACGTGCGTATTCGTACAGAGCGCTAACTATACGAATACGATGTCTGCTTCACCTTCTGACTTGGTTATCTAGTTTCCAGATATCATTTAGAGCGTTAAACTAAACAGATGTATCATGTGAATTGTCACCCACACGAATACGTTGTCGGTCTAATATTTCCATAATGTTATCTAATTGTTGTTTGACGATTGTATCCTCATAGTCGTTTATGAATTTCGTTTTCACTGTACTTGCTCATTTTTTTCCCCGTTCGGTTAACAGTCGGCTGATCCTCGTTATCGGAGGACTTGTGCTACGAGTGTTGTGTTTGGGCTTTCGCAACCATTGTCATTTCATTGGTTTGACCTTTTTATGTTTGTGCTATCACATATGTTGTTTGAATTTACACCTTGTTTCATAGTACGACATATAAATACATATTAGTATCTATATTTGCTAAGCATACATGGTGTACTA
This sequence comes from Mikania micrantha, assembly GCA_009363875.1. Lineage (NCBI taxonomy): Eukaryota > Viridiplantae > Streptophyta > Magnoliopsida > Asterales > Asteraceae > Mikania > Mikania micrantha. The sequence goes on along the minus strand of CM018683.1, from coordinate 43,254,673 downwards.
CCACACTGTCAGCTGAAAGTTTCGTACTGGTTGCCGCAGCTCCTCCAGTGGTGATTGTGGAGTTGGTTAGGTGATCTGGCGCACAAAATTTAAAATGCCATCGAAGAATCTCTAGTTTTACTCTTGGTCTGGTTCAAATAGAGATCAAGTATTAGATTTAGCATAGTTCTAGAGGATTCAGGTTATGTGTTCGTGACCTGGTTAGTAACTAGTCTATACTTCCTCACATTTTCCCCCAAATATATTTCTTTTAATTTTAAAAATCACTTAATATACTCTTTTTTGTTAAAAAACCAAAAGATTGGAACTCAATTGGAATCATGATGAATATGTTTAGTTCTATTTATGAAGATGGTTCAAAAAGCAGTAATGTATATGCATTTGCAAATCGGACCATTTGTAATTAGGGGTGTCATTTGTGTCAGATTGACGGGTTACTGGGTTAACAGGTTGCGGGTTGATGGGTTGAATTTTGCAACCCGAACTCATCCATACATTTATTCGTTTCAAAGTTTTCAACCCAAACCTGACCCGTTTAACCTGTTTATCTAAATAAATTAAACTAATTTACCTATTATAAGTTAGTTGTTGTTTGAATGCACATCAATAATAACGTGCTTAGTAGCTGTGTATGAGTAACAAATAGTTGGTATACTATTGCCTATTGTGAGTATTTTTTTGATTTCTGTTGTGTATTGCGAGTTTGATGATACTAACATGCCCTTTTATATGTTATTAGATTTTTATATGAATAATTGGTTAGGGAAAACTGTTAACACACACATCTTCATTGTTGCAGCAATTACAGATTGGCTTAATGGGTATCTTGCACGAAAAGTATGTGTTTTGTGTTTTGAACTGTAAAAGAAGATTGAGCAAACTTTTGTTTATGAGTTAATTTATCTTGTTGGGTGTGTTTTAGATGAACTTAGGAAATGCCTTGGGTGCATATTCAGATCAAGTGGTTGGTAATAATTAATTTATTTGTATGTTGGGTTGTGTAGATTGGACATTTGTAATAGTTCATCTGTATGATCATCCTATTGAACGTTGCTTGAGAGAGTACGTTGTTACATAAGTGGTAGAATTAGGGTAATCACTTTTTTATTTTACCTTGGTTATTTTGTTTCTTTTAAAAAGTGTTAAAGTTCAACTTATATCTCTGTGATGTATTTCAAATATTATTTTCCCTATTTGGTTATTTAATCAAATATGATTGGAGAAGTGAACAAGAGTTCTTCGAGGGAGAAACAGACTTTCAATTGCTGTGGAAACATAATTTCAAGATTTTGCAAAACATAGAGAATGTTCATCTTCGTTGGCTTGAACTAGTACAAGACATATAAAACACAGGTACCATATGATGTTCCTTTGACTTTAAAAGGTAAATATTATGTAGTTAAATCATGAATTTGTTTGAGTATATCAAAAGCATTGCCTCAATTATAAAAGGTTAAGATTATTTCTTCAATCTAGGGCTATGCGTTGACTTGCAGTGGTGATAAAATGCAGCTCAAAGATAAAGCCGGTCATTCAGAACAATGACTACACATTTGATTGTGTAGGTAAGTAGCACCTCTTGATTGAGTGCAGCAGATTTACTATGAATTTTGGAATTTCAACATTAATCATTGTAACTGGTGGGAAATTTAATCTTGTTATGAAACTCCAGGCTAATATTGGTCATTTGCATTATGATACTTGTATCATCAGCCTTTATGAATAATCTAAAAAAAATGATCATTCAATTTACCAAAAGACCTCACGCAATAATGTTCATTTGAATGTCATTTTGTTTTAACTTCATATATACTTCGTAACCAAAAGCAAATAAGGTTCTTGTAGCAATGATCTATCTTTTTCTTTTTTTGATTGTGACTAATCACTACTTGATGACGTAGGGTATGCCTTGCCTTGTCAATCTTAGCTAGGATGCCTTGCCTTGCCTTGTCTTGCCTTGCCTTTTCTTGCCTTGCCTAACCACTGCCAGATCACCCGTGCCAATCTGGATATTAACAATTCATGTCTGGCCTTGCCAACTTTAGCAAGGTCCAGGAAACTTAGCCCAATAAGCTTTGTCGGGCCCAGGTGGAGTACAACCCATTTTCTCCCCTATAAATAAGACGTGTGCCTCCACAAACAAGGCACACCATTTGCTAGCACCTAAACCCCTGCTAAGCATCTTATCTCATTATCCCTCTCACCCTTGGCCGTTCTTAGCAGGGCTTCGAGTTCCTTGCCTACCTTAGCCAGGATCCTGGTTCTCTTGCCCTTCTGGAACAACATACATTCATCTTCTGTCATGAGAAGACATGAACTAAACCTCCATGATCTCATCCTTGCCAAACTTAGCCAGGCCTTGGTAAACTCCCGGTCTCTAGAATGATCATTACTACCACATATTCTTCCTTGCCAGTCTTGGCAACCACAACCTCCTCATGTTTCATCTTCTATAATTACTTGTTATGTATTATTCATCTTATCATCTTATATAGATTACTATCTTATATATATTACTGACTTGAGCATTGGAGTGTCCTCGGGGATAATCCCCTTGGGCCCTCTAACGTAGATCTTCTATGTTGTTGCAGCTAGGATCCATGCTCGGGATAACAAGGCACAACTTAGCCTGACCCAGATTCGGTTGTAGTAACATTTGGCGCCTACTGTGGGGCAGATTCTTACTAACTTTCTCGAGTAAGACGCTCCCCACTCACTGTTACAGTTCTCCTTTACGGGAGGCAGGGTCTTTGAAAAATGGAAAAAACAAAACAATCCTGAGGAGAATGTACATTGTGAGTCTCCGGTCATAACAGACACGTTCGAGCTACCACCTAAAGGCATAAACGATAACTCCCTTTGCCTACAGGAGTAACTATATAAGAGAGGAATGCCTTCGAGGGGCCCGGGTTCGCCTGGCCTACGAAGAAGATGCCACCATCGCGCTTACTCCACTCGCCCAAAGTACCCTGGAGTGAGGTGCATCTTCTTATGGGAGAGGTACATGCCCCAGCCAGTACCATGTCCTTCACCTCGTCGGGAATGCCCGGGGTCGCAAGGCACGTGATCCCAATTTTTTTTGAAAGCATAACAACCCGAGCCAATCATTTTGTATCCAAACCCTGATGAATCAGGAGGTCCTTTCACTTAATACGTAGTCGTTGCCTGTCACGTAATCATGCTCTGCTGAGAACTTCAAATTTCCCATACCTGATGTACTAAAAAATAAAAAACAAAAATGACCCGATCCATGTCCACAATGGCACAATCCCTGTATTTGGGCGTTTCATGTGTTTAACATGTTTCTCATGTGCTGATATCAAGTAACAGACAAACAATGAATTCATTTAATACTTGAGTTATGTTCTTCCTATATTATATTCAAAATCCAAATCTTCCATACTTCATGTTCTTTTATAGGGTAATAACAGATTTCTAGTGGAGCCAACGTTGGCATCACATTTTATGTTCATGCCATAAATTTGAAAATCTCTCTAGCAAATGTGATATGGTGAACTGAAAGTATCATCATATACACCCGACAGCTTGGATGCCAAACTCCTACATGTATTTATCTTGCATAAAAACCATTTATCACAACTAGTGAGTGATTTAATATATGTTAAAAAATGATTTTGACGACATATGGTTTCAAAAGGTACTATGGTATTAGCCAACCTTTTTTGATTAAGGTGTTAATGCGTAATTACTCCATAGCGAAATTGGTTATGTATAAACTTAATAGTATTTGTTTTCATCATAGAAAAACGTGTGATATGTACACACAAATGAAAGAAACAAAACAAGCTATGTGCTTTGCACATGTTTGAGTTCTTACAAAATGAAGCAAGAATTTAGGAGGGCCGAAATGTCACATCAAGTAATTAATGGTGCTGGTTGGTTAAGTTTCAACATTAAACTAAATCATAAGATATTGGTTTTAGCTCCACTGTTGAAATACATCATGTGATTCACTAAAGAGCTTCTGACAAATCACAGAAAAAAAAAAGCGGTCAAAACCTATGAAGATTCCTGGAGGTTACAAGAAAAAGGAAAAGTATTATATTGTTGCACTTCCTCCAACTTTTATTTTTTCTATTTATAGTCTTGGATTATTTCATAAAATTACCTTGCTTTTGAGATAAGTCTTTTGATAAAAAAGAAATATCACCTTTTGCTGAAGAAGGAAATTGTAATATCCCACATCGGTTGGGAAGGGGAACAAAACCTTCTTTATAAGGAGGTGGATACCTTTCCTATCAAGACGCCTTTTGCCTGGGCGAACAACTCGTCGGGTGAAAACAAAACCGTGAGTTTCTGGATGGGCAACCCATCAGGAGCAAAGCGGACAATATCTTGGTACGGTTGGCCTGGGCTGTTACAGATGGTACTATTACAAACTTGCAGAATCCTTTTTCTAACATTCAACAACACAGTTGTTGTCATGAGTTGTCAAGTCCAACCATTCAGTAAGAATATTTATATGCAGATACTTTTCAGACAATATCTACGAGAGGTATTCTGATGATCACGACTTGGCATTCCAAGTCCAGCTACTCAGCAAGGATACATACATGCACACACTTTTATGAGAATGTGTAGCAAAGAGAGGAGTTAGTGTTCTGTTCAGCAAGGATACAACTCTTAAAAACCTTTAACATAACCTAACTCAACAGCTTCAAGGAAAAACATGCTACAAAATCATCTTATGGCATCGTGAACACAAGGAAATTCAAATACAATCGATTCAGATCACCTTATCCAGCTAAGGACGAATTATCTTTTAGTCTTGAAAAACAGGATCGCTTGGCCACAAGCCAAGTTACCTTGCTTGCCTAGAATATAGGCCAAAGCATGGAGGCTAAACCATACCACCTTGCCTAGAAACCGCCATTGTCACCTTGCTTGCGAAAAGCAAGGTCACCTTACTTTGAAGATGGTCCAGTTATTGTGTTTAGCAAAAGGCCAAGAGGTTAACCCATGCGACCTTGCCTAGAAAGCGTCATGGGCACCTTGCTTGATAAAAGGCCGGGCCACCTTACTTTGAAGATGCTCCAGTTACTGTGCTTAGCAAAAGCCCAAGAGGCTAACTCATGCGACATTGCCTAGAAAGCGTCATGGGCACCTTGCTTGATAAAAGGCTAAGCCACCTTACTTTGAAGATGCTTCAGTTACTGTGTTTAGCAAAAGCCCAGGAGGCTAAGCCATGCCACCTTGCCTGGAAAGCATCATGGGCACCTTGCTTGATAAAAGGCCAGGTCACCTTACTTTGAAGATGCTCAAAAGACCAAGAGGCTAAGCCATGCCACCTTGCCTGGAAAGCGTCATTGGCACCTTGCTTGATAAAAGGCAGGGCCACCTTACTTTGAAGATTCTCAAGTTCCTGTGTAAGAGCCCAAGAGGCTAAGCCATGCCACCTTGCCTGGAAAGCGTCATGAGCACCTTGCTTGATAAAAAGCAGGGCCAGCTTACTTTGAAGAAGCTCAAGTTACTGTGTTTAGTAAGAGCCCAAGAGGCCAAGCCATGCCACCTTTTCCTGGAAAGTGCCATGGGCACCTTGCTGGAGAAAAGGCAAGGTTATCTTACCTTAAAGAAACTCGAGTCATCTTGTTTAGCAAGAGCTCAAGAGGCTAGGCCAAGCCACCATTCATAAAAAAGGCCATAAGCTACCTTGCTACAAAAGTCAAAATCTTCTTACTTTGTAAAGTATCAAGTCATCTTGTTTAACAAGATACCACCGTCACCTTACATGAAAGCAAGGCCACCTTATTCTAAAGGAGCTCAAGTTGTATTTTTTAACAAAAGCTAAAGTCACCTTGCCTAACACAAGGCAAGACTATATTTCCTAGTCACATAGAAGGCAAGATCATACTTCCATCAAATAGATAAAGTCAACTTACTCGCCAAAGAATGCAAGTCACCTTTTACCCTTACCATGAACAAGCACAAACATTCTGCTTAAGTTACCTTGCCTGATTGATGGCAAGGTCTTTTTTTCCTTAAAAGAGGGCAAGTCACCATACCTGCCAAGAGTCTACATCAACATCCAAGTCACCTTGTCTTGCTAGTAGAAAGTTGTCTATTTAGCCAAGGCTTTCTCAGAGATACGCTACATACAAGGTGATGACAAATGGAGGTAACACCTTACCATCCGTGCTAAGCTTACCAAGGCAGGACTGCTAACTGAAGGAAGATATAAGTTCCCCCAAACTAGCTAAGCATAGCAAGGGCACGAGTCGGCTAAATTACATCTTTTACAAGATAGGTAAACCTCTCCATCTTGGCTAAGAGTACCAAGTTAGCATGTCTTAGAGTACTAATGACGTGAGGGGTTGATCCCCAAATCCTGACTAAGCATACCAACTCAGCTTGGCTAAGAGTATTAACCAGAATTTTTATCCTGGCTAAGGCACAATAGGTTCATCCTACTAATAACAACGTCTATCCACAAAGATGACCATATGCCACAACATAACGCAAATACACTCGATGGCAAGGTGCTCTTGCTAAATGAATGGAAAATTTTCCTTCCTTTTAAAAAAGTAGCATGGTCACCTTGCTCAATAAAAGCCAACTTACTACGAAAAAAGCAAGTCATGTTTACCTTTCCTTGCAAAACAAACATGTACTTCGTGTGTAAAACGCGTTCCAGAAAAAAGGGAAATCCACCTTGGTTTTGAAGGATATTAGGCCACATTCTTTAATAAAAGCTCAAGTAATCTTACCTAGAACAAGACAATGATATATTAACTCATAAAATTTTGACATTCCCATTTTGCATGGATGTGAAGAAGATACACATAACTTACGTCTGCCTTGGAATTGTTTCCTACAAACAATTGTTCATAATCTTGATAACTGCCTTGCCACAACATTTCAACTAAGATTGATGATCAGGCAATGACCAATGATCCTACTCATGAGAATTGGGGCAGAAGAACTTCTAGTTCTATACTCCTTCCCTAGCAAAATTTATCAAAATAAACTCATAATGAGTTCAGCCCTACTAATGTTATCTTAGTAGCATTAAACTGGGGGCTAGCATGGTATAGTACCAATAAATTCAAACTGATATGCTAAATTGTATTTAGGATGTTGAATACATTGACAAATATATCACGATATGAAAATAACATCGCCATGACAATACAATTCATCAATGCTTAGTGAGTTTCGGCCTTGTCCTTCTCTTATAAAGGGTGAGCACCTCATAATAAAGTTCCATGGGGTCCGGCTTTGACCTACCCATGTAAAGGTTGAGCACCTGATACAATACTGCTTCGTGGGATCTGGCCTTGACCTACTCACGTAAAATAGCGCGCATAGAAACAAAACTGTCCAAATTAGACGAACTATAGCATAATCAAATGTTTGACATCATCCTTGCTAAAAGGACTAACACCTTGCCTAGTATCACAAGGCTTGCGTTTAAATCAATAAGTGATTGATGATAAGTAAAGTTAAACTTTATATTCGGCTTTACCTTCCTAAGAAGAATACTTAGGAAGCCATGTGAGCAAAACTTTGCACTCAATCTAACGTTATATGTAGTGCTTGAAGCCATGCATATACTTGGAGAAACTTTGTTTAAACTCACTCAAGTAACCTTACATAAAGCATTGCAACCTTGCTTCCCCTTATAAGGAAGCCTTGCCTTTGCCAGGTTGTCTTGCACATTCTTACCTAGGCATGCTTACATAAATTCCACCCAGGCCCCTTGTCTGGTTTTGCCTAGAAAGCCTTGGCCCAACAACCCGGTCCCACCCAGGCAACCCGGTCTTACCTTGAAGTCTTGTTTAAGCACAATAAAAATAATGCTTAAGGCCCTATGTATCCTCATAGCCAAGGATCAATTTACAACTTTTGTAAAGAATAAAAGAAGATAGAATCAATCATGCTTAAGATCAATTATGGTAAAACTCATCTGTTTAAACTTAGAAGCTTTAGATTTGATATATCAAAGCTTGCAAGGATAAAGTTCATCCTTTTAAAACTTAGTATAGTTGAGGCTCCGCAAGAAAAATGGCAAAAACACCAAGGCTAAGAAAAGTATGAGTTGAGTCTAGTTTAATGTAGTTAAAACTACATCACACTAGACTCGTGGGCTAATGACGTAGGGTATGCCTTGCCTTGTCAATCTTAGCTAGGATGCCTTGCCTTGCCTTTCCTTGCCTAACCACTGCCAGATTACCCATGCCAATCGGATATTAACAATTCATGTGCCTTGCCAACTTTAGCAACGTCCGGGAAACTTAGCCCAATAAGCTTGGTCAGGCCCAGGTGGAGCACAACCCATTTTCTCCCATATAAATAAGACGTTTGCCTCCATAACAAAGACACACCATTTGCTAGCACCTAAACCCCTGCTAAGCATCTTATCTCATTATCCCTCTCACCCTTGGCCGTTCTTAGCAGGGCTTCGAGTTCCTTGTCTGCCTTAGCCAGGATCCTGGTTCTCTTGCCCTTCTGGAACAACATACATTCATGTTCTGTCGTGAGATGACATGAACTAAACCTCCATACTCTCATCCTTGCCAAACTTAACCAGGCCTTGGCAAACTCCCGGTCTCTGGAATGATCATTATTACCACGTATTCTTACTTGCCAGTCTCGGTAACCACAACTTCCTCACCTTTCATCTTCCATAATTACTTGTTATATATTATTCATTTTATCATCTTATACAGATTACTATCTTATATAGATTACTGACTTGAGCGTCGGAGTGTCTTCGGGTATAATCCCCTTGGCCCTCTAACGTAGATCTTCTATGTTGTTGCAGCTAGGATCCGTGCTCGGGGTAACAAGGCACGACTTAGCCCGACTCAAGCCCGACCCGGATTCGGTTGTAGTAACATCACTAATTCTATATATTTTTACGCTTATATTTGAGTCTAAATAATTAAGTTTAGAGCCTAAATTATTAGCTAATGTTTATACCTCGCACGTTAATTTGGCCCGGTAAATATGTTATAACTATTCAATGCAACATACTGTAAATATGTTTGTAAATATCATTTGTCGTGCAACACTCCTCTCATCTCTAAATGTGCATGTAAATCGTAGCTGAAATACAATTTTATTGCTAATGTTGCATATATGATATCCAAGACAAATAACATTTTTTTTAGCTTTCCTTAATAATACTTTCATTTATAACATCTTCATTCATTCAATTTATAATGCTTTATTAAAAACGTTATTGCTATATATTTTTAGCTTATGTTGTTGGTATGGAGCTACAATTGCCTTTAATGATATCTTCAATCCACTTTGTTGCCTCCAGTTTTCCTTCAAGTAATTTAAATACACCATTTTTCATTTTTTCATCTATCTATTTTATTTGGCTTATGTCTTTGATTTCTGGGTGTAATCGGACAACTAATCATACCACAGTGGCCGGTCTTGCATCCAACATATTCTTATATAATGTTTAAATATATTGTATCAACAAAATAATTAATAAGAAAAGAATTATGCATACGACTTTTTAATGTTGCTTTCAAAGATTTAATTAAGTACTGTAATATTAGCGCATTTGTTATCATTGTTATACATTATTTACGATTAAATTTATCTAAAATAGACAAAGAGTTCTTGCAACCCAACCCAACCCAACCCAACATGTTCTAGCTCAACCCAGCCTGCACTAAAATGACTAGTTTCATTCTGAACCCAAATTTGACCATCCATATCTTTTAAAAGATACTTTTATAATAATTGTACAAGTAGCATTATTTTCTTATTGTATACATACTAATAAACTTATAACAATGATGACCTTTTCTATTTGCCACAGAATGAGACATTAAATTTCTATTGCATCATGATCCTTCTATTGATTCAGTTTACTATTGACTTACACAACTAGCTATGTTGCTCCTCATCTTCTTCTTGCTTCTTTTGCTAGAGCATTGCTGGTACTACAAGTTTACAACAATATAAGATATTATCTAGAAATCATTCTTCTATTGATTAGTAACACGTAGATGAATTTGCTATACGTAGAATCTGCTATCTTTTCACAAGTTCTGAGCTTGGATTAACCATATGAATGTTTAGTAATATGTCCGTTTATGAATGTTTATTTGTAAAATTTGTTTTATATTTAAAAATTTAAAAATTTTATTTAATTATCAAAATATCTAAATTAAAATTTTAATTTTTTTATCAAAACATTTAAATTGAAAATCTAATTAGTTGGAATATGTTTCTTGTTAAAATTATATTAATTTGAAACTTATATCAATAAAGATTAATTTATGATAATTTAAATTACGATTTTTTTAACTTTTGTTTTATTCAAATATAATTATATTTTTGGTTTTCTGCATCAATTTTTTAACTTTATGTTTATATATTAATTTGAGATAGAAAATATTGACTTTTATTTTTAAATTATATATTTTCATTTGTGTTCTTGAAAAGTTTAAAACCCTATTTATAACCTTTAGGCTTTTTCAGTATTAATTGTAACTTGTAATAGTATCAAATTTTTAATAAATAAAAGATTATGGGAATTTTTTTTATGATTCTTCTTCGAAAAGGTATATGTGTATGAATACATACATACATAAGGTCGTGAACTTTACAAGGTATTGTTCAATACGTTTAGAACAGAACACCTCGGGATCCGAACCCATACATGTACAAAATACGTCTATTTATACTAGTACAAGAGTACACGAAATCTAAAGTACTCGAATACAAAAGAACGCAAAGATGAAAGTACTCGAAATGAAAGTATTCGCGCGTCCGAATACTTTCTCATCCAAATAGTTAAGCTTGATTTTTTCCTGTGTTCCTCTAATCCGTGCTTTACAAACTCCTCCTAAACTAATGAAATCAATCTAGCTCCAAAGTCTTATTATCTTCATCTCCTTTCTTTTCATCATCATCATCATCATCATCATCATCATCATCTTCCTTTTCTTTTTCTTCCTTCTCTTTTTTCATTATCTCCTTTGTCACTAGCATCCTTACCATCATCATCATCTTCATCTTTGGAGATCCTAGACTTCTTCAATTCTTGAACTTCTTTTAGAAAATATAAAATATTCCTTTTTATTCCCTCAATTTGTCTATCTTTTATCTGTATGTCTAGTCTCAAGTGCTTGATCTCCTAATAATTCTATGGAGTCTTGTTCAAGAAGAAAATATTTGGTTTGAAGGAGATCCAGATCAATAGGATGATACCCAGGCACATATTCTGATGATGATCCCATAGGAGACTTTCTTTTATCGATATTTTCTTTGGAGGGAGAAGGAGGGTGTGAGAAGTGAATATGAGTTGGTGATTGGGATGGTGATATGGGATTGACGGAAGATGGTGGTTTTGAGGGTGAAAGAGGTTTTGATTGTGAAGGTGACTTGGTTTTTGTAGGAGATGGTGGTTTCGGTGGTGTTTGGATGTTTTAGGTTGGTGTTTTTGTTTGGGTAGCTGGGCTTGGTGTTTTTGGTGATTGGGTGGCTTCGGTTTGTGTGGTTTGGGTTATTTTGATTCTAGGATCCCTAGGGCGCATGGAGATCATCTTTAACCTCTTCCTAGAAGCAGGTTCGGGCGAAAGAACAAAGTCATCATCTTTATCATTATTTGTGGATGGCTTAGGAGCCTCAACTTCCTTTCTCTTTCTTAGTCCTTATTTTCAAGAGAATTCACTGGGACAAGCTCGCGTTCTTCAGATGAAGAAGAAAATTTGGAGGCAACCACATCATCATATTTTGTTGGCTGAGCCTGACCCACATCATGTTCTTCAGCAACAAAAGCAGTTAAGTTGACAGGATCATCAATGTTAGCATCTAGATCAGAGAAAAGTCTCCCAAACTTCTCCAGAGGCCTATCCCCAACATACATTCTCTTGCTCCTTTTATTTATGACCATGTAAGAAAAGATATCAAAAGTCATCTTCTTTTGTACCAACATCCCAACGGTTGTTACCAAGTTCTAATGCCTCTTGTTAATGATGATCTAAATGAATTGAGGAAACACCACAAACCTTTTTTTCCTTTCGCCTTTGATATTGCCGTACATGTCCTTGAAGACGATGCGTGAAAAATTGAAGTCCATTCCCAATGCTAATGCTACTATACATGAACTCCTATTTGGGTTCAATATGTCATACCCCGTTTTCTCACTAAGAGGCATTGTGTGACCACATGAGCTAGGTATCTCTAGTATGGATAGAGGAGATTTTTTTCAGTTGGGGGTAGCCACACTCATATCCCATTCTCTAGAGGGTAGATTCAACAAGATGATCAGTGAGCTCAGTGGGGTCATATGCTTTATCTCCAAATTGCAGACATTCTCTTATAATTGTTCATATATATATGCACCAGAAGTCCTTGAGTCTTCCCAATCAGACAAATATTACCCCTTGAATCCTTTTCTTCAGTCATTGAGTTCCAGAAGTCATGAATGAAGCAAGAACAGATTGTTGGAGATTCCATGATGGCGTAGGTAATAGGCGACATAATCAAGCTGTGAACCATGGTCTTGAACATCTCGTGCTTCGAAGGTGGATCGCCCAGATAAATAGTCATGTTGTGGTCAGGGACTAAACGTAGTTCAGCCATCTATACAAAAACCATGAAAGAAAATTGGGTCAAATAACAAGTTCATGAAAAATATCACAAGTTACAAAAGTAGAGTAAGTTCACGAAATAAAGGAAGTTCATGAACATTTGGAAGTATTCAAAATTCTTGAAGTACAGAACAAACAGAGTATTTGAAGTTTCAAGAGTATACGAAAATTTAGAGTACTCGAAATCTGAAGTAGTCGAAGCTTAGAGTACATGAAGTTTGGAGTATTCGAAAGCTTAGAGTACACGATGTCTGGAGTTCTCGTAGTTCAAATATCTTGAACTTTATTTTGTTCATAATTTGCTAAATTTTGCTCCTTTGAGATTGATTTTTATCTAGTTTGGATCGGAATTCAAAAACGATTAACATATTCAAAAATCGTTTTCTTATTCGTACTGGTTTGGAAGATTCTTACGATTAAGTGAAGTTTGCGAACATGAAAGTATTCGAAATTGTGCAAATTGAAATTTCTTAAGTTTTATATGTCAAATCTTGTTCAATTTTCATACCTATGCTCGTTTTTGTTAGATCTATCGATTGATCTATGTAGATTTTTTATAAAAGTTTGAAAGGAAGTCTTAGTCTCAGAGAATCTTTAGGAATACACGAAGCAGAGGTGTTTGAAATGAGAAGGTACACGGGCTATTTATATGCCTTGGAAAGTACTTGCCGAGTACTTATCATTTCGAGTACTTTCACTTCGGGTACTCGAATTTTCGATTACTTTTCCCTTCGATTACTTTTGCATTTCGAGATTTTTTCTGAAAAAACTTAATAAAATAAAATAAAATACAATAAAATATGATAAGATAAGATAAAATAAAATTTCGAGAAATTCAAAAAAAAAAGGTTAAGGTAGTTCAATTTTGTGGGATCAAATCTCCCTAAAGAAATTCATTTATTTCAAAACAATTATCTCAATGTACAATTTTGAGATAACAAATTGATTCAGCACCTTTGGAGTAGTAACTTTAGATTTTTTAACCAGTTTAGGCATCTGAACTTTTTTTGCTTGAAAAACTTTTGATTTTGCTTTACTTCATTTTTTCTAAAACCACACAATTTATTATTTGCTTTCGGATGATTCAAAATCTTTGGTCTTTCAACTTTCCTTGAATTAGAACAAACCTTGAACCTCTGAGTAACTTTTTGATTTTTACCATGGTAAAAATCTTTTGGCCGATGAATACAATTTCGTGCAATGTGACCTGCTTGCCACATGCAAAGCAGGTCTACTTCTTTCCATATGTAGCATAGATTGGACTGTTCAATCTATATGTTGATCATTTAAAGTAACGTGATCTATCATTTCTAAAGTGATTATGATTCACAAAACCATGGCACCTTCTCTTTGGACATTGATGCGGATAGTATGGTGTACTTTTTATACTCAGATCTGATTTAATACTCCCAGAAGCATGAATCTGAAAAATACCAGGGATAAATTTCGAAATATTCACTTTACTTCAGTGTCCTCCACTTCTTCAGCAATTGTCTTAGAAACATTCGTAACATTCACATCTTTACCCATAGAATCAGTTACATTTATTGAAACTGTTTCAACATTTTCAGAAGCAATCTTAGTACCAATCATCGTTTGTTCCTCCCTTTCTTTTTGCTCGTCATAAATTTTAAAAACATTCATATGACCAACAATAGGAGCTCCTTTTTTTTTTTTACAGATGATGAAACAAAGGCCCCATATTTTAAATCCTTTTCTGCATTCATTTCTTTTTTTAGTGAGAGGCATGCTTGTGTAATTGTCATTAAACGGAGGAGACGCTGCATTATAACCCAAACCCTTTTGTTTATCTCTATGTAGTTGGTGATCTAGTAAGTTTTTCACAACCTGACTAGACGATTCAAACTTCTTGAAGCTAAACTATGCATCATTGTATTAAGCTTTTAACTGTTGTATCTCATTAGAAAGCTCTTGAATATTATCCTTTGCATCTTTATGGTCATAACTTCTCATACTTATATCATATTGTAATCGTGAAATATATTTCTTTTGAGCTTCTAACTTTTCCTTTAAAGCCTTTTCACTTGTAACAAGAGTACTTTTAGATCTCTTCAAGTCTTGCCAATCTTCCAACAATTCAGTGTACTGTGATTTATAAAAGGTCACTTTATCTTTACAAGATTGACAACATAAGTTCTCATTATCATTAGACAAGGATAATTGACAAAATTTGAAAATCCATTTGAAATGAAAACATTTTAACCAGAAAATACTGAGCGAGAACACAAAGGTTTGATCTGAGAACTATGAATATTTTCCAAGAACTATAAAATTGAGCCAAGAACTACAGTTGCCAAGAACGAATTTTTTTTGCCGAGAACTACAATACCGAATTAATAACCAACAACTACATGTTTAGAAGAAGTAAATAGCCGATCTAAAGGAATTTTGTCCTATATGCCAAGAATTGACTAGTTTTAGCCGAGAACCCTTGATATAGTGTGGAGAATTAATTATGTAACTCAAAGGTCGAGAGCTGTCAACTATTATATATAGCAAACTGAGAACTATTTAAGATTTTGTGCGAAACTTTGCCGAAAATCAAAGGATTATTCTCAAGTGCTCTACCGGGAATCCAATTAATCCAATCTCAGATTTTGTTTTCAACAGGCAATCTGCAATTTTAGAAAACACACACTGAATACGCACCAATCGATCAAATTCCAATATTTCAATTTGTTCTTCAAGTTCTTCAACTGTTCTTTGAAAAATAATAATTTTCAACCCAAAATATAATCAAACTGCAAAATATCTTATCTCAATCTCGTTGAAATTTTTCGGTAAGAGCGTCAAGCTCTAATACCACTTGTTGGTCCCGATTTCACCTAGTCGGATCTATAAATCGAAACTCCAACAAAAGAACCACTTCGGGATGGGCGGAATCCAAACCGAAGATCAATCAAATAGAAATTTGTAGATGATTAAAAGATAATTATCAATCAATTGCACATGATTATCATGAAACAAATGAAACCATCTAGTACAGTGAAGATTAACCAAAGTGAAAACAATAATCTCTCTTTCTCTCTCTAGTTCTCAACAAGTATATCCAAGTCTTGCTTTAAGAAACAATATAAAAACTATTTATACTCATACAAAGACATAACCCTACGGTCCAAACACAAAACCGAGAACTACCAACGAGATCTTTGAAATCCCATCCGAGAAACGAAAACCAACTGTGAATTCATTCATCTGCCGAGAACACCAATATTACCGATAACGATTTTGTCAACTGAGAACCTCCAATGATTGCGTAAGTCTCAAATCTAGGTCCTTACAAATACATTGTTAGTAGAACCGAAAGCTTGACCAAGAAATGGATTAGTCAATTTAATCTAACGAAGCCAAGTAAACCATGTTTCAGTCTATCACATTTGTCAAATCAATTGTTATTTATATATAAACATCTACTATGTGCTCTTTCACCATGTCAAATCAAAGAAACTGATCATCATTCTTACAATAAGTTATGTAAACCATCACTAATTCAAAACCCTTCAACAAAGTAAATCAATTAAATAAAAATCCTAAAAATGAGCACATTACCCATAAAAAAATTCTGATTTTAAACTTCCCTAATACTCCAAATAGTAGTCACCAAATCAAAACACTTTTGTATAACCTTAATAAAATAAAAAAAAAATAAAAAATATATTAACACAATAAACTGTGACAATTGTAGTTGAGAATTACGTTATCAATGCCAAGAGCACATGTGGTCGTTCTAGAAATCCACGATGATTTGATGATTGTAATTATTACAGGTTGATAGTATGTGAGAAATGGTGAACGTGGGCGAAAACCGTGCGCAAAACGGAGTTACGGATTGTCCGGAATTGCGAAACCAAGATAAAAATCAAAAAGTTGACGAAATTGACCTGGGCGATACGCTTTGGGCCACACGCCCAGCTGGAGCGGTGCGCCCGGCGGCCCTTGAGTCGGCAAAATGAGATTAAACGGATCAGAACGTATGGGGATTGAACACTTCTTCATTTTCTCGATTGTGCTTCAACTCCAGACGCACAAAATCATATTTTCATTATCCAAACTCCATTTTGAAGCCTTCTAATCGCGTGGATCGCACGAGGGATCGTATCTACAAGTCCTGATCGTTGTTCTACGCACAGAAATCCGTCAGATTAGGTAATGGTTCGTTTTAACCTTCTAGCTTGATAATGATTGATTTGATCTTGATTTTTGAACGTAATGATATAGTTAGGGTTGTTGATTATTGCCTAGATGATGGCTCAGATTGATTATAAACGAAGAACACGATGTTTTAACGGGTAAATCCTTGTTTTGATCCGTTGTAATGCCCGATTTGCATGAAATCATACCCATGATTACAATGGTTTAAACCATTTGATTATGACAATGTAGGTGATTAGTTTGATTAATCTTTGAAATGCAAGGTTAAATTCAAGTGTTTCAAAATCACAATCATTAACATACTTATTGGAACGATTATATGATGTTTATGATAACTGTCAGATTAGTATGTTAAACATGGTTATTAAACCTATTCTAATGCTACATTGTGATATTTCATGATATTTGGGTAATCAATAACAAAGATTGATCATTCTTAAGCCATTAATCTGTCTAGAAACTGTTTTAGCATTATAATCAACAACAATAATTATTTGAATCCGAGATTATTTTGATTAATCAAGTGTGTAATCAACCTTGTAATAGGAACCTAATTTAGTGTAGGTTTCTACATTATCATACATTGTATGATATGACATTAAACTAATTAATTAAATACTTAACACCAGTTTGATGACTGTTAAGACAATGTCTTTGACATTGGACATTCAGAAAGATCTAATCAGTAAGTTAAAACATAGATAACTAATTTAATATGAACGAATACAGATTTAGCTACCACTACTATTCTGCGTGTGATTTTACCACTCTCCTGACTTCAGGTGAGTTTCGTACAACCCCTTTTCTTTTTAATGTTTTATAGACATCGGGGTCTTACTGTGGAACTTTTCTTTAACATATAATATGTATCACTGTTATCTGCGTGATTTCATGTGATTGTTGAGAACTTGTGGATTTCATGGGATTTTGCCAAGAGAATAGAACACTATCACAGAACTTAAAAGTCCTCATTTTTGAACTGTATCTAGTGAACCCATGTGGGGCCGAACGGGGAACAATGATAGTACTATCGGCTGACAACCCATTTGCTAGGAGTCTGCAACTCTTCTTGTTGTTAATCTTTGTTACCTGTTTTTAGACTTCTTAATGTTGTGATAGACATTAAGACAATGAGGCATTAAGATGTTACCGACGGGTAGTATCTTATAGAATTGAACGTTTGAAAGGAACTAGATACAGGTCCCATGGTTATCTTGAACTGAACATTTTGAGAACTTGTATAACATATCATATCATATTGTTGAACATGAACTTTAGAACTCACTAGCTTTGTGCTGACGTTTAAAATCTAAACATTTTTGCAGGAAGACAGTGACCCTCGGGTGAGGATGCACTTCATATGTTTGTAATTAAATAAATCAGATGATGTAATAAACTTAGTTATATATTGTCGTGATGATTGTAATGACGAACCTTGTAATGTAATTGCTTTAAGTTAATCTCTGTGTTGTGATACTAATCAAGTAAGTCACACCTCATCTCTGAGACATCACCACTATGCTTCCGCAACCTTCTCAAAAAAATGAATGACATCATCTCAGGTGACGAGAGGTAGGGTGTGACAGGGTGGTATCAGAGCCACAGGTTATAGAGAATTAGGCTGACTTAGAGACCTAGATTATAACCATAGGCTCGAATAGTGACACAGAGACCACCGAACATAACTAATGAACAAAACTTGTTTTGAATTAAGCCAGGATAATCAGGTGGTACGAATTCCAGTTATGACTGGTCAGCATAACTGAAATTCGCAACACGTGTGCGTTCTAGTTTGATTTAATTCAAGCAGAACATTAATAATTATAAGGACGAGTAGTGCTTTGAGATCGGAAGAGACATCATATCATGGTTATGTTGAATATTATTATTCAATATTTATTTCATGGTACTGATCAGAGATTTTCATGCGTGATAATTGATGATACGCCTAGCTCTAGTTTGAGCTCAGATTTCGATTCATCGGAAGCATCGTTGGCTACTTCCCAGTCTGTACCACTGGTACCAGCTGCGTTATCATTACATGCACTATTTGCTTCACCCAAACTTTATAAAGCACCGAGTGTGGATGCTTTTTTAGGGAGGAGGCAGAGTTCTTCACCCCAGAGGATTCCGGTATGTGATGGACTTCGACACATGTGAGGTCAAGCTCGCAAGACTACGGGTCTTTCCCCACGATGACAGCTGGCACCGAGGGATGTGCTTAACACTATTCATGAGTTGAGAGAATTCTCCCACCAGGAGGAGTTACGAACACAGCTTTACCAGGCTAGCTAGGATCTACAGAGTATACACCATTAGATACAGCAGTTTCGTATTACCGTATTAGAGATACTTACGTCCTACCTGACTCTTATGAAGCAGGTGAATGCTCTAGATACGGTATCATCTTTGAATACCTTGTGTGTGAATGTATGAACTATATATTAATATCAAACTTGTATGAACTATAACTAGATAATAAAAGAGAACTATGTGAGAACATTACTATATGAGAACATGAGAACATTTATGTACGAGAACATTTCTATTGCCGGTGTGGCAACGTATTAAAGACTTGAAGGCGAACATTTTTGTGTGAGAACATTTCGGTGTGAGAACTTATCAGTGTTCTGTATGATAACATATCAAAAACATGTGTAACAACATATCTATATCACAGTACTGTGAGCTGTGTAATATTTTAACATGTTTTTGAAGTTATAGGACTGAGTATAACTATGAACATTTGTGTGATCTTTTTGTACTGAAAACATGTCTGAACTATATCAATGTACTTATACTATATTTATTGTAATCACATTTCAACATGAATTTTCAATATCAATGAATATGGTTGAAATTATGTGATTCAAAGGGTTATATCTTTAATGTTCTTGAACTGATCCGAGTTATCGGCATGTGAGCAGAACAATGGCTCCAAACGTGGTTGACCAGCCAAGAACACTGCCAAGAACATTACTAACCCTGAAATGAATCAGGTTCCACCTGTGAACGTAGAATCAAATCCGAATCCACGTGTCAATCCGGAAATGAACAGGGCTATACCTGTGAATGTTGAAACGAATACGGTTCCACCTACGGCTGCTAGTGGATCTGAACTAAATGAAGAAACGATAGCTCGAATTGTAAGTGAGCAGCTGGTGGCAGTTATTCCAGGTATGTTGGCTCAATACCAGCATAACATAGCTTCTAGCTCACGTAGAAGCCATATAGAGTGCAACATTACTGACAGGAGAACATAAACTTATACTACCACCAGTAGGAACATAATAGTTTTAGATTCTCCACCACATGGATGTACATACAAACTTTGAAACTTATAATCCTCCAGACTTTACTAGCATGGAAGGAGCTGAGTGGTTGTTAAAATGGATCAAAGAGATGGAAACAAAACTTCAAATCAGTAAGTGCTTAGAAGAGCACAAAGTAAATACGCTACTTGTTCTCTTTAGGACTCAGCTTTGATATGGTGGAATGCCCAAGTAAGATTATTGGGTACGGTCACTGTTGATGTAATGGGCTGGAAGGAGTTTAAAACCCTGATTATTTCAAAATATTGCCCAGCCACCGAAATCATGAAACTACAAGAAGAGTTCTTGAATCTTTCAATGGAGGGTGCAAAGTGTTGGAAATATACGGAACGATTTCATGAACTCACATGTCTATTTCCTGACATGTTTCCTACTGAGCTAGTCTTAGTAGAAAAGTATATTCAAGGTTTGGTTCCTCAAATTCAAGAAATGGTAGCTGCTGCAAAAATTACAACTTTAGAATATACCATTATCTTAGCCAATAGATTTACTGATGAGGCAATAAGAAATGGTACCCTAACAATGATAGATGAGGAAAGTTCTAGCGGTACTAAGATCAAGCCACCTAGTAACAAGAGGAACAAAAAGGAAGAGGTTTCAGAAAAAAAAAAACCAAAGCTCCGGCTGAGACTAGCCAGAGCAAACCAATTGTGAAAAAGTAAGGTGCGGCTCTTCCGGAAAGGAAAGGATATACTGGGCAGGCGCCCAAATGTAACAAGTGTCCTTATCATCACACAGGACCATGTCCTGAATGTACAAACTGTAATCGAGTCGGACACTATACCAAATACTGTAACTTTCTGCTCGTCAACCCAACCAAGCACCACGACAAACCACTCACGTTAACCGGACGTGCTTCAAGTGTGGAAGTCCCGACCATTTTGTGAGAAACTGTCCCAACAATAACACAATACAAGGCAACCAAAGCTAAAGAAAGAACCTTTTAAATAAGTATGAACAAAGCCAATCAGGATGTGAACATTTCTGGTACGTTTCTTCTCAACATAACAACCTGCATGTGTATTTTATATACTGGGATAGATAAGAATCTTACTTCCCTAGAATGATCATTTTAATTGCATTACCTGCTACATACTTAGATAAACCAAGTGCCATTGAATTTGTTAATGGTAAATTGATAAAAGGTCCTTACCTCCTAATACTATCTAAAATGTGAGAACTTTCAGGTTAACTATATAAATTTTAGATATAGGCTTTATCAAACTTAACGTATCACTTTGAGGAATATTGTTCCTTTTTGTAAAGAAAAAGGATAGTACTTACATAATAAGTATCAACTATAGGGAACTTAATCAATTGGCAATCAAAAACCGTTATCCATTGCCATAAATAGATGATCTGTTTCATCAATTACAAGGAACTACTTGTTTTTCAAAATCGATTTAAGATCCGGATATCATCAGTTACAAATTCATGATGATGATGTTCCTAAAACTGCTTTTAGAACTTGATACAGACATTACTAACTTTTGGTAATGCAGTTTGGATTAACAAATGCACCTACAGTTTTCATGGATCTGATGAATCAAGTTTGTAATTATTTAGATAAGTTTGTGATTATGTTTATTGATGATATTCTCATTTATTCTCGGAACCAATAAGGACATGCTCAACACCTGAAATTGATCTTAGAACTTTTGTCACGTGAGAAGCTTTATGCCATATCCTCCAAGTGTGAGTTTTGGTTACGAGAAATTCAATTCCTTGGGCATATAGTGAATGAGAACGGTATTTAAGTGGATCTTAGTAAGATCGAAGCTATGAAACAATGGGAAACACCACGAACCCCAACTAAAATACGTCAATTCTTAGGGCTGGTAGGTTGTTATAGTCGATTCATCAAGAACTTTTCAAAAAAAATAATAAAAAAATAGCCTTGCCACTGACCACATTGACACAAAAAAATCAACTGTTTATATGGGGTTCTCAACAGGAGGAGGCATTCCAACTGTTGAAACACAAACTCTGCAATGCACCTATTTTGGCATTACCAGAAGGTACAGATAATTTCACAGTATACTGTGATACTTCTTGTCAAGGTCTTGGGTTTGTGTTAATACAGAAAGATAAAGTAATTGCTTACGCTTCTCGACAACTGAAAATACATGAGAAGACTATACCACTCATGATCTAGAACTTGGTGCAGTGATGTTTACACTTAAGATTTGGAGACACTATCTATATGGAACCAAGTGTATCATATACATTGATCACAAAAGTCTCCAGCAAATTCTAGATCAGAAAATGTTGAACATCCGACAAAGGTGGTGGGTAGAACTTCTAAACGACTATGACTGTGAAATTTGTTATCACGCGGGAAAAGAGAATGTCGTAGCCGATGCCTTGAGTCGCAAGGAACGAGTCAAACCTTTAAGTGTGAAAGCGTTAGGGATGACTATTCAAACCAGTCTAATTCCTCAAATTAAAGAAGCTCAGCAACAAGCTTTACAAGCAACAAACTATTCTGCTCAGGAACTAGGGGGATTAGATAAGAAACTCGAAACTAAGACCGATGGAATTTTGTATTTCAAAAGCCGAATTTGAGTTCCTTTATTCGGTAACTTTAGAACAATTATCTTGGATGAGGCGCACAAATCTAGGTATTCTATTCATCCAGGCGCTGATAAAATGTATAAAGATCTTAAAGATTTTTACTGGTGGCCTGGAATGAAGAAACACATAGCAGAATACGTGGATTGATGATTAAAATGTCTCAAAGTCAAGGCTGAACATCAACGACCTTCTGGGTTACTACAACAACCTGAGATTCCCATGTGGAAATGAGATCAGATATCTATGAATTTTATCACTAAACTACCCAGAACATCACGTAATCATGACTCTATATGGGTTATCGTTGATCGCCTTACTAAATCTGCGCATTTCTTCCCCATCCGAGAAGATTATTCCATGGATCGACTTGCTAAACTCTATGTTAAAGAGACTGTTTCTCGACATGGAATACCAATCTCTATCATTTCTAACAGAGATAGTCGATTTATGTCACGATTTTGGAAAACTCTTCAGAATGCTTTGGGCACACAAATCAATATAAGCACAGCTTATCATCCACAAACAAACGGGCAGATTGAACGAACGAATCAAACTCTTGAAGACATGCTCAGAAGCTGTGTGATTGATTTTGGAGGTAGCTGGGATATTCATCTTCCACTTGTTGAATTCTTGTACAATAACAGCTACGATACAAGTATTCAATGCGCTCCATTTAAAACACTTTATGGACGCAAGTGTAGATCACCTATCTGTTAGTCAGAGGTAGGTGAAAGTCAGATCATAGGCCCATAATTCAATCAAGAAACAATTGATAAGATCGCACTCATTCAAGAACGAATTAAAGCTGCTCGCAATCGTCAAAAGAGTTATGCTGATTATCGTCATAGACCTCTAAAATTCCAAATAGGTGATAGAGTAATGTTGAAAGTTTCACCTTGGAAGGGCATTTTCAGATTTGGAAAGAGAGGTAAGCTTTTACCAAGATTTGTAGGGCCATTCAAAATTCTTGAATGAATTGGATCAGTAGCCTACATACTTGAGTTACCTCTTGAACTCAATAATATTCATGATGTCTTTCATGTATCAAATCTGAAAAAGCGCCTAGCTGACGAATCATTGATCGTACCTTTCGAAGAGATTCAAATTGATGAAAAACTTCAGTTCAGTGAAGAACCCGTAGAGGTGATGGATCGAGAAACAAAATTGTTGAAACGTAATCGCATACCAATTGTTAAAGTTCGATGGAACTCACAACGTGGATCTGAGTATACGTGGGAACGTGAAGATCGGATGAATGCAAAGTACCCATGATAAGAATTGAACACATACACAATCACAATATAGTATGAATCTACACACAATTAGGGGAATTAACTTGTATTGATTGAAATTGAAGGATTACAGAGAATGGAAATGAAATTGGAACAATTAAATCATCAGATGATGATCCCAGGGTAAAACCCTTCTCAATGCACCAACAGGAGCCTAGCCAATACTGCTTTCTAAATAATTTCCTTCCTACCTCAACTCACAAGCCTCACCACTATTTATAATCCACTAACACACACTAGATATTAAAATTACCAAATCACCCATATCTAGAACCTACCATAACTACAAATTAATATTAACATATTAACATAACTAAGATCTCTATCATTACTCCCCCTTATTTAAAAGTCTTGTCCTCAAGACTTAGGAGTTAACTATGAAACGTGCTTTGCTCCAATTATCTTTCCTTCCAGACATTTGTGAGCCGGCCCGTATCTGTTTCCCCAACGCAAACAAATTCTTTTCTTCTTACGTCCTTTCCAATCCAAACGTAAAAGATATCGTGCTCCTCGATCTCGGGGCTGAACAGAGCCTGCCTCCCCTGACATCAACGATCCCAATTTGGAAGGAAAGTTGCGAGACGTATCCGAACGGAAAATAATATTCCAATCATTGGCTTTAAAAGAAAAATTTGGTGTGGAATCTGCTTGGCCTAACATAGGAAGTCCATCATCATACAAAAGCCCATCACGATTCTAGTATCGACAACGAGCTAATGGTACCTTACCGTCGGCAGAATAAGGGTGCACGGTATCCTCTCCTTCATCGAGATAATCAGGAATCAAATCCGATTGTTGGATCGTAGCTACTTGCTCAGAAGGAGTATGAAGTTCGAAACTACCAATCATTACCAGCTGATCGTCGACGACATGGATTGGATCATCGTGAATCGAATCCTGCTCAGAAGAAGCAGGACGCGTGAAACAACTGAATCACTGCAGTAGCTTCGATTGGAGCTCCGATTACTCTTGATGTTTCCTCTAAGCGAGGACGATTTTCTTGAATTTAGCTTATTCTCACGTTCGACTTCCAAGGATTGCAACGTGGTTTTGATTTCGTTGACCTCTGATTGCAATTGACAAATCTGTTGATCATGAACCTCTAGTCGATCGTAAGTATGACGAATTTCTAAAATCGGAAACGATGTGGAAGACGGGGAATGACTGATGTCCGGTAGATCAAGGGCAGGTCGGACCATTGATAAGAATTGAACACATACATAATCACAATATAGTATGAATCAACACACAATTAGGGGAATTAACTTGTATTGATTGAAATTGAAGGATTACAGAGAATGGGAATGAAATTGGAACAATTAAATCATCAGATGATGATCCCAGGGTAAAACCCTTCTCACTGCACCAGCAGGAGCCTAGCCAATACTTCTTTCTAAATAATTTCCTTCCCACCTCAATTCACAAGCCTCACCACTATTTATAATCCACTAACACACACTAGATATTAAAATTACCAAATCACCCATATCTAGAACCTACCATAACTACAAATTAATACTAACATATTAATATAACTCAGATCTCTAGCAACCCACATCTATTTTCATAAACGATTGTCATCGAGTAAATCTTCACAAAATTTCGGGACGAAATTTCTATAACAGGAGGAGACTATAACAATTGTAGTCGAGAATTACGTCATCAATGACTTGAGCACACGTGGTCGTTCTAGAAATCCACTATGATTTGATGATTGTAATTATTATAGGTTGATAGCATGCGAGAAATGGTGAACATGGGGCGATGCGCCCGGAGGCCTTTGAGTCGGAAAAATGAGATTAAATGGATCAGAACGCATGGGGATTGAACACTTCTTCATTTTCTCGATTGTTCTTCAACTCCAGACGCACAAAACCATATTTTCATCATCCAAACTCCATTTTGAAGCCTTATAATCGCGTGGATCGCACCAGGGATCGTATCTACAAGCCCTGATTGTTGTTCTACGCGCAGAAATCCGTCAAATTAGGTAACGGTTCGTTTTAACCTTCTAGCTTGATAATGATTGATTAGATCTTGATATTTGAACGTAATGATATAGTTAGGGTTGTTGATTATTGCCTAGATGATGGCTAGGATTGATTATAAACGAAGAACACGATGTTTTAACGGGTAAATCCTTGTTTTGATCCGTTGTAATGCCTGATTTGCATGAAATCATACCCATGATTATAATGGTTTAAACCATTTGATTATGACAATGTAGGTGATTAGTTTGATTAATCTTTGAAATGCAAGGTTAAATCCATGTGTTTCAAACTAATCACAATCATTAACATACTTATTGGAATGATTATCTGATGTTTATGATAACAGTCAGATTAGTATGTTAAACATGGTAATTAAACCTATTCTAATGCTACATTGTGATATATCATGATATTTGGGTAATCAATAACAAGGATTGATCATTATTAAGGCATTAAACTGTCTAAAACTGTTTTAGCTTTATAATCAACAACAATAATTATTTGAATCCGAGATTATTTTGATTAATCAAGTGTGTCATCAACCTTGTAATAGGAACCTAATTCAGTGTAGGTTCCTACATTATGATACATTGTATGATATGACATTAAACTAATTAATTAAATACTTAATATCAGTTTGATGACTGTTAAGACAATGTCTTTGACATTGGACGTTCAGAAAGATCTAATCAGTAAGTTAAAACATAAATAACTAATTTAACGTGATTTGGTGGGTGTTCCATAAGATTTATGGGTGTTTCATAAGATTTAACTATCTTAAACATTATTAGGTGGTTGTTTTAATAAATACTTGATTTAAAATATAACATATGGTGGTGTTAACAAATTTATCTAAGTAGTCAAAATTAGTTAGAATTAACTGTTAATGGAGGGACTAGTTATGCAAATAGCTGAAACTTGAATTAAAGGGGGGTCATATGGAATTGGGGCTGGTCAAAATTGGTCATAAGACCATTCCCTTGGTGGTGTTGACATGCAAAAGGGAGACCAAGGAGAAAAACCCAGAAATTCCAAAGAATGACCAAATTGGTAATATATCCATGATCTAATCTTGAATGCAAGCTTGGATTAGAGTTCTTCTTGCATCAAACTACATCTAGGTAAGATTTTGGGTGATTTGGTTGTAAATTTAGTGGGTCACCATTGGGGGTGTGGGTTTGATGGGTAAAACTCTCAAATTTGGTGTTTTGAGGGTGTCAAATGTTTTTAATGATGTTGATAATCAAGTATGAACAACTTTTGATTGTTTTTCTTTCATGATTGATATGCTATGAAAATGGGGGATTGGGGTTTTCATGGAGTTTATGGATATGGTGTTAAAGTAAGTGTTTAAAGGTTGGTATTTGATGATTATCACTATATAGCTATAGTTTGTGGTGAAAATGATGAAATTGATCATTTATAAACAAAATAATGGAGTTACATAGATGTGTTAATGATGAATGATCATTAGCACATGAACTTGTGCATACATGGTGTTTGATGAAATGCCAAGTAGGGTATTTAACTTAAAATTGGTTTAAAACCAATGGTGACATGAAGTATGTGGGTGTATAACATCAACAAGGGTGAATTGATATGGTTAAGGGTCAATTGGAAGCAAATTAGATTGAAAATGGTGACATTGGGGTGAATGGGTGTATTTTGACAAGTTGTAGTCAAACTTTATATTAAACCTATTAGTTGTGATAATAGAAATTTATAGTGAAGGTGTGGGTGGAACCAAACGACCTGGGAAGGAAATTATTATAGAGGATAGCTCGTTGGATCAAGGTAAGTCACCCAAATCCTTTACTTGTTGCGTGCAATGGTGTTATGCATGCATGAATGTTATAGTAAAAGATTTGACTTTTGGGTGAATTGGTGGTTGTGATATTGTTGTTTGGAAATAATAGGGAATAAGTGTTATATTGCTTAACTTATTGTTGATTTGGTGTTTATTTGACTATTATGATTAGAATTGGTGTCTAATTGTATGTGTGATGAATGCATGAAAAGAGTTCTCAAGGTGTGTGAATCTTTAATTGAGTTTTACTTAAATTGGTATTTTGAATCACAAGTGGTGTGATCATGGCATTGGATCATTCACATGGTGTGTGAAAATCCTTTGTTTAGTGTAGTCAAGTTAGTAAAACACAGGTGGTGTGGTTTACATAACTTGAGAAATCTTGTGGAATAATATTTCAATGGTGTTTTGGGTACAAACGACTCGTTAGTAAATCGTTTGGCATTATAACCTTGATGGTTATAAATTGGTGAATTAAGGTGTTTAGTATGTTTATATGGTGTTATATAATGTTTATGGGTGTATTGGAACGGTCGGAAATGAGCGGAATGGGTCGAGATGGCGCAAAACATCAAAAATGGTCGTGCAAGGGGTGCCGGCATATCATACGCCAGTGGATACGCCAACCATTATGCCAGTTCCAGATACTCTCTGTGATACGACGACCAATACGCCAACCAATACGCCGAGTGCTACTTTTGACCAAAATTGACTATTTTGGTCATGTAAGCTCGGGTGGGCGGGCATGGTGATCTTACTTAGTTCTAACGAAGTAACGGTGTCTTAATTATGGTGTTTTCAAGTGAATGGAAGGGGTAAAAGCGGTTGTGATCGGATTGCTATGCAAGGACTCGGATCAAACATGTTTTGGGGGTTTAATCTTTGTTGGTTTCAAACAAAGTTTTTGTGAATAACTTTAAATGTAATTTGGTTGTTGAATGTTTGTCTAATTTCAAATATTTTGTAAAGTCTTTGTAAAGTGGGGTGTTCAAGTGTTTAATACACTTGTTTGTTTGAAAAATCTGGGACCTAAACTCTGTTGTTGTTTAAAAAACATGTGTCAAACGTGGGTGGATTTAGGGGCTTACAAGTGAACCCATGTGGGGCCGAACGGGGAACAATGATAGTACTATCGGCTGACAACCCATTTGCTAGGAGTCTGCAACTCCCCTTGCTGTAAATGTTTATTATCTATTTTAGACTTCTTAATGTTGTGATAGACATTAAGATAATGAGGCATTAAGATGTTACCGACGGGTAGTATCTTATATAATAGAACGTCCGAAAGGAACCAGATACAGGTCCCATGGTTATCTTGAACTGAACATTTTGAGAACTTGTATAACATATCATATTGTTGAACATGAACTTTACGAACTCACCAGCTTTGTGCTGACGTTTTAAATCTAAACATTTTTGCAGGAAGACAGTGACCCTCGGGTGAGGATGCACTTCATATGTTTGTAATTAAATAAATCATATGATGTAATAAACTTAGTTATATATTGTCGTGATGATTGTAATGACGAACCTTGTAATGTAATTACTTTAAGTTAATCTGTGTGTTGTGATACTGGATCAAGTAAGTCACAACTTATCTCTGAGACATCACCACTATGCTTCCGCAACCTTCTCAGGACAGTGAATGACATCATCTCAGGTGACGAGAGGTGGGGGTGTAACATAAACTAATAATCAAAGTTTAGATGGAAACAAAACAAGTGAAAGGAAAACAAATAAATTGTTAATAATATATATTTTTGTATTAAACTGATACGATATATGTATACATGCATAAATACACTCATGCATAAGATGTATTTATATTTTAAACTTTGATTATGAATAAAATTCATAATAATAGTAGTTCTTTTGAATTATGTAAGATGTGTTAAATCTACAAAGTTTTATGTTTAAAAGTATGGAATAATACATTTTTTCAAAACTCTAGACATAAAACAATAAAACTGAAAAATTGGAGGGGATGGTAATGTAAGTTTTAAACCTTGTTATAATTAAGAAAGACTTTAAAAATGAAATGAATAATACTAATACTTGAGGGACCAAACCTGACAAAAGCCAGAAGTTTCTTTCTTTCACCCTCGCCCGTTTTTCTCTCTAGATGAATAGATGATCCGAATCCGTTTCACGACCCAACTAGCTTCCAGCACATTCTAGTGAGGTACACGTTCAATTAGGACATAAAATCATTCCATTCAACAATCAAGATAATTAAACGGGTTTCAATTACAAATCATTACCAAAAATATATAACAGTCACGCTTAAATTGAAATTGAATCAAACCCTTATAAAACTCCATGATAAACAATCACCCAGTTCCTTTCAAACATTTCCAAGACGTCTGAACGTCTATCACATGCTCGAAGCTCTCTGAAAACGAATTCGATTCAAGAACAAGCCGAGGCGCTACTCAAACCCGAACACCACATTCGATATCATTTCCAGGTAATATTTATACCATTCAACTAGGTTTTCTGAAAAGAACAAAAGACTTTTAATTTTAAGCATACACGAAAAACCTGTAAAGCGAATTTGATTGAGAAACAGTTAGGGATCATATGAATCCGATGCAGATAGGAATCATTATAAAGTTAAAATGAACCTTAATTAACCAGCAAATCCTGCCTAGCTCATTGGTTAAATCCAGTGTGTGGCTTCGGAGAGCCGAGTTCGAAACCTGGGAGGTGCAATCCAAACCTTTTTGTTTGCTATTTTTTCCTTACCAGCCATATTCTTTTGTAATAAAAAATATAAAAAATTCTAAAATGTAATTCCTAACATTCTGAATTATTACAAAGCAATTTAATTATTTGAACTTCTAAATGTATAATTAAATAGTTTTAAACCATCTGAAATCTTATAATTAGATTAAAAAGAATGATAATAATAAATAAAATAAATAAATAAGTTAATTAATTCAACTTTACAATTCGTGTTATTAATAAGAGAGAGAAAGATTATTTTTTAATAGAAAATAATAATGTTTTATTATAAAACATTTTATTTATGTTATATTAAAAGGACAAAATAAATGATAAACAATTTAATACAATTATTCCACTTAATTAAATAACTATCTATAAATTGTTTTTAAATGTTTATATATTATCAATTATCAATTATTTACACACTAACCATATTAATTTTGACAAAATAAAATTCACAATTAGATAAACAAATAGAATACTCAATAATGATATTCTATCATTGTTCATCTAACAAAATGTAAAGAAATTTTAATTAAAAGCAACTAATTTCCCAATTTATTCTTAATTCCTAAACTTGTATATTATCAATTTTAGACATATTCTAGGAAATCCATAGATTAAATAGACATAGTTCACGACAACTTGAACTTTAAGAATAATTAGCTTATGAGTTTATTCCTATAATTATAGGTCGAGGTGTGCTATATTCATTCCTTTCCCATTATATTTAAAAGATTTTGGAGTTGCTAAACAATCATGTGAGTACATTCATACCCCCACTATATATTTTGTAATGTTTTAGGGATGTTACACATGTTATATACAAAAATTATCTTATTCTTAGAGTAAAAAAAATATGATGCAAATGACATAGTCTTTAGATATTGACTTTAGTGATATGCCATTGCATGCTTGAATTCTTTGTATTCATTATTCGATACAAAATTAGCATAAGATGTGTTAGATAACATCTTCGCATTGGCTTTTGTCTTTGTGTCCAAAAGGTGAAATTGTACACTTTGCGAACTTGTGGATTTCATGCTTAAATCTTGGTCTTGCAAGCCTTGATTTATAAGTATGTTTGACACTTGTTTGAGGACTATTGAGGACTCATTGAGGACTCATTGAGGACTTATTAAGGACTATTGAGGAATTATTGAGGACTATTGATGACTATTATTACTTGTTTGCTATATTGTTTTACTATTGAGAACTTATTTGAATTTATGTGTATACATGATGCCTTAGAAACTATAAGGACATATGGTTTAGATCAATGCTTTGGACTTTGAATTTGCATCTATTTCTTATGTATTATAAAAACTTGTATGTGTACTTACCAACTATGCAAATAGTTGACAAAGAATTATTTTACATGTGTAACACGTTTGGTGAAGATGATGAAGACATAGGCTCGGGTTCAGTTGACCTAGCTAAATACTTAAAACAATGTTTTGTATTTCAAATGTTATTTTTTGTATTTGGTTAACGTAATGGAATTTTAATTGAGTTAATATATGTTTGCTTATGTTACTTAATAATAATGCATTATTTATCAAAACATTATAATAGTACCATGAGCTAATGAACAATCGAACTAGCTCCTCAACATATTCCGCGTCGATCGGTGTGTGGCAGATTGATATCAAAGCCATGGTTATAGGGATCTAGGTTATCAGAAAAAGGTGGCCTAGACTCTAACAAAACTTACCCAAACATAAGGATCTCATGTTATTATTGTTTGTTTGTTACATGCTTAGGTTCTTCGTGTTATATATTCATTGTGTGTTATATTCATGTTACCATAGTAGAAAGTCGTAGTTATTAATGTGTCTTTTCTTACTCTTGGTCCAATGGATGCCCTTTATCAGCCTAAAATCCATCAGATCATTTCTCAAAACATGCTAGAGAATATACAAAGGGAACCCAACGTTGCTGAGGACCCTTATACTAAAGGACCTCCCATAATATTAGGACAGTCATCCAGGTCATCAAGATAAATAGAATAATCAAATACGCCCACCCATACATATCCTTTGGCTTAATGGGCCTCTACTGAAGCTCAAGATGAGCCATTCTCTACTATTGATGTATCTGTAATGAGAGTGGTGATGGAGCTTTAGGAAAGGTTTCCTGAAATTGTGCATAATTTTGAAAAAGTTAACTCATGGATTAATGAAGTGGTCCATACAAAAGTGGTTGCCACTACTGTTGGGTCCTCTTAGGATCAACAAGATAGTTGTGTAACCTCAACGATTTTTTGTCTCGAAATATAATTTTTGTTGGACCGATCGGGAGCTCGGAAACAATCCGAATCCAATGTAAAACTACTCGACAGCCTCTGGAATAGTGCGGAATCCTATTCCAGGGTTTTCCAATCGAAACCAACAGAAACCGTGGTGATCCGAGGCTGTAGAAACAACTTGGAAGCAACAATCGAACACCACGGGTTGAGAATCGAACTTGGATGATCAAGAACCTCTCAAATCTTCTAGGGTTTTGACACTTGAGTCTCAGGGAAGAAGGAGGGCTCTGGAAAGTTAAAGTTGAAATGATTTGAACTTCTATTTATAAGCTGTAGTCATTCGGCCGAATGAGTGGCCGAAGCAGCTCATTCGGCGAATGACTAAGCTCGAATGAGCTATCATTCGAATGAGTCATTCGGCGAATGACTCATTCTCAATCCAGACATTCGCTATAACCTTCATTCGGCGAATGACTTCATTCTAGAGTCATTCGCCGAATGAGTAACCTTCATACTCAATTCAGTTTATATTCAATTCAACTAAATAGATAAACATTAATAGACATTAAGGAATAGTAACAAACATTAAGAAATAGAAATAAAGACAACTTCCATTAATACTTTGAACATTTACATGATAAGAGTTACAAAACTGAACTAGGGACAAAAACATGTATCAACAAACTCCCCCTTGGACCTAGTTCAACTCTTGGAAGTTTCTTTCTTGAAATACTTTGCTGAAATAGCTTTCCAATCTGCTCCAGCGTGTATCTTGAAAATGCTGCAGAGACGGATCACTCTCATAAACTGCAAGGCTTGAACCATGTCTGGAACATCAAAGAAGATCTGATTCCTGAATAGAGCTTGGACATCTTTATGAGACAGGTTCGTCAGCCACATGGGATCAAAAATTCTGACAGTTTCCCACTTCTTTTCTTTGCAAAGGACTATCACAGCTTCACCAGTTCTCCCGTCATAGTACCACCATCGGAAGCCATCCATAAAGTCTTGTCGCATTTTCCGCAAGGGAATCTTCTTCAAAACTCTAGGGGGAAGCCACTTCAGGATCACTTTATGCTTGCGGGTATCACCATCAATCTCTGGCAAATAGTATCGTTCTGGCTGCTGCGGTTGAAAGTTCACCCATCTCTTCCGGTATTCATACTTGATCTGTCGAGAAAACCAAGCAGACATCCCAGAGTCACCACTGTATAGCATGTTCAGACGTGCTAGCTGATTGACTTCGAATCCAGGCAACGTCTTGAAATCATGTGGGTGTTTGAAGTAGTCGATCCCTTTCTCTCTTTTCACAGCATAGCACCCAAGATCATGGAAGTATGCCCAGCTAAGGATCTGACCTCCAGCTTTGTAGCCTTTGGTCCTGTAAACCTTCTTGTGCGTGGCTGGCATCTTCTCAGTGCTTTGCTTCTTTAACACTTCCCAGTAAGAAGCCCATTCCTCTTTTCTCTTCTTTTGATCATCGGCTTCAGCCTTGCTTGCCTCTACTTGTTCTTCTAGATATCTGACCAAGAGATCCTCTGTTTCCTGATCAAATGGCTCAGTGAATGTAGGTAGCTCGTCTTCGGCCGATGTATACTTTGGATATTCTTCATCTGTGATGTCTTCCAGAATAACCTCATCTATATCATCAAAAGGTTCTGGTTCAGGCTCTTCAAAACTGGGAACTGAGGTGTCATCAGTAACAACCTCGTCAGGATTCAACCTGAATAGCTCGGCTATCTGCTCTTTTGATAGACATTGTATAATCTCTCCCTCCTCCTTGTCATAGCTCACTGAGTGCTGTATAATGCCCTGAGCATCCAAAATCATGGTAAGTGTCTTATCAAGCTGACGTCTCAGAGGCACAGCTTGAACTTCCTCAGTAGCTTCTGGCTCAGTTGTCTTCGATGGAGACGAAGGAGGAGGAGCCTGAGCCTTCTTGTCGTTAGCCTTCTTTGACCGGATCTCAGAAGTGGGAGGAGCTTGATCATCATTGTTGTCATCATCATCATCATCATCATCAGTGCCAGATGATTCTGCAGATCCACTTCCCGATCCATCTTTGTCATCATCATCATCTTCATCATCTTCATCTGATTCCTCATCCTTCTCGGAATCCTCATAGTCAACTTGTTCCTCATCAGACTCTTCTTCCTCTTCTCTATCCACCTGCCTGTCTGAATCATCGGAACGATCCTCTACCCCCTCAATTCTGGGAGTGCCCTCCTTTGAACCCTCGACAAGTCCAGCGAGGTGAGCATTCTCAGCCTCGAGTTGAAGGATCCTATCACTAAAGCCAGAGGCTGTCATAGCCAGCTGGTTGTGCTCGTCAATGTATTTCAGGAGCTGCTCCTCCTGCTGAGCTGAACGAGCTCTAAGATTCGCTCGTTGATCAGCTGCCTGAAGCAACAGGGCATCCTGATCGTTGATCCGTTGAGTGAGCTGAGCGATCTTAGACTCTTGCTCCAAGTTCTTCTCCATCAGCCTGAGAACCATACTGTTCAGTGTGCTAAGCTGATCCACGACTGACACAGTAGGTATATGCATATCAGCTCGAACTGTAGATGGGCCCGAAGAAGCAGCAACATAAACTGGCTCACGAATAACAGGAGTGGACAGAGGGGCAATAGTGGTCTGAGTAGGAATAGCCCTTGACCGTGTCAGTGAAGAAACTGACACAGCTGCTACTGATGTAACAGTAGTTGTAGCAGCTGATGTCAGTTCTGACCTCCTTTGGAAAGAGAACCTAGATCTCTTTCCCCTTCCAGCTCTGGAGGATGTGGCCTGAGAGGCAGCAGCAACCACAGCTGCTGAAGCAGGAGCAGAAGACCGAGGTGGAGGAGAGATATCAAACTCAGGAATAAAAGACGGATCAGTGATCTCCTCCCTCTCTTCCTCTGTCCTCTTCCTCTT
This sequence comes from Mikania micrantha, assembly GCA_009363875.1. Lineage (NCBI taxonomy): Eukaryota > Viridiplantae > Streptophyta > Magnoliopsida > Asterales > Asteraceae > Mikania > Mikania micrantha. The sequence continues at coordinate 43,219,035 of CM018683.1, read as the reverse complement.
CCGAACAACCATCTTCCCGGCCACCATCACCTTCTCATACCCTTCCTCCATGAAATCATCAGAATCTGTACTCTCCTCATCAGTATCCCCTACTACACCCTCATCACCAGAGTCCTCTGACTCATCATCAACATCAGAAATATGAGGAGCTGTAGTATCAACAACAGTAGAGGCAGAAACAGTAGTAGTAGTGGTCAGGAAATCTAAGTCCAACAATGAATCAATATCAATATCCTCTTCCTGTGCTGCAGACACACCAGCATCACCACCAGCAACTGTACCACTAACATCAACCATGCTCACAGAAGCAGCAGTGGTCATGTATCCAGAACTCATCTCAGCCATACCTGAACTCACCATAGCAGCAGTGCACACTATCACTGTGCTCTCACCAGCTTCAGCACCACTAGGGCCTGCACCATCACCACCATCACCTCCATCACTATCATTCCCACCAGCCGGTACAACAATGTCTTCCACATCCGAATCGGAGTCATCATGCCTCTATCTCCGTCCGGCAGGAGCCCTATAATCAGGTCGAGAGAGATGACCGAATAAAGACCTGGTGGTAGGCTTCCTCTCCTTCCCTCTGTATGACAAAACTCTGTTAAGAGTAATGTCATTCATATGCTCTAATCGAATGACATCTGCATTGATCTTCGGAAGATCTGGAACTTGGGCGTCTATGATTTGCTGCAGAAACCTCGGGTACATGAGGAACTTCTTGTCACCCTTCAGAACCACGTTCTCCTTCATGTGAATGAAGATCATCTCTGAGAAGTTGAAGGGTTTGTTGAGCACTAAAGCAGCAAATGCGCACTGAATGGTCTCACGCATATCATCAAACCCACCTCTCCTAGATCCAAGACAGTGTACCAGCACATGAGCTAAGTACTTGAACTGCGGAGACATAAACGCCTTGTTGAGGATGCCAGCTCCAATATCACCCTCATACTTGCATCGAAGAAAACATCCACGAACCAGAAATCGATCAAGTAATGCAGGCTGATCAGGAGAGTCTTGAAATCCACAGATTCTCCGGATGTGCTCAGCTGAGATCACAACATCATGCCCTTGCACTTTGCCCCTTATGACTGTAGGCTCGGCCTCGCAATCAATATCAGCCGATGACCAAAAATCCTGCTGATGCGATAGATAGGGCACATGTACAGTAGATATAGCTGTGAATATCCTAGAACGCCTCAGAAATGTGATGATGTCTGAGTAGTGCTTCGCGTTCGGAGTGGTCAAGTCTAGATGAGCACAGATGTTGTGCTTAGGAACTGACTTGTATCCTGCCATACTGCATAACACAAGAAATAAACATGTCAGTACGAGATACTCAATCAGTGAACTGAAATTAGCCAAAAATTAGATTAACTGTTAATCTGATATGCCAAATGAAAGACATTCGCCGAATGAGTCATAGTATCGAATCAGTCATTCGTCGAATGAGCCATTCGTCGAATGAGGTTCATTCGCCGAATGAGCCATTCGCCGAATGAGGTTCATTCGCCGAATGAGCCATTCGCCGAATGAGGTTCATTCGCCGAATGAGCCATTCGCCGAATGAGGTTCATTCGCCGAATGAGCCATTCGCCGAATGAGCCATTCGCCGAATGAGCCATTCGCCGAATGAGCCATTCGCCGAATGACGACATTCGGCGCCCATTTTGAATTCAAAATCCCTTTTTCCAAAAATCAACAATCAGTTCATAAAAATTGCACACACACACTCAGAATCGACCGATTAAGACTTTTAATACAGGTCTTAGGTAGTTTCAATCCCATTTTGATAGTCTATTTAAATGGCGATTTACAAAACCCTAAAACCCTAAATTTCGATCTGATTGGCACGATTCCACGGTTGGAATGATCTGAAATTTGATCCCCATATACCTGAGATGAAGTATAAAAAGATTATCAGAGGCAGAGTCAACAAGGATCAGAGAAAATCAAGTGAAAAGACACTGTGTGCTAATCGCCGAATAGGGTTCTCTCTGTAGTCGCGAAAGAGTTTTTGTCGAATGACCTTCATTCGGCCGAAGGAGTAATATATAGTCTCTTCTCATTCGCCGAATGAGCTAGGCGAAAGGTCAACTGACTTTAGTCTCATTCGCCGAATGAAAGTAGCGATTGAGACATTCGACAATTTTCATTCGCCGAATGAGAATGTCGAATGAGACATTCGACACCCTTCATTCGTCGAATGACGACCACAGAGTATGATTGATTCGGTCGAATGACTCATTCGCAGAATGAGTTCATTCGGCTGAATGAGTTCATTCTACCTCTCATTCGTACGAATGAGAGATGAAAACCTCCAAACCTCAACTATTTCAACATTTGACATTTTGAGCACTAAACCTTTAACACTTTATGAAGATATGTCTGGTTGGTTCAGGATTCGGATATGACAGACATCCGAATCTACAAATGATCATCTAAAACAAAATTGAAAATAGAAAATCTTTTTGTATTTTTCTGAAGCAACCACTACAACTGTACAAACAAGAATTTAAAAACAAATAAACACATATTTTTGTGAGAAGTCCATTAATAAAATAACACATATCTCTAATCACATCATATTGCCTTCAATGAATGCTTCACTTCAAACACAATTTCATTTTGATACGATTACTGATATATTTGTCCAAATTTAAACTGAACAATACATAACTCCTAAACAAACTATATGATCGCTCATATTTTCTGATTGAGTTCCCCAATTCATTTCATCAATCAAGATCAAAATCAGTTCAAAACTCATTTCAGCATATCTTAAAACCAGTCATCATGAATTCAATAAGATTCAAACATTTATTATCTTTTTGTATTTTTCTTGTTCTATCCAAATGGATGGCTTCAGCTAGGTCCGTCCCAGCAATATGGCACATGTATGGAATCGAACTTTATTTGTTTAAGTTTTTCTCAAGCTTAATACCAGCTTGCATTAGGTTTTCTTCAAGCTTAATACCAGCTTGTTTTAGTTTTCCTCAAGCTTAATACCAGCTTGCATTAGGTTTTCTTCAAGCTTAATACCAGCTTGTTTTTATTTTTCTTTGAATGAAACCTCATTTGATTCCATGATGACAGGTGTATGCTTGATTTAAGTCAAAAACCGTTTCTCACTCAAATGATTTAATTAAAATGGATCCCACAAATCAAACTTTCTAAGTTATCATAAGTTGTTTATTTATTTGGTATAGCCAGCCTATCAGTACATCCCATCACAATTCTCTTGTGATTTTAGTTCACACATTCATTTCTGCTTCTATGACATAATGAAATCAATGTACTACTTTATTAAACTAGACCATCTCATTTTTTTAATTTTTCTATTGTTTTTGGTTTTTCAAATTTTCTAATGTTTTTGGTTTTTCAAATTTTCTATTGTTTTTGGTTTTTCAAATTTTCTATTTCTCCCCCTAAAAACCTAAAAATAGAAAATCTTTTTGTGTTTTTGGTAATAAAAAATAACTGTACAAGAGAAAATGACAATACTGAAATAAAATAAACAAAGCAAAGACTAGCTAAGTAAAATGATGATCATTTGTGAGACTCAGATGAGGATTGAACTTCATCCTTTTGAAAAACACCATTAGCCGATAACAGATATAGAAATCTGGGTTTGTCAAAAGCTTTTGTAAAAAGATCGGCTTTTTGGTGATCGGTGTGAATTTTAACAACATCGATTAATTTCTTTTCAAAACAATCACGTATGAAGTGATATTTTATGTCGATGTGTTTGGTCTTGGAGTGCTGAACTGGATTTTTAGTGACAGCAATGGCGGCAGTATTATCAACATAAATAGGAGTGTTAGAAAAATGTAACCCATAGTCCCTGAGTTGCTGTTGAATCCAGATGATTTGTGAACAACAACTAGCAGCAGCAATATATTCAGCTTCACAGGTTGAAGTAGACACCGATGTCTGCTTCTTGCACTGCCAGGTGACCAATCGGTTTCCAAAGAACTGACATCCCGCAGATGTTGACTTGAAATCTCTTTTGCATCCGCCATAATCTGAATCACTGTAGGCAGTAAGCTCAAAGTTATCATCATTAGGGTACCATAAGCCAAGTTCCGGTGTACCCTTCAGATAACGCATAATCCTTTTGACAGCAATAAGGTGAGATACTCTTGGTTTGGATTGATAACGTGCACACAAGCAAGTGGCGAACATGATATCTGGCCGAGAAGCAGTAAGATACATGAGAGATCCGATCATTCCCCGGTACAGAGTGGCATCAATTAACTCCCCCTTTTCATCTGGAGTAATCCCGTGATTAATCGCCAGTGGGGTACCAGCAGGCTTGGCATCAGACATACTGAACCGGCTCAGAATGTCACCAACGTATTTGGTTTGATGAATAAAAATCCCTGCCTCAGACTGATCCACCTGCAAACCCAAGAAAAACTTCATTTCTCCCATCGAACTCATTTCAAATTTTTCTTTCATAACATTCTCAAATTCCTTGCACAGATCATCATTTGTGGAACCAAAAATTATGTCGTCCACATACACTTGCACCAAGAGTAAATCACTGTCCTTCTCACGGATAAATAAAGTGCAGTCAATGACACCTCTTCTGAACCCGTTGTTCAGAAGGTGAGTGGAAAGTGTCTCGTACCACGCTCGCGGAGCTTGATGCAATCCATACAGGGCTTTGTCTAACTTGTAGACTTGGTCACGATGCAATGGATCCTCAAATCCGGGAGGTTGACTGACATACACTGTTTCACTAATAACTCCGTGAAGGAACGCGCTCTTTACATCCATTTGATAAACCTTGAATTTTTTAAAGGATGCATAAGCCAAGAAAATACGAATGGCTTCCAGTCGAGCAACTGGAGCAAACACCTCATTGTAATCCAATCCTTCTATCTGTCTGAATCCTTGAACCACCAGACGAGCCTTATTTCTCACTATAATCCCGTGATCATCTTTCTTGCACCGAAGAACCCATCTTGTACCGATGACTTTTGCACCTTTGGGTCTATCAACTAATTGCCAGACCCCCAACTTTTTGAACTGTAAAAGTTCCTCTTGCATGGCATCGACCCATGATTCTTCTTTGAGGGCTTCAGTGACAGTACGCGGTTCAACTTGAGAGATAAAGCAGGAATGAGCACAAAAGCTTACATCTGCAAAATCAAGAATGTCTGCAAGACCACCTGAAGAGATCTGACTTCGAGTCTTCACTCCATCTAAAGGACTCCCAATAATGTTGTCTTGAGGATGAATACGATTGATTCTTCCAACAGGATGAGCGGGAACCTCAACCTCAGGATCTAAGTTATTCAAATTCAAATCCTCAAGACCAGGTACAAGATTATCAACAACCGGTTCAGGAGCAGCTGGAGGATTGTCATCTGTGTCTGAGCTGTCATCATTTATCTGTGTAGTTGGAACAGATGCAGAGGAAGGTTGCATAGGTTCATCAGGTGCATTTTGTACATCATACAACATCTGAACAGCAACATCTTCATCTGAATACATGGGGGCATATTAAATGAATCAAAGAGACTGGAATAATCAAACATCCAATCTGGCCCTTTTCCAGGTGGGGGCATTGTATATTTCTGAACATCCACATGGTACCACTCCTCCACATTATGAGTTGAAATGTTGTAAACTCGTTTATTTGGAGTGCTGTACCCAAGAAAGTACCCTTCTTCCACCTTTTCATTAAACTTGCCCTGCTCATGTTTCTTAAGCATAGTGCATGGAGCACCAAACGGTTCTAGATATTTAAGATTTGGCTTTCTGTTATGGAGCAGTTCAAAGCAAGTCTTCCCATGTCTCTTCACAATAAGAACCCGGTTCAATGTATAACAAGCATTAGCAACAGCTTCATTCCAGAATTGAACCGGCAGAGAAGAATCAGCAAGCATAGTTCTAGCAGCCTCAATCAATGTCCTATTCTTGCGTTCAGCAACACCATTCATCTGTGGAACGTATGGAGCACTAAATTGTTGCACAATGCCTCTTGCATTACAAAAATTCTCCATGTTGTGATTTTTGAACTCCGTTCCATTATCAGTTCTAAACTGACGAATCTTGAGCTTATAAAGCGATTCAAGTTTAGTAACCAGAACTTGAATACAATCAAACGTTTCTGATTTCTCTTTCAAAAAGAAGACCCAAGAGTATCTGGAGTATTCATCAGTGATAACAAGGCAGAATTGATCTCCAGCTATACTCTTCCTATTCACTGGACCAAACAAATCCATGTGGAGAAGCTCAAGAGGAACATTGATTGAATGATATTTTTTCAGTTTATGAGACTGCTTAGATTGCTTTCCCTTCTTGCACGAGACACAGATATCAGACAGCTTAAAATTTTTCAAGCTAACTCCCTCAACCAGACTGTTGTGTACCAAATGATTCATCTTGCGCAAACTCAAATGGCCCATCCTCTTATGCCAAAGGATTGAATCTTTCTCAGTTGCCTTTGTCATAAAACATGAAGCTGTGGAGGATGTAGTTGAAGCTGTGGCCATATTGAGAACGTACAAGTCTTGCTTCCTCGGAGCAGACATCAAAATCCAATCTTCAGGTATCTGCACACCTTGCTTGAGAATGTAACACTTGGAGTCATCAAATAGAACCTTGTACTCTTTGTCACAAATCTGAGAGACTGACAGGAGGTTGTTTTCCAACTGTTTGACATATCTGACATTATCGAAAGAAACCTGTCCATTTGTCAAAATTCCCTCTCCAGTAATAAAACCACCTTTGTCTCCAGCAAAGGCAACATAGCCACCTCGAACTGCATTCACATTGGTGAGCAGAGAGATATCACCGGTCATGTGTCTGGAAGCCCCACTATCAACGATCCAATTGCTGTTCACTCCAGCTTTTGGGGCAACCTGCACAATAAAGAGACAATCAGTTTACTTTGGGAACCCAAGCCTTTACAGTCTTGGGTTGACCCATTGAGTCTCGGATCCAAACATCAATCCATTTTCCATGAGGAAAAGATTTATCTGAAATTGGGGGAACAGACTCCTCAGATGATTTTACTTTCCAAATTGCATTTTTATCAAAAGAGGTTTTCAGATAGATGGATGATGTTTTTAATTGATTAACTTTGACTACATTTGGAACTTCCAAAGTTTCCAATTTTCCTTTTCCCTTGTCTGAATTTTTAGACTGAATGGGTGGTTTAGACTTTTGCTGAAAAGACTTAGGTACAGACTTTACCGGGTTTGGTAAAGCAGATTTTAAGTTTTTGAAAGGCACAACTTTAGGTCTGATCAACTGAGGGCAAAATCTCACAATGTGCCCTGATTCACCACACTCAAAACAGACTTTATCACCCTTTTTATGAAAATGTTTTAAATCAGAAAATGACTTTTTAGTTGATTTAAAAACATTTAATTTCTGATAATCTGGCTCAAAACCCAAACCCTTTCTTCCTTTGTTACCAAACTGAGCTGATTTGGTAACACAGTCAGCTTCAGACCCCTGTGAAGCTTTAACAAAGCATAATGCTTTGTAAATTTTTGAGTTGCAGATTGGGTCACCTTTCATAACAACAGAGGTTTGATTCCGAGGAGTACTATATTCTGATTCATCCTCGGAATCTGAGACCCAATCTTCAACAACTCCATCCACCCTTGACTCCTTAGTCTGAGATGAACTCTGATTTGCACTCAGACTAACTGGATCAATTACTAACGGAGTAGTAACTTGAAAATCCTTTACATCTTTGTCATTTGGAGTATTGACAAAGGCATTGAGGATTGGTGGAGGACAATTTTGATAATTAACCTTTTCCTTCCCCTGATCAGTACCCCTACTGATCATGTGCTCAATGATATAAGATGAGCTTTCATAGCTCTTGAGCTTTTGTCCTAAGGTCTCATAGTCACACTCGACTATTGCTAACTTCTTCTTAATCTCATTGATGGTATTGAGATAAGAAGTGATAGCATCTTGCTTATTCAGCACTGCGATTTCTGCCTCATGCAATTGTCTATTTAAAAGATCAATTTTAGCTTGAAAATCTTTTTCATTAGATTTTAAGACTTTGTTAGCCTCAATGCACAAGTCGAGATCGTTCATCAAAGCACTATTATGTGTCTGATAAGCAAGGACCTTACTTCTAAGATCAACACAATTAAAACACTCTGAATGTGAAGATGAACAGTCAGTGTATACCTGCTCAGAAGAGTCTGTAGAAGCAGAAGAATTTGCCATCAAAGCAAATTGAGTTGAAGAGTCATCAGCTTCACCATCAGATTCTTGAGTTTCAGAATCTGTCAGACTGTCTGATTCTGAACTTGATATCTTATCATCAATCACCAAAGAATCCTCCTGACTGCTTTCTTCATCATGATCTTCAGAATGCTGAATTTCTGCCACACAAGCTTTATCTTGATCTTCCTTATCAGCATTAAATCTGAAGTCCCAGTTCACCCCTTCATCCTGTTGAACCATTAAAGCTTTACTACCAGAAGATGAAGATCCAGCTGGAGAAGGAGAATCAATGGGAACTAATCTCCTTTCTGGATTGGCAGTAGAGGATTTCTGATGCTGAAATGGATTTTTGTTGCCAGCTTTCTTCGGCTGCTTGCATTGTCTGGCAAAATGACCCTTCTCACCACAGTTGTAGCATGTGACAGATGCCATATCAAATCCAAACTTGGACTCCTTATTTAGATTGATATCCTTCCCCGTCCTTTTTACAAACTCCTTTGCTCTTCTAACTGCACTAGCCAATGCCCACATAATGTCAATTCTCTCCATATCATCAGGATCAATCTGAGAGTAATCATCATTGGTCAAATATGGATTGCCGATCTGACCAGCAACTAATCCATCATATGAGCTAACCAATGTTGACAGAAGACCCATATGCTCTTTAGCAATCTCTACTGTGACCTTGTCAAAATTCTCTGTTTTCAGACTTGCAGTAGGCTGATGATGCTCTTGTTGTGAGCTTGATGAAGAAGATGGACTGAAATGCATCTGAGCTGCAGATGGAGCTTCAGATGCTTTAGAAACAAAAGCAGTCTTCAAAGGAGCATGAGTTGTAGATTTATCAACTGTAGGAGTGGAGTAGTATAGAGAAGGATCTTGAACTTGCACAACCCTCTTGGCTTTCCACTTGTTCTCTATCTCCTGTTCCTTCAACTTCTGAATGAAATCATTGATGTCCATATGAGCCATCATCTGATTTTGCTTAAGTACCATCAAGAAGGACTCCCACTTTAGAGGTAGGGCATCTGCTAAACACTGAATCTTCTCTTGAGTTGTAGTTTTGACCTCGTGGTTGAACAACTCACTCAACAGATGATAGAACCTGGCAATCAGCTCATCAAGGGACTCATTACCCACATACATAAAGCTATTGAACTCTTTTCTTAAAGCTTTAGACTTAATGCTCTTCAATGCATCATTCCCCTCATATCTTTGTTGCAAGGCATCCCACAGTAGCTTAGCCGAAGTAAACTGTCTAAATTGATGAAAGATATCTGTAGCAATGGACTGTGACAGAATGGCATATGCTTTCTTCTCATAGTCATACAGCTTCCTTTGAGGCTCAGTCATCCTTGTAACAAGCATAGGAATACCATCCTCGTTTAAAGGCCTCAAGTAACCTCCCTCTATCATCATCCACAGATTTGTATCCACTCCATTGATGTGGATTTCAAATCTATACTTCCAGTGAGGGTAGTCATCTAAAGTCAACAACTTAGGAGCTTTGTTTGAGTTCCCGGTTTCATTTTCTGTCAACAAGAGAGTCTGAATGCGATGGTTTTGGTTAGCCATGAGTGCTAGATCCTCCATTTGATTAGAAGTAATAAGATTCAACACTTAGAAAAATTTCAGAAGTGACTGGCGAATGAACTGATATTGGGCGAATGTCGGGGGCCGAATGTCTTGAAACTGGCGAATGGAAGCTGAGAATGACAACTGGCGAATGGGTTAGTCGAATGACCTATTCGGCGAATGGCAGATCGAATGAGTTCTTTCGCCGAATGAGTGTGGAGAATGAGGCTTATTCGGCGAATGAGAATGGCGAAGGAGCTATTCGCCGAATGAGACCTATTCGGCGAATGAGGGGGCTAATCGGCTGAACTTATTCGGCCGCCAGAGTCATTCGGCGATCTGGGGTTTTTAGCAACGAAAATCGTGATAACTTGCGATTTTGACCAGATCTAACCACCTAATTTGGTACAGAAGTTCAAGACATGATAACAAACCAATTGGGAAAGAATTAGAACAATCAAACCACAAAAACCCTTGATATTTCAATGAAATAGTAACTTGGGAAGCAAGAAAACTAGGGTTTTTGAAGGTTACGAAAATCAGGGTTTTGGGAATCTCAGATCTGTTGATTTTGAGTGGAAATCGAGTAGAATCAAGAGCCAAAGCTCTGATACCACTTTGTTGGACCGATCGGGAGCTCGGAAACAATCCGAATCCAATGTAAAACTACTCGACAGCCTCTGGAATAGTGCGGAATCCTATTCCAGGGTTTTCCAATCGAAACCAACAGAAACTGTGGTGATCCGAGGCTGTAGAAACAACTTGGAAGCAACAATCGAACACCACGGGTTGAGAATCGAACTTGGATGATCAAGAACCTCTCAAATCTTCTAGGGTTTTGACACTTGAGTCTCAGGGAAGAAGGAGGGCTCTGGAAAGTTAAAGTTGAAATGATTTGAACTTCTATTTATAAGCTGTAGTCATTCGGCCGAATGAGTGGCCGAAGCAGCTCATTCGGCGAATGACTAAGCTCGAATGAGCTATCATTCGAATGAGTCATTCGGCGAATGACTCATTCTCAATCCAGACATTCGCTATAACCTTCATTCGGCGAATGACTTCATTCTAGAGTCATTCACCGAATGAGTAACCTTCATACTCAATTCAGTTTATATTGAATTCAACTAAATAGATAAACATTAATAGACATTAAGGAATAGTAACAAACATTAAGAAATAGAAATAAAGACAACTTCCATTAATACTTTGAACATTTACATGATAAGAGTTACAAAACTGAACTAGGGACAAAAACATGTATCAACAATTTTAATCGGGTTGAATTAGAAAATAACGAAGGTGTTGGCATTCTCTGAATAATTTTATATTCCACACAATACAAAAATTTAATTACGATTAATTAACAAAATTAAGTTTTAATCAACCACATTTAATACTATTCTTAAAAGGATAATTGTATGTATATTGTACATATACATAGATACCAAGATAAAAATATGAAAAGAAAATACAACTAGATTTTATTAAGAAGCATAACAAATATGTATGTGTGTGTATGTATGTGTGTATGCATAACAACACACACACACACACACACATATATATATCTATGTATGTATATATGTATGAATGTTAACATGCATAAAAATAATAACAATAATAAGTTTTGTTAAGAAAAATATTAAGATCTATAAAACTTTTATATAATATTTAAGTTGTGAATGTTTAATTAAATCTTTTATAAACTTTATATAAAAAAAGAAAGAAAAAGAAAAGATTTACACATAAGACAAATATAATAAAACAAACAAGGGGATCATTATTGTAAATAAAACAAATCAGATTTTGGGTAATAAAAATTCAAGATTAAAGATCGTCAAAAAACAAAAGCTGAGGGGCTTAAACTGTAAAATCCGGATTTCACATTCCTTCCCAAACCAGATCGTGGGTTCAGCACCTACTCGACCGGTTCTCTCCAAAAACGAAATCAAAATGTTGATGCATATTTTGGTTGTTCGCTATTGGTTGAATAGTATAGGATGAGTATATCTTGAATTGTGTTTGCTTGTATGTATTTGCATGTTTCTACACAAAGAACTGAGCCATTCGCAGGGGCATATGCGAATGAGTTTAGCATGTAAGGGTCCATTTGTACGAATGATCATACGAATGGGTCCAATCGTACGAATGGAGCTACCTTTTATATATATATATGTGTATATATATATATATATATGTGTATATATATGTGTGTGTGTGTGTATATATATATATATATAGGGAGAGGATCAAATGTTAACACATGTCTATTACGTTAACCGAATAACTACATCTTATTACATTGGGGCCCACACTAAAGTAAATCTAAAGGTGTAGGTTTTTTTTAATTAATGTAGGGCCCACTCACATTAATAAAAAAGTAAGAAAAAATATACACCTTTAGATTTACTTTAGTGTGGGCCCCAAAGTAATATGATGTAGTTATTCGGTTATCGTAATAAGGAAGGGTTAACATTCGAACCATCCCATATATATATACATATATATATATACATATATATATATATATCAGTTCTCAATTCAGTTTTCTTAAGGTTTTTGAGTGTTCTTAGGGTTTGTGGAGGAGATGAGGAGAGATCATGCTCGATCTTTCCCCGGCAATCACTATATTCTTTGATGTATACGGATGAAATCATCTAATCATTCTTTTATTCAATGTTTAATTGGCTTGATTCATATTGTTCATGTGTTCTTTCCCTAAACCTCCGTCCATCACGGAGATTCTTGATCCTAAATATTTTTTGACAAACACGTAAAAAATTCAAATCCACTAAAATCACGCGCTTCCAAATCAATTCCCGAATCAATCTACACAACTAATTCCAAAAATGAGCAACAATTCACGCGTTATTGATAGTTATTATCCGCTAGCATTTTTAAATGCGAACAGGTTAAATCAGAAGGCTAATAACAAAATCAAACAATCAAAAAACTTAGGCGACACCTCTTTGATCCTAAAGAACACAAGAATGTTTATTAAAACCCTCTAAATTAGTGAATCAAATTCACGTTTGAAGTCGGGCTGTTCGTGCATCAAAACACATTGATTCAAAACAATTCCAGGTAATTTTTATACCTTTTAATCGATTTTCAATGAGGATCAAAAGCCCTATAATATTTGGGGCTCACGATTCATGAATCTCTCGAATTTATATGATTCGTGATAAGGGTTCTTAGTTTTTGAGTATGACAAAGAAAAACTAAATAAAACTAATTAGAAGGGAGGATTATCAGTGAACCCCTCTGGTAGCCAAGCAGTTAAGTTGCTCGGGCTACCCACGAGGGCTGCAAGCTTGAAACCCGCAGGTCTCCAAAACCTAGTTTTTGCACCCTTTAACCCATTTTAACCAATTTTTTTTACATAAATATTATATGAAAAACTAAAAAACTACTAAAACATTTTTTTACATTCTGTTAACCACCTTAGATTCCAAATATATATATATAGGGACATGTTCTATTGAGAACTAAAATTTTGGTAGGAACTAAAGAACTGCATAATACACTTGTACATTATGCTTTAAGTTTTATACATGAGTTGGTTTTTTAACCGCTTCACTTTTTTCTCTTGCTATTTTAAAATTTTTATGCATAATGTACAAGTGTATTATGCAGTTCTTTAGTTCTTTACCAAAATTTTAGTTCTCAATAAAATACATCCCTATATATATATATATATATGATTCAAATGTTTTAGAAATTATTTCTTTTATAAAAAAAATTATATAGTATATTAAACCTTATAAATTGAGAAAAACTATTTTTATATTTACAAGTATGTTTGTTTTAATACTTAATAAACATATTTTTTTAAATAAATAATATATAGATAATAATACAATTTAATTGTGTGATTAGTCTAAATCGTACTTTATAAAAATATAATAACAAATTACTATCTATACATTTAGATAGTTAATGAACAGTAATATTATTTTTATAATAGTAATATTATTTTTATAATAATAATACTATAATGTTAATAATATTATTATATTATAATAATAATATATTAATTAACATATATACATTTTCAAGTTTCTATACATTTAGATAGTTAATGAACAGTGATATTATTTTTATAATAATAATAATACAATATTAATAATATTATTATATTATAATAATAATATATTAAGTAACATATATACATTTTCAAGTTGAATGAACAGTAAAATAATATAATAATATAATAATAATATAATATTATTATAATAATAATATTAAAATATAATATTAACATAATAATAATACTATAAAATAATATTGTTATAATAAAAATAATATTATTATAATAATATAATATTATTATAATAAAATATTAAAAATATTATAATATTAGTATAATAATATTATTATATAATCTTATCTTTTTTATTTTTACGGATAAATAAGACTTATATATAATTATGTTATGCAAGTTTAAGCATTTTTATTTATTTACAATTATTATTAAAATGTTTTCTTTTTTGATTTAAAGTTTTACGACGTATGACAACTTTATGCTATATGAGTTTCAATTTTTAAGATCATGTTTTTGTTCCTGTTAAATATATGGTTACCGCCGCAACGCACGGAGTAACCCTCTAGTTCGTAACATATATTTTATGTAAATGAATTTAATAAAATATAAATAACAATTAAATAAAATATTGTATTTACTAAACGAAAATGTGAGGATAGTTATTTATAATAATAAATAAATATTCCCGAAATGCCCCTCTAAATTCAGACAAATACTTTATAAAATTATAGGAAGGACTTTTAAGGATACCATAGAATGCCATAGACATTAAGACATTACAATTGAACTTTAGGAATATTTAGTTTAATAAGCTTGTCCCTATAAACCTTAGGTGAAGTGTGATTGCTTCATATTTCCTACAATCCATTGAAGGACTTGGATTAGCTAAGGGGAACGGCCCCCTTTTCTGGCCTTTGCTTGTTTACTTTCGTCCACCTTCTCAGTCCCCGGTCGGTGCCACAGGACTTTTTCCTCCAATCAAGTGAGTTTTCATACTTCCTCTTTTACTTTTTGTATTTTGGGATGTTACATATGTTTACTTAAAACAATGTTTATAATCAAAACCATTCGATACAAGCATTAGTTTATTTTAGTTATAATTCTTACTATGTGAATGCCTACTTTGTGTAATCTATGATTTATATTCATGTGTTATCTATTGCAGACTTAGTTGAAGTAGTAGTTTTATATTATTACTGAAACTGGTTTAAGATACTATTATCTATTGCAAACTTGTGTTTTGCATGTCTTAGTTTAAGACTTTATTAGTATTCACTAAGTTCTATGTATTACACTTGTTCGAGAGAACATTATTCTTATTTTTATTCTATTCATTTTATATGCAAACATGACTTATACGTGCTTAGATTCTAATTTTAAATAGTCAAATTGTGATGCATCATTTATTTTAAAAAAAATATTTAAATTGTATGTTATATCACCAACTATTCATATAGTTGACCTAAAACTTATTTTTACATATGCAACAGTTTAATGTGAAGACAATGATGAAGACATAGGATAAACTTTAGTAGACCTAGTTGATATTAAACAATTGTTTTGGATTTTATTCTTGTACGTTGGGATTTGAACTGTGTAATATCTCATGTTTTGAATTGTGTAATGAATGTTATTTAAATATTGAATGAATATTGTTTTCACTTTAATAATGAATGATTAATTACTTAAATTTTAAATAGCATCATGAGCTAATGAACAGTTGAGCTCGCGCCCTGACATATTCCGCCTTCGATCAATGTGTTGCAGATTAGTATCAGAGTCATGGTTATAGGGATCTAGGTTATTAGAGAATGGTGGCCTAGACTATAACTATGGTTACCAAAATATTAGTTATCTCATATTACACTTGCCTGTTTATTTCTTGCTTATGTGCTATGTACTATGATTATTCCTTATGTGTTATATTATACTTAATTGTTACCATAGAGGAAAGACTTAGTTTGTTAATCACCATAGATGAAAAAACCATAGTTATTAAAATGCCTTGCTTACACTTAACTAGGAATGCCTTAGACTAAAATTGCTTCATATTGTGGATTACTTAGCTAAGCAATTTATCTTAGAATCTCTTTAAGTGAGTTCCATTACAAACTCACATACATACAACATTCTTTACATAGTAGGAATTCAAACTCATTAGGCTTAATGCCTAATATTATTCCTTAGATGAAATAGGAAGTTCAATATTGATTTTAAAATCTCGTTAGAATTGAGTTTGTGAGGTGGATATGTACTAACAGGAAGAGTGTATGTAACAACCGACAATAAAACAATTATTAAAATTTCTTAATGATAATTTATTTTTTCTGAACAAGGGCTATTCAAAACAAAACCAATAATCATACTAACTTAAACCAACATATATAGGTATTTATAATTATGGATGAGAACCAATCAACACTAACTGCAGAAAACATTTATATATTTATATATACACTATATATGAGAGAAAGGTGCATGCATACGTGAATCGTAACCATACACAAGGAAAAACTAAAACAAAGTCTATGATTTCTTCCCTTCCTCCTTAGCAATGCTATAACAAGAACAATCAAAATAAATCCAAAATACTCATTATCTAGTTACTATCCAATCGATTTACCCAACTATAATCAAAATGAAGTGGTACTAAACATTACAATAACATCACCCCAATTTTAGTAAATAAAATGTTACAGGATTTCATAGGACGATATTGGAACTTAAACAAAGACCATGACTAAAAATAATTTTAGGAGGTAATAGACACACCACTCTCCTTTTCTCTCGTGAAATGTCCCAGCCGAGTGCTGCTTGACTTTCCTTTGATTGACAACCACTAAGACGTCCAATTCTAACCAAGAAATACCACTCGTGGTAAACCAAGGTTGGCCGATCCCCTCGGAAGCGCGTACATTGTTGGTAATTTTAGTGTTATCAACTATTTTAGTGTTATTGGATTAACTTGGTGATCGAGATAATAATATTAATGATTAATCGAGTTAGGTGACGCGGGAGTACGGTCTCGTTTGACTTTAATATTATATATGTAATTATATTAATATAATTAAGGTTTTTTAATTTATTAATATAAATATAAATAAATTAAATAAATTTAACCACATTGGAAAACGGTTTCTCAAATTGCATATATGAAGCAATTTTGCTTCTTTTTGGAAGATAATCTCGATCACAGGAAAGAAGGCGTACGGTTCTTCTTGCAAGAACAACAAAATTCATTTTCAATCTCTACATCTCTAAGTCTAATCCGTTCAAGCATTTGATTCGTATCATCAAATAGTTTGATCTGATAGTGATTCACGATTCTTAGAGATTATCCAAGTTGCAATATCTTCAAGTTTATGACTGTGATTTTCTGAAGTTCAACCAATTCTCAAGATTAAATCCAGTTAGTGATTTTATATATATGTTTGATAATCAATATAGTGTTTATATTGATTCAACAAAGATCAAACTATTTGATTTTGAAATTAATGTTTTGAATTATGATCTCTAATTCGGAAACCACTGAAAATCACGACAAACATATTAAATTAGAATAATATGTTCGTAAACGGCGGTTCTTGGTTGGAATTGTATTCTTTCACGTATTGAAGATAGCCACTGCAATTATATATTTTAAAATTGATTTGAGACTGTTGATGATAATCGGTTATTGTGTCAACAAGTTTTAAAGGAATTTCATATTATATAATATCAATTTGATATTCTGTGAAATTAAAATGTGAATTTGGTCAACGAACTTGAATTGAAAAATAGTTCATATAATATGATTTCACAATTAGTGTGATACTTATTTTGGAATTGTGTCTCACTATTTGTTATAATATATATCCGATTGATTTAATTCTGGGATTATGCTACTTGATAGTTTTGATTAATATTGATATTGATATTTAAATATAAATATAAATTTTAATTTTTTGACAATTTGAATAACAAATCAGAATGGCTAGTGGTGAATCTGTTCGTGACATGACTAGTAAATTTGCTAAACTTGAAAAGTTTAACGGACAAGACTTTAGGCGTTGGAAAAAAAAGATGCACTTTTTGTTAACAACTTTAAAAGTTGTTTATGTGTTATCCACGCCGTGTCCTGAAATAGTGGAAGATGAAACTCTAGAACAAACTAGAAGACGTCTCAAGTGGGAGAATGATGACTATATATGTCGTGGACACATCTTGAATGGGATCTCGGATGCCTTGTTTGATGTTCATCAAAATGATGAATCGGCTAGGCAATTGTGGGATGCTTTGGAATCTAAGTACATGGCAGAGGATACTTCAAGTAAGAAATTCCTTGTTAGTAATTTCATGAATTACAAGATGTCAGATTCCAGGCCGGTAATGGAGCAATACAATGAGTTATTGCATACTTTGGGTCAATTCTCACAACATGACATGAAAATGGACGAGTCAATATCTGTCTCTAGCATCATTGATAAGCTTCCACCATCTTGGAAGGACTTTAAACATACTCTTAAACATCAAAAGGAGGATCTGAATTTGGTTCAATTGGGGAGTCATCTCAGAATTGAGGAATCACTTCGGTCTCAAGAAGTTGATAAAACCAAATGCAAAAACCAAGCTTCATCATCGGTTAATGTTGTTGAAGATGATGGAAAATTCAAAAGGTTTAACAAACTGAAAGACAAAAAGCGCAAGCTTAACAATGACAACAATCATTCCAACAAGAAAGTTAAAAAGGCTTGTTGGAGATGTGGAAAACCGGGACATTTCAAGAAAGATTGCCGGGTGAAATTGTCAGGAGGAAACAAGGCTGATGCAGCCGGTCCAAGTGGGTCTAAGGACCCAAATGTGAAACTTGTTTTGTTCCTTGTTTCTGATTTTAATTCGGTTAAGAATTATGTTTCCTTTATTTCTGAATCATTCTATGTACAGGATGATGAAATGGCATGGTGGGTAGACTCGGGTGCTACCAGTCACGTGTGCAAGGATCTAAGATGGTTTGAGGAATTCAAACCAATTGAAGATGGATCTGTGTTGATAATGGGAAACGTGGCAACCGAGCGTATTAAAGGAATAGGGAAAGTTAAACTTGTATTTACTTTTGGGAAACAATTATTGTTAGATTGCGTATTGTATGTACCGGGGATTCGAAAGAACCTCTTGTCTGGAATTGTGTTAAACAGTTATGGTTTTAAGCAGGTCATCGAGTCAGATAAGTTTATCTTATCTAAACATGGAACCTTTGTTGGATTTGGGTATTTATCTAGTGGTATGTTTAAACTTAACATTCATGTCCCATTTGCTAGCTAATCTGTGTGTATTGCATCTTCCTCTTCTAATAAAGTAGATCATGTTTCTAGTTTATGGCATGCTAGATTAGGTCATGTTAATTATGTTAGAATGAAAGAGGAATAGACTGTATATTCATAGGCTATGCTGAAAATTCTAAAGCTTATAGGTTCTATGTATTAGAACCTAATGACTATGTTTCCATAAACACTGTCGTAGAGTCTAGGGATGCTATCTTTGATGAAGATAGGTTTACTTCTATGCCTAGACCAAAGGATGCTATTCAAAATTCTCAAACTGGAATTTATAATCCTGTTGAGAATGTATCATTAAAAAGAAATGATAGTGCAGTTGTTCCTACTGAACCTAGAAAAAGTAATAGAGCCAGAAAAGCTAAGTCTTTTGGCCCTGACTTTCATCTTTATTTAGTGGAAGGAACCAGGAATGTGGTTGAACACCAATATCAATATTGCTTCAATATTGAAGAGGATCCAATGAAATATAATGAGGCAATGGCATCTAGAGATGTGGCTTTCTGGAAAGAGGCCATCCAAGATGAGATGGACTCTATCATGCATAATAATACTTGGAAATTAACAGATTTGCCTCCTGGTTGCAAACCATTGGGTTGCAAATGGATCTTTAAAAGAAAGATGAAAGTTGATGGGAGCATAGATAAGTTTAAAGCTAGATTGGTTATCCAAGGCTTTAGACAAAACGAAGGCATTGATTTCTTTGATACATATGCTCCAGTTGCAAGGATTTCCACTATAAGGCTTCTTATAGCTCTTGCTTCAATTCATAAATTGTTAATTCATCAAATGGATGTGAAAACGGCATACTTAAATGGTGAATTGGATGAAGAGGTATATATGAAACAACCTGAGGTTTTGTATTACCTGGACAAGAAAACAAAGTGTGTAAACTCATTAAATCATTGTATGGTTTGAAACAAGCACCTAAACTATGGCATCAAAAATTTGATGATGTGATCTTATCTCATGGGTTTCTTCTAAACCAAGCAGATAAATGTGTATACAGTAGATTTGATCCTTCTGGTAAAGGAGTCATTATTTGCTTATATGTAGATGATATGTTGATCTTTGGTACTGACCAAGATCAGATTGATAAGACAAAGAAGTTGTTATCTTCTAGTTTTGATATGAAGGATATGGGGGAGGCAGATGTGATCATTGTAATAAGGATTAAACGGAGTAACAATGGTATAATCATGACTCAGTCTCATTATATTGAGAAAGTATTGAAGAAGTTCAATCACTTTAATTGTTCTCCTATTAGCACCCCTATAGATCCTAATATCAGACTGATGCCTAATCAAGGTAATTCTATTTCACAGTTGGAGTATTCCAAAGCAATTGGACAAAATTTCTCCGCCTATTCTTTCTAGTCGAGCCTCTCGGTCTGTCATTATACCCCGAGAGGTAGAAAGAATTACAACCCCCATACCGCCTAAAATTCTGCTTGATGTATGCTATGATAAGCACAAGGGCTGACATAGCCTATTCTGTGGGAAAACTGAGTAGGTTTACTAGTAATCCAAACACACAACATTGGCAAGCAGTGAATAGGCTATTTAAGTACTTGAAAGGGACCATGAACTATGGTTTATTTTATTCAGGGTCTCCTTCTGTCTTAGAAGGATACTCTGATGCAAGTTGGATAACAAATATGGAAGATCATTCTTCTACAAGTGGATGGGTGTTTCTACTTGGTGGTGGTGCTATTTCCTGGGCATCTAAGAAACAAACTTGCATCACTACCTCAACTATGGAATCTGAGTTTGTCGCTTTAGCAGCAGCTGGCAAAGAGGCTGAATGGTTAAGAAATTTGATCTTTGAGATTCCATTATGGTCAAAACCGATATCACCAATCTCTATAAGATGTGATAGTGCAGCTACCTTAGCAAAGGCATATAGTCACATGTACAATGGGAAGTCTAGACACTTAGGTGTCAGACATAGCATGATTAGAGAATTAATCATAAATGGAGTGATATCTGTTAAATTTGTAAGATCAGAGCTCAATTTAGCTGATCATCTAACCAAAGGGTTAGGAAGAGATCTCGTGAACAAATCCGCTATAGGGATGGGTTTAAGGTCCATTTAATATCTAGTGTCAAGACACCCAATTCACATCTAATACAATGTTATATTTTGAATTCAATGTGGCAAGCTTGTCATGAAGAACACATTAACATAATCATCCCAAGGTATGTGTTCAGACTGCAAGATAAAGAAGGTTGAAATTTAATTTCTTAATAGTTCATTGATAAATTGCAGTGCAGGTGCAAGAGTAATGAACTACCTATAAGAATATGAAGTTTTAGCTGCTTCAAGAAGCTTTGGACTTGAGCTTTGATATATTCTTTGAAGGATTAGGACACAGGCTAGTAAAACATTGTGTCAAGTTAAATTTGAATTTGTAAACTTATGTGTATGTTACCTACATGTATTTAAATGGATAGCAAGGGTTCAATCCTTAGTGACACCCCGATATTCTAATATTTGTAACGTGTAATATGCTAAGATGAAAATTCAATCCATAGGATATTTTCATTTATGCATAAGTTTGTGTTTGTGCAAGAGATATTTAAGTTAATCATGGATATCACTAAAATGGGGGAGGAATGTTGGTAATTTTAGTGTTATCAACTATTTTAGTGTTATTGGATTAACTTGGTGATCGAGATAATAATATTAATGATTAATCAAGTTAGGTGACGCGGGAGTGCGGGCTCGTTTGACTTTAATATTATATATGTAATTATATTAATATAATTAAGGTTTTTTAATTTATTAATATAAATGTAAATAAATTAAATAAATTTAACCACATTGGAAAACGGTTTCTCAAATTGCATATATGAAGCAATTTTGCTTCTTTTTGGAAGATAATCTCGATCACAGAAAAGAAGGCGTACGGTTCTTCTTGAAAGAACAACAAAATTCATTTTCAATCTCTACATCTCTAAGTCTAATCCGTTCAAGCATTTGATTCGTACCATCAAATAGTTTGATCTGATAGTGATTCACGATTCTTAGAGATTATCCAAGTTGCAATATTTTCAAGTTTATGATTGTGATTTTCTGAAGTTCAACCAATTCTCAAGATTAAATCCTGTTAGTGATTTTATATATATGTTTGATAATCAATATAGTGTTTATAATGATTCAACATACATTTGTTGAACTCTCATGCCACAACATTTAATTTAATAAAAGTCGATGAAGACGAATGCAAAAACCCACAAACCACCTAGTGGCGGCCACCCTCAGTCGTCCTCACTAAGCCATGTAACCGCCCACGGAGCAAACACCATGCTAAAATTCTAAGCAAACTCGGTTACAACTCAACCCAGAAACCAACTATGGTTAAATAATTATCCCACCTTCTTGACAAACTTAGGATTCTTTTTCCAATACAAGAAGGTAATGTGACCTCCATCACCTTTCCTACAAGATGTATCAACAGCCCCATCCCTTATGGTAGCAAGTAGCATCATTCACACCCACTCTATAGCCACAATGGCTCTCGGCAGCTGCACCATGTTCCTATACCAACTCCCAAATATTTTCGTGACTTCCTAAGACAAAACTTACAGGTAGCACCATTATTATACTAACATAGTACAAGGTATTGTCAAAATGGTGTACAAAGAAATCTTGTCAAAACCTAGGAAGAGGCTGTCAAACTACAGCATCCTACACATAAACTAAATTACAAAACTACCCTTCCTACACTTTATAAGAAGAGCTCATGCCAAGGCCAAATTCACACCATCACCTCCCACTCCTTAGAAAACTATCGGCCATAAGCAATCCAGATCCAAGGAGTATCCTCCGTTCCCCATTAGCTAACTCTATTCTCTATTTGCATCAGCCATGAAAGATGCCACTACCAGAAAATCTCAAATCCAAGATCTAGTTATAAAGGTTTACAGTTTTTATAACAAAAGCCTCATCTTGAGGTCAAATCTCTAGCTCATGGTTTACCAATGTAAAAACAATAAGCCACTATTATAAAATAAGGGAATGCCTGTATGAACATATGCACATGAGCTATGTTCATGCATATGTACGTATATATAAACTAACCTACAAATAGGTCGATTTGAGGTCTAATCTCCAGCTCATGGTTTACCCATGTAAAAACAAGAAGCCACTATTATAAAATAAGGAAAGGCCTGCATGAACATATGCACATGAGCTATGTTCATGCATATGTACATATATATAAACTAACCTACAAATAGGTTGATTTATACTTAAGCTGTAACATCAGTGCCGGAAACGTAACCGGAACTGTGATCTACACAGTAACATGCACAGTAAATCATGTACAAATTTCAGGTGTTATTTATATATCATTATCATTGATGCTTATCATAAAACAGTTTCAAATTCATTGTAGAAACGTAACTCAGAACTATGGTTCAACAGTCAGATATTTATCTGACGACACAGAACCATCATGTGCTTGTTAGTTAGGATATTATCATGTATAAACGTATGCGAGGTTTAACAAACAAAACAACAACGGATGTCGTTACGTGAATGCTAAAGTGACAGATTATTCGTATAGGTGACGATATGTACGAATATATCTAAAAGTTTAACGTTTTGAATGATGTCCAATAATTAGAAAATCATATCGAAAAGTGTAGTTATCGTCGTATTCGTATGGGTGACAATTCGAATGAATACGCGCGACGACTGTACGATTCTATTTAAATAGTTAAATTAAATATTTTCAGAAAATTAAAATAAATGGAAGATATTTAGTTAATTTACTAGCAATTACCACCTAAAATAAATTTACAAATTCTACTTTTAAAATCGTGATGTTTCGTTACGAAAACGAAAGGAAACCGACGCCTTTACGTGAAACCGAACGAGACTGAACACACCGGGTATCTTGAAAGGCTTTAATATGGCATTTAATGCCATAACTCCACCCACCTACTAGCCATCATCAACCATTTTCGTTCACCCTCTCTCTACTTTCACTATCTAGAACCAAACCCTAGAACTCACAATTCTTCACCAAATCGACCAATTTTTGTGTCAAAACAACCACAACAACTTGTAGATCACGAAAGTACAAACGATCTGTGCTTTGAACCATCAAAATAGAGGTAAAAACGAGTTTGAAGTCACGGTTTTAGGGTTTTCACAACCCTTTGTTCGGCCCACCCTTCTAGCCGGTTCAAGCCACTTGAAACTTAGGGAAGCTACAGAAATTATTCTAGGATGAGTTTGGAACATGTGATTCATCAAGGGTTAGTCATTTAGAAAGACACTTGGGATCTGCACCTAGCTGGTTTGAAGGACCGAATGGAGTCACCCACAGGCTGGCCGAATGGCCAAGGCCGAAGGGACTCCACCGATTGAACTACATGCGGCCGAAGGAGCGATTCGCTCTACCTCTAGTCGGCCCAAGCCTCATTTGCACCAACTCTCATTCGGTCCAAGTCTCTCATTCGCATGCACCCCTTATTCAACTAGGTTTCATTCGCATGCATCACCATCAATCAGCCGAGCTATTTTTCATTTATGTGACCATGCTGGTTTGGCTGAGCTATCACCTTGCATGCCCACCTTCTTCGACCAACCCTCCATTCGCATGCCTAGCCTCATACGGACAATCCTTCATTTGCACAAGATGATCCCCTAATCGGCTGATTACATGGAATTGTGTATATGATCTTGTGCATGGGTTTGGACCATGCGGTTTCATGCATGGGCCTTGTACTTGGGATGCATGCATGGGGAGGGGAAACTTATTAGGGTTTAATACTAAGGTTTTCTAAGTGACAACGAGGTTTAATCATGGATTATTGAATGTAAATTGGGTTTAAGACCATGGATTCATTTAATGAAATCATGAATCCGGTTTTCTAGAATGAGGTTTTCCTAAATCATTTTTCTATATAGACATGGATTTTAACACCAACTTTTCTAAATCAATGTTGAACTACAACATTGATGTTTGAGTATCATATGATGACAAAACAATCGGAATTTTTATTTAACAAAATCATGAATAACAGACTGAGAATTCATTAAGGATCAATACAATAGTCTAACTATATAGATGTTGATTTCTATCACAACCCGAGCCAGCGGGCTGGATCGACTTTCCCGTCGGGCTGAAAGTTCTCGGGGCGCGATATCGTGTGATAATCGAAATGATCAGATTGTTTACATAGCACATGATAAATAAGTGAGAAATGCTAACACGAAAATGATATAGAATCACAAGATTAAATTACAATGTATCGTTCATAATTTAACCAGGTAAATCTATCCAAAAGAATCAATGAGTTTATATCTTGTATCTGTACAAGATATACAAAATATGATTCGCTGTATTGTCAATCCAAAAGTGTGATCACACAAAATGTAGCTAGGTCCCCTAAAAGTCCACTAGCTATGCTCTTGAATATGGGCGACTAAAACTGTTCGTCACATGAGAAAACACGTATTTAAACAAAGTCAACACTAGGTTGGTGAGTTCATAAGTTTGATAATTGAAAACCTTAAAATTTCACAAGCATAGTCACAATGTTTCACATGATTCTTGTAATGATTGATTCACCTGTTCCACCCAATGGACTCTCCCTAGTTGTATGTACAAATGATGTGACGCCCGATCAAGCATGCTTATATATAAGGCATACGAAAGGGTCAAGCCCAGACGCCATCCCACCACATGCTGAATCTAGTTTCACACTACTTGCAATACAACTGTGGATCTCCATTTCCATTTCCCGTGTGTTTAACTTGTTTGATGTGTATCCCTCTGTTTATGTTCATCACCCAATTGTAATTCACCTGTCGTATCATATGTAGAATAATATAATATGAGGGTTTAGTTATCAACCCGAAGTATTGATAAACCCTTTATGTGTTAAGGAGTTTAGATTAATTAAATCTTTTCCTTATATTATTCTATTGCTTGTGGAGTTAACTGTTAATCGCTTTTAAATATTAAGAGTGTTAGTTAACCGTTTGTCATTTGTTCTCAACTTGAAGTGCATAGAGCTTAAATGGGAATCCATTGTGATCCTCACATAATCAGATTACAATGCATTCCAATTTACCTCTACCACTTTGTATTCCCATAGACCTCAACGAGAGCTATTACCAGTAGTGGAACATGAGAGAAGATCAATTTCTCAACCTACGAGTCAATAGGATCCTGCTGGGTTAATTACAATATTCCTGCAGATTAATATCACCATGTGACGCTTTCCAGACCCTGACTTGAAGTCGCCTTGTTACCGGTCATACGTTACCGGCCAATTGAAATTACGAGTAACATACCGACCTACTCGCCGGAGGTTTGTCAAAACTATGGTAACACTATGCTATTGTCGGTTTAGTCACGTCAAACTAATTGGTCAGCGATTATAAAGGGGCTTACATGATCAAATTGCATAATTGGTACATGATTGAAATGATATAATACAACAGTTCAATAGTTTTTAATTGTAATTGTGTTCATCAATGTCATGATTCTCAATGTGATGTGTTCTCGTTGTTATTAGCAAAGTTGAATAAGAACTTGTCTTATTACATTATGTTAATTATTGTGTGAATGATGTTATCATGAAGTTATATTATCATGATTATCATTCCTTGTTTTTCCATATAATCACCATGTTGTCACTAAGCTGTGATAAGAACTAGTCTTATTACACTTAGTCGACTCAGGTGGTGGATGATTCTTGTTCCCTGTTATCCTGTAATATGTGTTGAGTTGTAAAGTTAAGTGTTATAAGAACTTGTCCTATTACATTACTTAACTCTTGTGTTGAATGTTATTATGAAGATGTATTATCTCCAAATCATTCATGTGTTTTGTTATTGTCATCATGTTTCCCTGTGATTATCCCATTGTCTGTTCTTGTAAGAATAACTAAGTGTTGTAAGATTTAATCTTGCAACTATGTTATTCTAGTGTGTTGATGAATTATGAATTTATATTATCATATTCATCCTAATTGTTCCTATCATGTCATAATCACACAAGCATGCATACAATGATAAGCGATAATAAGCAATTCTATATTATCAAAATCAAAGTATAAGCAATATGTTAAGCAAAACTTTTAAATAAATAAAAGTAAGCATGTTTCTCAGCCCCGTGAGTTTAAAATCAGTTAAGATTAAAGAAAAGGGGCATATGAACTCACCTTGTGGTTGAAGTGGTTGACTTAGCTTAAACAAAATGCACGCGCTCTTGATTGTACTTGTTGTTGTGTTCACGTTCCTGTGTTGATTTCACGTTGTATGTAATTCATAAGTATGAGTCGTAAGGATTTGTGCGTGTGTGTGAACCTTAACTTAGGCGTCACCCGTGAGTCTCGGTCTTGGTTTTCATTCGGCCTCGATTCTCTTGTTAGAAATCATTCTAATATTTAAACAATTTGGTTACTCAACTTGTCTTGTTATTATGGTTTTATGTTTAACTCAACATGAATCTACTTTCATGTAGTAAGACCTTGAAATTTACTGTTGTGTATAAATACCCAACTTAGGTTTTAGCTTAAGGTTATAACTCTTTAACACCTTATAAGATCTTGAGTAGATTGTCTCAAAATTAATAAGAAACCATAATATTATCCTTGTAAAACATGTTGTTTTAGGTGTTTTGAATGTATTAAGTTGTACCCTTAACCAAGTGGGCTGAATGTAAGTGACCTTGGGCTGATTGCTTTACATGGGCCGGTTAGTTAGACTAGTCCATTGGAGGAGTGGGCCAACCGAACTTATTGGGCCGGAAGGGTTTCCTGGGCTAATGCTTTGGGCCCACTATTGGATTAGGCTAAATAAGGTGCTATTGGGCCGAACACCATAGACTGTTGGGCCGGTTGAATTGTAGACTAAATCAAATGACTTTGGGCCGGTCACTTAGGCCGAGTGTTTATTAGTGCAAATAGAAGATGGGCTAACAAAAGAATTGGGTCCATTAATTAAGCCGAATGAATTAGTGCACCGTCTTCTCATTGCAGCGAACCTCTCAGTTAGAGGGGTTGAGGTTCGGCTCCTGCTTTAGACAAAAGGTTCGCATGGGGGCTATAGGTTCGGCTAACAATTCCTCGTGCAGGTTCGTTGGACACAGGGTGTAGGGTGACATGGTTCGGCTCTCCATTGGTTCGGTGATGATTCATATGTTCGCATGATCAAGCAAGGTTTGGTGGTGATAGTCTTGATGCATGGTAGGTTCAGTGAGTCGTAAGGAGGTTCGCTGCCATGCAGCCTCGTGGCAGCAGGGTTCAGCTGAAGCTTCGCCGGAGGACAGGTTCGTGACAGCAGGGAAGAGTTCGGCCGACTAATAGGTTCGGCCATCTGCTAACCCACGAACCCTGCCCTTTGACCCTTCTTCCTCAACCTTCCATCGATCCTTAGCTATTCCCACTGGTTCCTAGGTTAGTTTTAAGTTATGCGGTGTCTTGGATGGTGTAAGGATCGAGCCGAATAGCTGGTAACCAGTTAGGGTGGTGGGTAGAACAAAACGAAAATAAAAACCCTATTTTCGTGGGTTTCTTTGATCATACCTCGATTTCCAGTGGCCAAAACTCCAGATCGATTGTACTTCTTTGTAGAGGAGGTTGAGAGCTATGCGTGGACACCAAGAACACAAGATTTGGCCAAGAAACGAGCAAGATATGTGGGTTTGAAGCTTGAATGTGGTGGTTTTCTTCTAGAGAGAGAGAAACGGGTGTAGTGTTTTAGAGAGAGAGAAATGAAGAAAATGAGAAAAACACTCCTTATTTGATCTTTTTATACCCCGGGGTGTTCGGGTTCGTTTCGGTTGCTCGGTTTTGCGTTTTCGTTGCGTTTCCGGAACGTGACGCGTAATTTTACGTGTTATAAATTAAAAAGAGTTGTTTAATTAATTTTGATGAGTTTCAAAATTGTATAACATAATATATTTTATTTACTTAATTTAATGTCGTTCGTACCGTATTTCGTTTTCGTTTCATCGAAACGCGTCGCCTTCGCGCGTATTCGTTCGAATCGTCACCCGAACGAACACGACAATGGTTTTGCTTTCCGGCTTTTGTTTTCTACTTTCCAGTTATCATTTCAGAACGTCAAACTCAGAGATATGTTTGTGTGAATCGTCACTCACGCAAACACACTGCCAGTTCGTTATTCTGAAACAACACTGCAATATTGTTTTAAATTGTATTTCCTCACTGTCGGACTCAACTAAACATGTTGTTATCACATTGTTTTCAAACTGATTTGTCGGCCATCTGATTCCTGTCATCTCTGGATATCAGATCGCAACCGACTTGTTCTTGTTATATACTTGAACATTGTTGTTTCTCGTGATTTGTTGTGTTAACTGTACTTAGGTTTTCACTTAAATACACTCAACTATTGTTTCAAATGAGTGTTGTACTTACGGCATTTAAGTTTACACATAAATACGTACAACTGTTTCTTGTATTTTGAATTCTATTAATACAATGCCTGTTCACAATCATGTAATTGTACACATAGTAACTATTGAAAGTACACATACCGTACGGACTTGCCGACCGGTCAGGTACTAGTTGTCACAATTTCATTATTAACACCTAACACTTAGAAATTTCATAAAAACATATAACTACATTAGATGGTTCACTTGAACTATCTAGGATGTGTTATACAAAAGAGTTGATCAAAGAACCATGGGCAACGAAAACATATCTAAGGACTTAGAGTTAATCGAATGAAATTAACCTAAGTCTAACATTTAACTTATATTTTCTTAAAATAAGTTAAAAGGAAATGATTTATAAATTTTTTTAAAATGAATTAAATAATTTCTAACCTAAAGATTTAACTAAAATGAGTTTTTATAAATGAGGTTTTCTTTAAAAGGAGTTATGAATGTAATTAATATAAAACCTTACATAACTAAGGTTTATAGTGGTTATTCATGGGATAAGGGTTTATAAACGGGTAATACATTTAGAATAGCTAGAGAGACATAGAAACACACTAGTAACATAGGACACATAGTTGCACACCGAGACCAAAACCCTAGATACGTCTATTATAAATAATTATATTAATCGAAACCTCTTAAAACAACTCAGGTACTGAAGATACATAGTCTACAAGTAACAAGCGCGCATAATTGTTGTGATTCAATTATTAGCAACACAGGTGAGTTCATTGCCCCTTTTCTAAACATTTTTGTTTTACAAATGCGGGGCTGAGAAGCATGCGTAAATTATTTTCTTTAGATTATATTTACCTAAATGCTTTTACTTAATATATGTTTTATATGTAAAATGGTTATCCTAGATCTTATCTAGGTAAACTAATTTCAGAATGAGTTACCTATTCATCATGAATTGCTAACAATTTTAAAGACAAAGAACTATTTTTCAAGAACTATTTTTAAAGAACTAAAGATCTAAAACAAAGAACTATTTTCAAAGATCTAAATTCAAAGAACTAACGGTCAAATCAAAGTACTATTTTTGGTGGTGAGTTGTCAAAGAACTAACGATCTATTGCAAAGAACTATGAACAAAGAACTATTTACAAGGGTCTGACTGGGAAATATCAAAGATAGCATGTGCCAATCTCAGGTTTGAAAGATGTCCTAGCTAGACTGATCGAATATGAGATGCATGTTTGATGATATTTACAGCATTCCCTAACTAGTTTTGAGGAACATCCGGGAAATACTCAAAGATATCATGTGCCAAAGAACTAAAGAACTATACGAGCCACGGACGATCTAAAGAACTATAAGAACCTATACATCAAAAGATGTCCTAGCTAGACTGATTGATTGTAGGTCGCATGTTTGATGAGGTTTACAGATCTCCTTTACTACTAAGAACCATGATATTGCTAGACTAGTCTACTCGAGTGGACCAAGGCCCAATCGTTAGGTCTTAGATTTTATTAAATGTTACTTATTTATTTATTTAAGCATTTAAATGAAATGTTTCTACAAATGCTATGGTTGATCATGATTGCGTGATGAACTTAAGGATTTAATAGGAATTCTACTTTGTGGAAATATATGAACTAAGAACTGAAGAACTGATGTGTCAATGGTGTGGAAATGAAACGCTTAATTATCATTAACAACAAGATTCTATGTGGTCTGGTATGTGGTGGGATGTCGGCTGGGGGCTTGTCCCCCTACGTATGCCCTATATATAAGCATACTTAGCTGGATAGTTTAGGTGGTTGTTGGTGAGGTTAAGGTTGTCATTTCGGGTGTTCAAAGTGGTCATTTTCAGATTATACAAAGGATAACATTTTTAGATGGTTCAAAGGTTAACAATTTCAGGTTGTTCAAGATTGTTAGTTAGTGGGTAAAATGAAACGCTTAATTGTCATTAACAACAATATTCTATGTGGTCTGGTATGTGGTGGGATGTCGGCTGGGGGCTTGTCCCCCTACGTATGCCCTATATATAAGCATACTTGACTGGATAGTTTAGGTGGTTGTTAATGAAGTTAAGGTTGTAATTCGGTCAGGTTTGTACAAATTCAATTTCAAACAAAAACTATATGAACTCACCAACCATGTGTTGACTTGATCTTTTTGCATGACTTCTCAGTTGATGAACATGTCTGAGTTAGAAGCTATGCTTTTGGACTAGGATGCCAGATAGAGGACCTAGTATTTTTGGACCTGCATATTTTGAACATCATTTTATAGATTATTTTGTATATCTTGTGCAGATACAAGATAGAAGAATTATGATGTTAATAGTGGATTTACATTGTTAAATTATGATCAAAACTGATGTAATTTAACTTTGTAATTTTATTCTATTTAGCATTTTCACATTATATATCATGTGCAATGTAAACAATCTGATTATCATGATTATCATCCCCGATATCACGACCCGAGACCTTTCTGCCCGACGGGACACACGATCCAGCCCGCCGGCTCGGGTGTGACATACACAAATCTTGGTTTGTCTTAAGTAAGTTCCTACACCTCTATAAATGATATCAAAAGAAGAACTTTACTTAAGTAAAACATAAAAATCATTTTGAGAAAAACTTTTGATCCATGATAAGGGAAAGAAACAAAAACTAATCCTTTAAAACACTCATATGAAATCAACTCTGGCACAATGCATCGCACATGACACTGTGGTTGTTACTTAAACAAAAACAACAGCCTTTTTTCTAAAACATGGGGAAAAATCATGTCCATGCACACGTAAGGATACAGTAGTATGGATTCCTAATGTGTGGATATGAATAAATCATACTTGAAGGGCCTTAAAAGAGTAAGTTGATAACCCTTGTGAACAAAAGTTGAATAAGAATAATACAACTTGTAAGAATCAATCAAAGTATAAGAAGTTGATCTTTTAAGACCAAGTCTAGGCCAAGGAATGTTTTATAAATATTAGCCCTAATCCACAGGCGTTTGGTGATTTAAGCTTGGGATTTGTACATATAGTGCCAAACAATAGTAAGAAATGAAATACTCATCTTAAGTTACAAGTGCTCTTTTGACATCATAAAGATGTTTGAAAACATAAAATATGATACAAACAAATGGGGTAACGTCACTGTTTTTTAGGTATGGTCATTACATATATAATTGTATTGATAGAACCTGTTATGAGAATTTTTTTATATTTTGGGATTATTTGATGATATTATTACTGTATACATTCTGAGAACGTATTTATCATAATGAGCATAACCATGGGAAGTCTATTTGAAACACAACTAACAGAACCAGAGAGTTTTTGCAGAAATTATATTATATATATATATAATATATATATATATATATATATATATATATATATATATATATTATTAATATATATATATATATATATTATATATATGGGAGGTATTCCATTAAGAACCACTTTATGTTAGGAACTTGAGAACTTCATAATACACTTGTACATTATGCTTTAAGTTTGTACATAGAGTGGTTATTTAAAGGGTAAAATAGTAACTTCTCCTACTTTAAAGTAAATTACTTTTACCCCCTAAAAATGTGGTTCAAATTAGTTCCTTTGGTTCTTTCATATTTAGTGGTTCTCATTGAATATATATATATATATATATATATATATATATATATGGGATGATATGATTGGATTTGGGATTGGTAGTAGTGTAGGATTCTATCACCAAAGATAGACAAGGGTATAATCATGGTCTATCGAATAAGTGGTGGGCTGGTGGCTGAAGCAGTTGAGACTGACTTCTACGTATGCCCTATACTTAAGCTATCTTCGGTTTATCATGATTATGTCAGTGTTGAGGATTTGGTGAGGAGAATATGAGGTTTTGATTTTGTAATGACTAAAGGTTATGGTTTGATCACTAAACATAGTCAAGGACACACAGTAATGGTTTATCAAAATGGTGGTGGGACGGTGGCTGGATAGGTTGCGACCTACTCCTACGTATGCCCTATACAGAAGCTTCTCGATCTATCATGGATGTGTCAGTGATATGGTTTAGTGGGGTTTGGATTGGGAAATTGATAATTAATGGGATTAATTAATAAAATAATGGAAAGCGTTGTTAAAATAATCACGCGATGTTGAGGTTGCGAACATAAATTTAACGCGAATATTATTTCAGACATATTAAACTTAATAATGTATTCGCGTGGGTGACGATTCCCACGAATATAATTATTAGGAATAATATACTGAAACGATATTCCTTTAACGTAAACCGAATCGAAATACAATACGAACGATGGATTCGGAAATGTGACGATCTTTACGAATTCTTACGTGAGTAACTCGTTTTGACGAGATAACCGAAATAATATCGAACGATATTAAAGTAAGAAAAAAAATTTTAAAACATTTAATAGAAATCACAATCTTAACCAAAATTGAACAAATACTTAAACGATAACAAATAAAACCATTTTTATGAAACAAATTTAATTAAAAGATTTCGGTTAAACAAAATTTAATTATGTAAACGTTTCATGCTTTAAATATATGTTACGAGAAACCGAGCAATTTGATAATGTTATCGCGTAATAAACGAGACCGAGCAAGCGGGAATGATACGGGGTATAAAAGAGGGGAACCTCACCATTTCTTTCACTTTTCACAAACCCTTTCTCTCTCTCTAAACACCCCAATCCGTCACCCTACTCTCTATCTAACTTCTCTCTACATTTTCTCCCTCAAATCTTAATTATTTCATGAGATCTTGGTGCCAAAACGTTCGTGTGATTGAGGAGAACAAGAATCTACGAAGGTTTCGAGCTGTTGATTGAGTTTTAAAGGTAAATCGCGAGTTTTACTTTTTGTGTTTTCACTCTAAAGTAACCGATCTAGATCGCCACCTTTTAAACGATTTTTACATATGGAAACCCTAAAACGAACTAGTATGAGTGTGAGGAAGCCATGGATGAACCTGTAACATCAAGAGACTCGATGACGTCGATGATGAACAGCCATGAACTGCTGTGTTCGTGAAAGACCAAATGGCCAAACACTACAGCACCTGGAATGCTACGAACCTTCATTGAGCTAGACAAAGGGTGGTCGAACCTCCCATCCACTGAACATGCCGCGAACCTACTCTCACTCGCCGAACCACAGGTTGCCATGAACCATGGTAGTCATGAACCTGAGATGGGCAAACCTTGAGAGGGTCGAACCTGACATGGCTGAACCCGTGGTCACCGAACCTTGTGCATGGCCTAATTTCCATTCCAGGGAACCCCATGCGGCCAAACCTAGAATTTCACAAACCCTTTCTCTCTCTAAACACCCCAATGCGGCCAGCCGAACCTAAGGTGTTGCGAACCTAGGATTAGCCAAACTTTGGGATTGCCGAACCAAGGTGTAACCGAACCCTAAGGTTCGCTGGACCAAGGGCTGTCGAACTCAAGTTCTTCAACCAAGGGAGGGTAGATGAATACACAAAACTAGGGATAAACAAAGGAACATAGATTCATGTATATCCATGCATGCATGGGAATTCTAAGTTGCCACCTTTTTCCATAATATACATACTTTTGAACTATGAGAATCTAACTTGGGAATTTTATGAAAAATAACCTAAGTATGATGTTTTTAAACCTAATTGAAAGCTAAAAACTCAAGATATGTGGGTTAACTTACATTGATATGCATGCATGCACTTATAAGTTATTTATACGTGTATAAGGTCATCACCTTTATAACATGAATAACTATTATACTTCCATTAAAACCATCATATAGTAGATGATTAAAACTAACAAGTTCTAAATCTATCCTTTTATGATGAAACTAGAAATCTTCATGCGTAACTTTACAACTTGGGTACTAAACCTAAGTAATTTGCACACCTAATAATTAAAGGACAAACGAATGTGAGGAACTTAACATGATCAAACATAGATACTTACGAATATGAAACACGCGATAAATACAGGTTGTTGAAGTATCTTCGATTTCACATACGTGAGCACGCATTCTACAAAAACACTAAATCTGAGGAACTCAGGTGAGTTCTCATAATCCCCTTTTTAAATCATTTTGTTTTTAAACTCAGGGATGGAACATGTATACCAGACGTAAATATTATTTTGATAACACATGGGTGACACCTGGGTATCACTATGATATACATACTATTGGATTATGACTATTGATGGATTGACATAGATTATCACAACTCCGTGAGTCATTATTGGTTGAGTTGACTTAGGTCCTCCGTAATGATTGAGTTACTGTTGTTGAGTTGACTTCGGTCCTCCTCGAGTCCTCGGTGATTCCACTGTTGGTTGAGTTGACTACTGTCCTCCACAGTGCATTGTATTGTCACTTATGATTAGTTGGAATGTCGTTGTTTGAGTAGACTAAGGTCCTTCGCGATGATTCCAGTTACCGTTGGTTGAGTTGACTGAGGTCCTCCACGGTACATTATATTAAGATAATTATGATGAATGATGATTGTTGATGGTGAATGTGGATGTTCTCTTGAATTATCTGATTTATGTGCTTGGTTGAGTTTGATTGACTTTACTTGAACAATTATCTGTAATTATTTGGGGGTGATTGTGTTTATTGTGTTTTGGCAGAATTGGATTATCTCACAGGTGCACATGTGTATTTTTCTTGAAAACTATAAACCTTTATAAACATTCGTAAACAGTTTTGAAAAATAAAATTTATGATTACTCACCAACTACTTCGTCGTAGTTGACACTTGATTTTTTACTTTTCAGGGAATGAAGAAAAGTAGGTTGAGGAGGATGGTCTCACACTTTTGGACATCATCACTTAGGGTCTTGGACTTATCTAAAATTAACTGGATTTCTGAAGATTAGTGTTTAGTTAATTTAGCTAAGCTTTTGTGTAAATTGTTGTAACTATATCATGATGAACATGATTTTTGTGTAATTACCTTGGTTGATTTAAATTGATATGTGACGATTTATTTAGATACCCACGAGTTTATGAACAATCTACACATCCCTCATGGCATCCCGACGTTTCCGACATCGGTCGGGGTGCTACATCTATCATCATAAACTCTTTAGTGAGTTTCAAAACCCTTTTTTAACTATTTTATTCTTTTGGGTGAAAAGCATAATACTTAAACGATTTTTGACTTTATGCTATGTATTTTATTATTAAAACATAAGTTAGTTGGATGCAGATTGCATAAGATTTGGTTGTTTTATTGTAAGTCCCTTATTTATTCATGCTTAGACACAACCTACTCATAGGTTTGAACCAGTGGAAATATTGAATAGTACTATTTTGGTTGACAACCCATTCATCTATGGGGTGGTCTTACTAGCTACAGTCACCTAATGACGTGTTCAATCAAGATGAATGAATATTTCAAACACATATGCTATGAACTTGGGAAGAGTTGTTGATCATGAGATCATAAACAAGGGCAGTCAGTCACAACCTTGGTTGTGGACTTAGGTAGATTGCATCATACTACACTTATGAATAACATATGAATAATTTAAAGATAGCATAACACTTGGGAAGATGAACCCAACGATGATTTATTGAGTCTATAAAACTTATGAGACTCGCCAACATATGTTGACTATTTTTCTCATTTTTTCAGGTCTTTAAGAGTACCAGTTTATGACCGCGATACTTTTGGGATATTACACGTGAAGATTTACTATTATAGGATAGATTATTAGGCCATAATCTTTTGGAATCTTCTAGTGATGTAATAGATTATTTTGAGACAATTATTGATGTAATATTTTGGATGTTGGATTGATTCTAGTACTAGTATGAACATGGTTGACCATTTCACTCTTGATTTCCATATCGTCTCACCTCCTGTGATTCTGCAGTCTGCGAGCGTGTGACAGATTGGTATCAGAGCCAATGGTTATAGGGAACTAGGATTTATTTAGAAAATGCCTATACTATAACCGAGTGCTCATATTTATTTACTTATATATTTTGATCATTATAACATGTTTCGTGCAACTATGGTTAAGGAATACAATTTCGACGGTAAGTTGTACGTCGACCTGACAACTATAGAGGAAACATGCTGGGAAAGTTATATTCCCATCGAATATCCCGACACCGTTGACGAGTGTCTAGCCAACTGCAGATTGTGATCCAGCCTACACCTGAAGAAGCCATGCTACCTTTCCCTTCTCGTTTCGAAGTTGGGGAATCCTCAAGAGCAAGACTCGTCACGGGACAAGATTCTATATGAAAGGAACTACACATCTATCATGCCCAATAGGAAGAGGAGAGGACCAGGACCTTGGCCAAGCTGGAGGAAACCAAAAGAGATCTGGATGAGCTTGTCGATCTTATGCGGGAGATAACGCAAGGGCTAGTCATTGTGGACCAGAACACGGGGAACCATGAAGAACAAAGCACTCAGTATCACTCGGAAACTCGAGAGATTACTGTGCTGGGCTTTTACTAGATAATGGCAGCTGTTATCCTAACCCTTGCAAGGATCAATTTCCATATCATCTATTAGGTCATAGGTGGACGTCAAACAAATTTTGTTTATGTGATAAGATGATAAGTGATCATACTACGTCTTATGGTTGTACTGCTGCCAATTATCTAAGAACTATCCCCAAACTTAGATGTTTTGTGTAGTACGTTCAAGCTTTAATGATATGATGCATTTCGTTTTAATTGTTCATCTTGAGTTAAAGGTGTATTTCTTTGCAACAAAATGTCGTCTAAAGACAACAACTATATCAATCACTGTATCCCGTTGGTTATACTGTCAGATAGTGATACGGATCCATCCGAACACTCTGACTCGTCCGAGGACGACGACCAGATGCAACAAATGCCCATACCACCCCAATAGCCAGGATATCCGAAGATCCGAACGAACGGTTCTTTCCCAAAGGACGTGGATGCACATGAGCCACAACACGAAAGACAACTGGATTGCCATCCAATCGCCCCCAAATACTCGGGGGAAGCAATGCTGCTAACCACGACGAAGAGCGATGTATCTGATGATGATGGGACTAGCATATATGGGTGGTAGCAGTGGTGGTGGTGACTTGGGTGGTGATGGTGGTGATCGTGGAGCGATGTATCTGATGATGATGATGTAGAACGATAGGTGTTATGATAACCCGGTTTTGTTCAATGAGCTAGAGCTCCTAGGTAATTTTGTTTCGGATATGTATGATTACAACAATTATTGTGTTAGACTATTTCTATTATGATGTATAAATGTGATGGTAATATTTTATTATATGTTGTTTGATTTAAATAATTCCCAAATAGTGTATCTATTAACTTATAGAGCATGCTGCCAAAACCTAGAGGAACACGGCCAAATGATGTTCCACCAAAGAAAAATTGAAAAACAAACACGAGACACCTGGGGGGAATGGGGAAAATGTCGAGATGCCCCACACCAATCCCTATTAAGAATCAAAGACGTAATACGAATTGTCTTAGAACAGATTAAGGCAGCATTTCCAAACAAGCAGGACGAGACTAATGGGAGTGGTAGTCACCACGTCCCCGTCATTATCGAAGATGTCACAACAACTGAAACAAACCAAAATGGTTGCTCTTACCAGACGTTCGTCTCCTGTAAACCAAAAGACTTCTATGGAACCGAAGGAGGTCCTGCGATGGATCGAAAAGATGGAAGTAGTTATAAGCATAAGTGAGTTTCTGAACACTCAAAAGGTCAACTATGCTACATGTTCATTTCAGAACAAAGGCCTAACCTGGTAGAACACCTAAGTACAAGCCTGAGGAAGAGAAACAATTGAAACAATGACCTGGACAGAACTCAAGGTACTACTCATCAAGGAGTACTGCCTGAAAAACGAGATGCGGAAAGTTTAGGAAGAATTCTGGAATCTCCGTATGGATGGAGCTAGTCATCAAGCTTACACTAATAGATTTCATGAGTTGTCTTGTCTGTTGCCCCATATGGTCTCAACCGAGGAGAAGAAGATTGATTGATATATATGGGGGCTCAACCCTCAGATTTGTGGTATGGTATATGCTACAGAGCCATGCACAATGGAGAAAGCAATACTATTGGCTAGAAGTCTTACTGATGAGACGGTGAAGACATGAGTCCTGGTTAGAAAGCAAAAGAGGAAGCGTTTTGAGTCTAAGAAAGCTGAGGTGGAAATCCAAAAGACCCCAAACACATTCGCAATTATGCAGCTCTCACAATTGAGAAGAAAATTTATGGAAGGCCTATCACTCAACTTTGCAGTTCCATATTCTACCTTGCTTGCTGAAAGTAAAGACTACCTACTCAAATATAAGCTCTCATCTTCTTAAACGAACATTTAATTCTTATAACCGGAAAATCTCAAATCCAAGATCTAATTATAAAGTTTTACTGTTTTTATAACCAAAGCCTCATCTTGAGGTCTAATCACTGGCTCATGGTTTACCAATGTAAAAACAATAAGCCACAATTATAAAATAAGGAAATGCCTGCATGAACATATGAATAATAAAAAGTCTATTTTTGCTTAAGAAGGGTAAAAAGGATTTTTAAAATCTCTAAAACCGACCTAATAGAACTCTGATTGAACTCATTTCGATGGCGTTGGAACCATCTCATTGAACCCTATAACATTTGCTTTTTGGTTTAGCTTTAACAACTAGTTTTAGAGTTTGGAATTTAGGGCATGTCTTTTAGGTTTTAGGTTTTATGTTTAGGTTTAGGGTTTGTTTTTATAATTTTGGTTTTATTATTATGGTTTATTGTTTATGATTTAAGGTTTATGTTTAAGGGAATTACAAGACAATTCCAATGATATAAAAATGAATTCAATCGGAGTTTGTTTGGGTCGGTTCTTGAGTTTTTAAAAATCCTAATTAGCCTTCTTAGGCAAAAAATGCTTTTTAGGGGAACCTTCCCCTAATAATATATATCTTATGATTCTCGAAATTTAATAATGTCATACTTAAGTTCGTGATGGTGATACATCACTACATCTAACAGTTATGATGTTATCTTTCTTGGATTGACAATCTATATTTTATGATTCAATAACTCCGTTATATCATACCTAAGATGTCATTTTTCCTTATTTGAAAAATATAGATGTTATGATTCAAGAAAGTTAATAATATCATACTTAAGATTGTAATGGTGATACATTACTATATCTAAAGGCGATGGTATTACCTTTCTTTGTAGTGATAATGTATATGTTATGATACTTCCATGATTCATACTCGACGATAGTAATGGTGATTCATTACTATGTCTCACAGGATGTGACATCATCTCTCTTT
The DNA here is from genome assembly GCA_009363875.1 of Mikania micrantha. NCBI lineage: Eukaryota > Viridiplantae > Streptophyta > Magnoliopsida > Asterales > Asteraceae > Mikania > Mikania micrantha. The sequence goes on along the minus strand of CM018683.1, from coordinate 43,178,164 downwards.
GTTTTATGTTTTCTATGTTATTATTCAAGAAGTGGGTAACTTATATCTAAGAGTTGTGATGGTGATACATCACAATCACAAAAGGTTATGGTCTTAATTTTCTTGAGTTGATAATGTATATGTTTTAATTTTTAGAACTCAGTGATATCATACTTGAGATTAGTGATGGTGATTCATCAATGTGTCTCAAAAAATAGGATACCATTTCTCTTTGTTTTATGTTACCCATGTTATGTTTCAAGAAACATTAAACCTAAGATTTTTTATGGTAATACGTCACTAAATCTAGAAGAGTTATGGTGTTATTATTCTTTGATTTACTATGCCATTCAAGAAAACCGAAAATATTATACTTAAGGATTTATTAATGATGGTTCATCACTAAATTTGAAGGGTCATAATGTTGCATATTACAATATCCAAACTAATGATAGGGAATTCGATGATATGGTTCTTATGATTGGTGACTTGTCAGTACATCTATATAGTTATTATATCACATATCTTATTGTAATCCATGATGTCTACGTTATAATTCTATAAACCCAATAAGATATTATGCCTTAGATTAGTGTTAGATAATTCTAACATGTCACTAGGTATTCAATCCTGAAAATCATTACCTATGTTTCAGACAAATCACAATGATTTATGATTTTATTATTTTAACCAAGACACACTTATTTTTTTATTATATTCTCTTTAGATTTCAATAGAATGACAGAATTCGGACTTATGGATTTAAGTATGGGTGATTTCATCTAAAGTTTTAAAACAAGTACACATGTAGCAAACTATTGATTTTTAGACAAATCACTCTATATTCATATATTTAGACAACATGTAACACCCCCGACCGATGGCGGAAACGTCGGGATGCCACGAGGGATGTGTAGATTGTTCAAAAGCTCGTGGGCATCTAAATTAAATCATCACATATCATTCAATCAACCAAATTAAATACACAAAATCATGTCTATCATGAATTAGTTACATCAATTACAAAAGAGAATTAGCTATCTAACTAAATTCCAATCGCCAGAATTTTAGTTAATTAGCTAAGTCCAAGATCCTATATGATGATGTCCAAAAGTGTGAGTTCATCTTCCTCAACCTACTTAGCTTCATTACCTGAAAAATGTAAAAATCAAGTGTCAACTACGAACTAGTTGGTGAGTAATCATAAGTTTTTATATTTAAAAATGTTTTAAAAATGATTATAAAAATTTAGAGTTTCTTGAAAAATTCCACATGAGTACCTGTGAGAATATCCAACACAACATCCCAGCACAAAATCCAAACACATAAACCAACACATAATCACATATCTCATATAATCATAGAAAATCATAGATATTCATAGATAATCAACCACATAATCATTCAACCAAATCTCAAACATTAATATTCTCAATTAGTATATGTGACAATACATGGACTTTATGTGATTAACATAAGTTAAAGACATGATCCATGGAGTGGTGGCTAACCACGTGACAATACATGAAACTAATGAAATTAACCAAAGTCAATGGCAATGATTCATGGAGTTGTGATAATCCAAGTGGCATTGCATGTAATCAATGTTAATGACCAGAGTCGATGACAATGTTACAAGGATATATGATAATCAGTGATAATCCATAAATAATGATAATCCCATAATATGAATATCATATTGATAAATAGGTATCATCCATGTGTTATCAAAATAATATTTAAAATTGGTATACATGTTTCACCTCCGAGTTTAAAACAAAACAATTTAAAAGGGAGGGTATGAGAACTCACCATAGTCCTGAGAATCTGTGTTTTTCGTGAAATGCGAGCTCGCGTATACAAAATCAGAAGCTAATCAACAATCTGTAATTATTATATGTTTGTGTTCATAAGTACTTATGTTAGACCATGATTAAGTGTTTCATGATATTGTGACATTAGGTCATTAGGTGTACAGCAACTTAATTTTATCACTTAAGTTATACGATTTCTCACTATTGTGATCTTAGTTCCATCATTAAGAATAGATGTAAGATTAGTTAGCTTCACTTATCAATGATGATACTTATTGTGAAACCTTATGTGTACACCCCCTCTAGACATGTATATTTAAAGATGTTAACAATCATAATCAATATCTATGTTCAATGATGCATGCATGTTTGTTAAAGTTGCCCATCAAGATCAAAATTATTAAGATTTCATTTTTGGTTTAAGAAATCATACTTGGATTGATATCATAATGTGTTCGGTTTATATATTACCTCATAATTCAATTATATTTATTAGTAAGAAAAGCAATCTTAACCTAATTCATGCATGCAATGAGTATATATATGTATATTATATATACATATATATATAATCACGTCCTCCATTTACCCTTAATCCCTTAGTTAAAACGAAATAAGGTTTTTATCCCCATAGAAGCAGCGAACCTATAACCTGGTGGCACCTAGGTTCGGCCAAAAGAGAGAAAAAGGTTCAGCCTCAAAGGAAGAAAAAGGTTCGGCCCTCCTTCTTGCCCGGCTAGGGTTCGGCTGGGTTCTCAAGTTTGTAGTTCAGGGTTCGCTGCATGTTTGAGGGTTCGGTGCTGCATGGGGTTCGACTGAGTTACATCTGCATGGGAGAGGTTCGCTGTGAGCCAAGGTTCGGCCTGTTAGGGTTCGGCTAAACCCAAGCAGGTTCGTAGCCTAATACGCATGCAGGTTCGCCTATGGGGGAGATTCGTTCGGCTCAAAGGGTTCGCTTGGGGGGGTAGGTTAGCCTAGGCCCAAGGTTCGGCCACCCCCTGGTTTCCCGCCCATGCAGGTTCGTGAGACCAAATAGGTTCGGCCCCCTGCAATCGTAAATCCAGCAGCCACGTTTATCATCTTCATCACCGAGTTCCAAGTCCTTACAAGATCATCCATGGTTTTCTTAAGTTGCAACTACCTCAATTTAATATTTTACAAGCTTTTAAACAGGTTATGGTGTTGGTAAGCTAAGGGTTCATGATCTACTACAAAAACGAAGATAAAATCTCGGATTTACCTCAAAATGTTGATCAAATGTGAGATTTCCTTGTACTTTCTTGTTCTCCTTGATTGTGTAGTCGTTTAGGCACACAAGATTACGCAAATCCGTTGAGAAACGAGCGTGCAATCGTAGAGAGAAGGTAGAGACAGGGAATAGACTCGTGAATAGTGGTTTAGAGAGAGAGGAGGTTTGTGAGAAATGAGGAAAATCGTAAAATATTTTAAGCACTTAACATGTAATATTTATGTTTTGTTTTAATAAAATGTTTTTAAATACAATTGTTTAAATAAAACGCTTTCGATCACTTTCGTTAGATTAATTATTTAAATAACGTAATTCGTTCGTTTTTGTTTTAGGTTGTGATTCCTAATAAATATTTTTATTTTTCCTTTGTTAATTTAATATCGTTAGATATTATTCCGTTATCTCGTCGAAATTCTTTACTCACGTATGTATTCGTAAAGATCGTCACCTT